>JAMBLF010000054.1:0-495159 GCA_030578115.1 Leucoptera coffeella | reverse complement strand
AGCCAGTTTGACATCAGAATTGACTAAGTTTTGCCGAAAATAGAAATTTATATTATAAATTTTCAATGAGCTGCTGACTTTGTTGACAAACCATATACGACTGGAAAATTAAGTTCAATTTGGACATGTCAAGTTTTGATTTGACGCTTCGCTAGTATAAATTGGCCCTTAGGTACTTGTTAGGAAAGATGAGGTTTAAAAAAGATAATTTGGCGGTTGGGAATGTCGAGTTGGGGGAAAGTTGCAACATCGCTCAATTATTAGGGAGGTTCCGGCCTTGTTTTTTTGTTTAGTACACTTTGTTAATTAAGGCTTTTTTGTTCGGTCAGTTTTGGCTTATGTAGAAAAACATTTGAACACACAAACGCTGTATAGTAAAGAATGCGATGGTGGAAAGCTAATACAGAAAGGATTTTTTTTACTTTCAATGAATGTACTGTACTTGTACTTATGTTGAATAAAAAACATTTGACTTTGACTTATGTTATGGACGTTATATGCATAAAAAAATTAGTTAAAATTTTAAGTGATCTTTACGAGATTGTCACTGAAAAATTATCTGAGCATATAGACTCTATTTTTCGCGATAGCTAATTACTGATCATGAGAAATAATAAGGTTACTTTATACATATATACGCATCACGCCTGATTCCATGTTGAGGGTAGGCCGAGATCATGAAACCCCATCCCGATCGATGTCATTGACACTCATACACCTCATACACTCGGCGGTTATAAGTACTTCTAATATGATTTATAATACTCATCATTTTCAGTCATTGAATTATTTATCCTCATGATATGGACATAGTTCGATTAATTAATATTCTTCTTTATTTCAAATTATATACTACAGTAAAGTGTATGATTCCTTATGTATTCGTTATTAGGCGTTTCAGAACAACAGTTATTGGTAAACAATTCTTTGTAAATAATTTCTTAGAGGTATTTGCGATGATGGAGTCCTGATCTGAATATAAAAAATCTGCGAAATCGTCGAGGGAAATAACAAGCAACTTATTTATTGCGGTAGATAGATAATCAGTTCCTTTGAACGGAAATTGCTTCAGCGATTGCCCATGAGTTACTTTTCGTTATATGTCAAAATATTATTTCTAATTCGTTTTTTCTATTCTATATAAACATAAAATCCAGTGTGATGCCAAACTGGCTAAATATGTCCGCTTTGGGATAATATTTAGATCTTCAATAAGAAGGAACCAACGAACAAGGAACAGAATACATTGGATCTTCAGCTTAGTTATTCTTCGGTCGCATCATAAAGTTAACCGAGGAAAAGACGAAACAGACAGGATATGTGCAGAGGTGGAACAATGGTTTAGAATAAACAATCTTGATTTTAATTGTAATAAGACAAAATGTGTACGGTTTACTTTGCCAAATGTTAGGAGCTCAACTACTAGCATCGTAATTAATAATGTGGCTTTAGATATTGCGGGGTCCACTACCTTCTTAGGGGTCACAATGGACTCAAAATTACAGTTTAGTGAGCACATCGGTGGTCTGGCGAAAAGGCTAAGTTCTGCTGCCTATGCGGTTAGGAAAATAAGACACTTGACTGACGTGAATACCGCGAGACTTGTTTAGAGTACCCGCCACATAAGGTGGCAGTAGCCAAACTTGGAACTAAATTTGACGTTTCCGCCATTGCGTGTTATTTTGTATGAAAGGTAAATTTAGTATTACCAGCGTTGTGTTTTTTGCCCACTCTTTGTAATTTTTATGTTTGTTAAGGGTGATTATAATAAATTGATTTCTGGAGTTTCTTGTTAGTTCTTCTCCAAGGGTCTCCGCTGAACTTCTTCTTCTCAATCGTTACGCTCTTATCAGAGCGGTCGTGGTCTTCATGACGTGGCATCTTGAGCAGCCGAAATGGTTGGTGAACTAACCTTGGTAAAAATATGTAAAGACAATGCTCAGTGCCATGTTTGAAATAGTTTTTTTACATACATACATACACATCACTCTAGGTAGAGTACCCGCCACATAAGGTGGCAGTAGCCAAACTTGGAACTAAATTTGACGTTTCCGCCATTGCGTGTTATTTTGTATGAAAGGTAAATTTAGTATTACCAGCGTTGTGTTTTTTTCCCCACTCTTTGTAATTTTTATGTTTGTTAAGGGTGATTATAATAAATTGATTTCTGGAGTTTCTTGTTAGTTCTTCTCCAAGGGTCTCCGCTGAACTTCTTCTTCTCAATTGTTACGCTCTTATCAGAGCGGTCGTGGTCTTCATGACGTGGCATCTTGAGCAGCCGAAATGGTTGGTGAACTAACCTCGGTAAAAATATGTAAAGACAATGCTCAGTGCCATGTTGAAATAGTTTTTTTACATACATACATACACATCACGCCTGATTCACTGTAGAGGGGTAGGCAGAGATCACGGATCCCCATTTGTCCCGATCCTGAAAGACCACTTTCGCTTCATTGACATTCATACATTCTCTAATACACTCTCGGCGGTTATAGGTACTCCTAACGTCACCTTTTTCCAATATAGCGTCTATCTGACTGTTACATATATGTCTTATTAGGCCGGCCCCTACGTAACCGCCCTTCCACTTCACTCATATATATTCCTTTTGTCAATATATAGTTTTTTTAATTTGTACTTAGATCATAAAATAACTTTCAAAGAGAGCTTATGATAGGGCCTATTTGAATAAAAATATTTTGACTTTTGACTTTGGTATATTAATTTGTTTTATTTGAGTTTATAGCTCTGCAACCAAAGATCGTTGCAAATGAAACCTCAATATAATGTATCGAGCCGTATGGCACAGTGAGTGCTAGTTTTGGCGTGTTTACTGGCAACACTGGATTACGCGACTGTGGCGACGCCTCCAACTGCCACCTTATGTGGCGGGTACTCTATTTTAGTTATTTCCATAGCGTCATGTCATACGGGCTTCTTTTGTGGGGCAATTCTGCTGATATTAATTCAGTATTTGTGCTGCAGAAGAGAGCCATTCGCTCGATCTACCGTATGGGCCTCGTGAATCTTTAAGACAATAAATATACTCACTGTGGCTTCTCAATATATATATGATAACTTAGTCTATGTTAAAAAAAAATATTAATGATTGCAGGCTTGTAAGAGACATGCATAATTGTAACACACGCAATAAAAATAAATTGTTTTATAGTGGCTCGAGACTAAAAAGAATAAACAATTCGTTTATGGGCCTGGGCATAAAAATGTATAACAAACTTCCAGAGGCTATAAAGTCCTTACCTCTAGACAAATTTAAAGTTTGCACTAAAGCGACTTTGATCGGGAAGGGCTACTACAAAGTGAAAGATTAACTAAATGATGTAATGTGACGTTTCATCTTGGTGTGATTGCAGCCTCACGATGCATGTTCTTATTGGGACACCTTTAATATGTTGCTCATAATATTCGTTGGTTGCTAGTTAGGCTGCAGTCTCATTCTGATGGATTATTTAATTAAGTTGTTATATTGTATTGAAATATGTCTGCAGAGTTTCTTGCATTTCTTCTCTGCAGGATTTTGCTTTACGAAATGCCATTAGTTTAATTAGATTTATTTAATATTTTTTATTTAAATAGATTAACTGTAATGACAACTTTTCCGGTGGAAATGGCGGCGTTAGCATAACCATGGCGATGGAATAACAAGAAATGTTAATTCCATGGCATCAGTGTTTGTACTTTGACCGACAAAAAATGAATGGCCAGGCCAATACAGCATCAAAAACCATTGGTACAACGTTCAAACTACATCGTTTTTCAAATAAATGTTATAAAACAGTTTTCAATACAGCCTAACCTTTACCACAGAATAAGTAGAACTAAATTGACTAGTAGAATTGTAGCAGGAAATTAGTTTGGATTGTTGCAAAGATACATGTATTTGTTGGAACGTGCTCCGTGTACCGATGGGCTTCGTCGGGATAAACATATTTTGTTACGGGCGACATCTAGGGGAGTTTGTTGGGTAACACAATCATTAGGACCTCTTTTGACAATATTTCCTCAAGGTTTAGCTATAAATATTTTTTATTGCGGTTTGAAAGAAGATGTAGTGACTAAGATCGAAAAGGGTAAGCTTCGATGGTTTGGACATTTTATGCGGATAAATGATAGCAGATTGATAAAAGGAATATATGTGAGTGAACTGGAAGGGTGGTTACATAGGAGTCGGCCCAATAAGACATATATGACAGTCAGACAGACGCTATTTTGAGTAGGGTGACACTAGGAGTACCTATAACCGCAGAGTGTGTATGAGAAGATGTATGAGTGTCAATGAAGCGAAAGTGGTCTGTCAGGGCCGGGACAAATGGGGAAAATATCGTGAGGAAACCTACCCGTTCTCCGAACAAGTAATAGTTAGTGCTTGTAAATGTCGACATGTCTTACCACCTTTCACATTGAGTACTAACTATATGGTCAACACAAGGGTTAAAGGTGGCTATAGAATTACTACTTCTGCGATTGCGGAGATGGAAACCTGAACCAGGGTTAATGGTCTTAAACGCGTTTTTTATAAATTACTTAGTAAAAAGAAAACAGAGATGTCGAAAATCAATTTTTATTTTATTTTTTTATTTATAAACTTTTTTTTTATACATACGCCTTACAACCATTATTTCTTTCAAAGTATTCTGAAGCATGCATCTGCATAATTACTTAGTACATTCATATACCTACCTAAAATTAAAGATTATATTGAAATTTGAATGCCGTAGAACTTTTTATTTAAACTTCCGAACTGAAGGCAAGCGAGGGGAAGAAAAATTTAACCTTCCAACTATGGACGGGATGTTTTTTCAAGAAATATGTACCGGAACTCAGAACAAACTGTTCGCGGCCCATCTGCATGCAACTTGGAAACTCAACTTAGAGTTCCCGAGTTCGTACTCGTCCGTGGATATTTTAAAACTTTGCAAACATTTTTCTTTAGAGTGTGTTTAAAATGTCTCTCGGAGTTTTCGCCTCAAAGTTCACTTTCGCCTCGCAGCCTCCAAATTATGCTAATACACTTAAATGACCCGCCATCTGGTCTATAGGCTAATCTTCGAAGTTTCGACACTTAGTTTTGGTTAAGTTTCTGGAAATTGTGACACGAGCACAAGATGACAATCAAAAATTACAATTGAAAGATACCAAATAACACACAATATAGATTTATGACGATAACAAATCAATTGTGACTGAACGCTAATTGTGAGGTCCCGGGTTCGATTCCCGGTGGAGGCAGAGTTAAGAACTACGCTTTTCTACTGCTTTCCAGTCTGGTCGTTGATTATATATGCTATATATGTATTTATCTATATATAATAAGTATACATTTCTTAAATATACGTTGACTAGTATCCTTAACACAAGTCTTAAATGAACTTACCAAGAGGCTAGTTCAATTGGTGTAATAATGTCCAAATATTATTATTATTATATAATTTGCATAGTATTTAGTGGTTAGTGTGTCTATCTCTATGTAATCGTAGTGGCTCAGAGGTTTGCCCATCTTGAAAATATACTTCAAGAATTGCCCATATCCTAAGACTACGATAGACCTATATTATAACCAAATAACACGCATATAAGAACCAAAGTGATTGACATAGTCTATCACTGTTGTAAGCTGAAGTGACAGTGGGCCGGCCACGTCTGTCATAGAACCGACGACCGCTGGAGTAGAGCGGTTCTCGAGTGGAGGCCGCGTCTCGGCAAACGTAGTGTAGGACGCCCCCCTGCTAGGTGGACCGATGACCTCAAGAAAGTCGGTGGTAGTGGTTGGATGAGGGCCACGAATGATCGTGTTTTTGTAACGTACCCTTGGGGAGGCCTACGTCAGGCAGTGGACTAGTATAGGCTGATTGATAATACGGTATATAAATCGGCGTAGCTCAGTCGTTCGGTGCTTGTATTCGTAGGGTACGGGGCTTAAGTCCTCGGAGCGGGTACTAATTGATATGATTCTCTTTTTACATTTTCAAATTAAAAAAAACATACGGTGAACATAAGGAAACTTACTCGTTCCCCGAACAGGTAATAGTCAGTGCTTGTACATGGCTACACGCATACTGCCTGTCCCCTTAAGTACTGTCTATCTGGTCAACAATTAGATTCAAAGTGGCCATAGAAATTGCCTTCGCAATTGCGGACATACCCAAACCTCCTACTCAGGGGTTTAAGGTCGTGAAAGCGTTTGTGTTTTTATAATTAGGTACCTCCATGTTTATAAACCTTTGCATAATAGTTCTTATCTTTTGTTGTAGATGTCAGCACTGCTTCTGATCTTGCTGCACATGTCAATGCATGTGGTTGATGAGGGACACGCTGTCAATCCTAGTAAGTATACATCATATAGAAATAAGAGTAAGATATAAGTAAGTATATAAGTAACCTAGTAAGTAACCTAGAATTCGACGTAGCTCAGTTGTTTGGGGCTTGGCTCTGTATCAGTGGGTACAGGGTTCAAATCCCGTTTGAGCATGTACCAATGGAAATGAAGTTTAATAAATTTCTATGTACATTTTCGTAATAAAAACATATTTACGAAATGCATCGAATTATACGGTGAGGAAAAAACATCGTGAGGAAACCTACCTGTTCGTCGAACAGGTAAAAGTTAGTGCTTGTAAATGGCGACATGGCTGACCACCTGTCACATTGAGTACTGACTATCTGGTTAATATGTGGGTTCGAGGTGTCCATAGAATTACTACCTTCGCAATTGCGGAGATGGAAACCTGAACTTCTGACTACCCCGCAAGGGTTAATGGTCGTGAATGCGTTTGCTTTTTGCCTAGTAAGAATATAAGGAAAATGTTAATATTCAATGTAAAGTGAAAGACAATAGGAAATATTGTGCGCAAAAGTGTAAGTTAGTTTGATACGTGTGTAATTATTAAAAGGTATAATTTAATGTGACAATTTGAAATAAAAGCGTTACAATATTTTCTGAATATTAGTTCTCTTGTAGTTTTGAGTCAGATTTATTTAACTTTAGATAGGTGGACGCCTTCAACGACATTTATAGTCTATATGATTCAATACAGCCCATGTTATATGAATACGGGGCTTTATTAACAAACTATTATCTCTGTTACCCGACATCTGTTTGTAAAGTATACACGTATAAATCCCGTATTCTTGTAAAATGAATAAAAATCTCTATAAGAATCTCTCAAAAATATTTTCAAGTATATTTTGTACCATTAGCTTTACTACTGTTAAGACTTGCTGACTACTAAAAGCTAATAGTACATATGTATATACTTTTCTGACTAACAATAAGTGATTTTGATTTTATAAACCCTATATTGAATAAACAATACATATGTATATAATTTTCTGACTAACATTAAGTGATTTTATGATTCTTATATTGAATAAACTAATTATAACTTCATTTTATTTCAGTAACAGTAATTCATTTGATACATACTATTCATCTCAATTTAATTACACTAGACGAGAAAATGTAACATAGAACTTTGAATTCAAATTCCTTATTTCTCTCTGTGAGCCAACCACTGCCAAAGTATACCTATTAGATATCACTACATCGATCGATAGGATACCTAGTACTTGATGCCTATATTTAATGTCCTACTTGAAACACACAGTCATAGTTCGTAGAAATTCAGATCAATATAGCCTTTAAACGCTACACTTTAATATTACATGATCAGTGATTGCTTTTGCTATTGGATTTTAGATTTGTTTCATTGAGTTCTAATGCCTCTTTGCATTTTATATGAACATACTGTGTAGGTTCAGTTTAACTTGTCTATATAAACCTCATATGTAATAAGCAAATAGGTACAGATAAAGAATAGAACGTAAATAATCGATATTTAATTTTATTGTATGTTATGTAGACAAATCTTAACATATAATATTCCAACAAAGGTTGTAAGCAACGTTTGTGCATAGTTATATATAGCGTAATACTGACAAGTAGATTAAGTTATCATCCAAAAAACACTAAACAACTTTAAGTCTTAAGGCTAAACATAACAACGTTACAACATAACTTAAATCTTATTCGTAGATATCTTATACGTATAGGTCACGGGTGTCGTATACCTATGTAAATCCATTTACAAATTGCACCCTATAAAAATATGCCTAGTGCCTAATAAACTTTTTACTCACTCCAGAAATTGCAAAGGAACAGTGCGTGAATTTTTCATAGACTCATAAACGCGGAGAATAATACTAAAACCTTTGTGAGGGAAACGATAGAGGTCGTATATGAGTGTGTCAGAGTCGATGTAGGAATATTTTTCTAAATTATATATGACAGAACGATACATTCGTAGTTTTGGTAAATGACCAAAATCAAAAGTTGCAGAGTAAAAGTAAAGTATTGGCTTTAGTTTATGCAAAACGCGGACTTTGAGTAACTCATACCTACATAACAAGCTTTCATAATTTTAGACATGAGCACTCAAGCCTCTGACTTCCCCGCTACAATAAAAATGGAGTGTGTATACACAAGTTATGAAACATATGTTTGTATGCTAAATGGATTACAGGATTAATGTATTTGCACGTTATGTATCTCAAGTCAGCAGCTCAGTGAAAGTTGAAAATACAAATAATTATTTTCGGCTGAATATTTAGTTAGTAGTGATGCCAAATTGGCTAAATATGTTTGCTTTGGGATTATATTTGGATCCTCAACTGGAACGAACCGAAAAACAAGGAAGAGAAGAATTGGAGCTTCGATTTGGTTTTTTCTTTGGTTGTAGCGGCTGACGGCGTTGGTGTAACCATGGCGATGGAATAACAAGAAGTTCAAACGCCGGGGCATCAGTGTTTGTACTTCAGCCGACATAACCTTAGTGGTGAATGGCTTAATAAAGAATTAGAAAAAAAAACTAGTTGGGGGTTGCGCAACGTGTTTCTCGCTTCCATACTCTCCTGTCAGTCGTCATTTCTGCATTCACTACCTTACTTTTAAAATATTTCTTTTCAAGTGCCAAACATGGTTAATTTCAGACTTCTGCTTTCATTACTCATCAGTGATTACTTTCTTCGTTACATGATTTGTACGTTACGTATATACTAACTTACAAATCACGGCCGTTTCCCAGTAGGGGAGTAGGCTGAGATCACGGATTCCCACCTGTTCTGATCCTGAAAAACCACTTTTCATTGATACTCATACACCTCAAGTAAAGTCGACGGTTGTAGGTACTGTAAACATCACCTTTTTGCAAAATGGCGTTCGTCTAACTGTCGTGTTATTAAATCCCTATCGTTAACCGCCTTAATCTGAATGTGTGTACATAGAGTACACTTATAGTAAAAATTGTTTTGCACCAACGTTAGCAATAAGCGAAAGTGGTTTTTGGGCCGCTCCATTAAATATGGATACGGTGTCCGTTGTACTGTTTGTTAGCTTTCTGGGATACCTGGAATATTAGGTTTTAGTGCTTTTGGCTGTTTGTAGTTTCGAAAATTTAGTAAAATATTAAAAGTAGACAGTGTATATTTAATAACTTTGGAAATTGAAAGAAATTAATGGCTACGTCATTAAAACAGGCAATAATTCGAAGCTCGTTTAGTAAAGCAGTCTTAGTACCACATGATGATGATAAAATAACTTTTTTTTATTAAAATCAATAAATTTATTATCTACAATAAAACAAAGAATTAAAACTATAAACCTATAGTAGAAATAAAAATTAAATTACATAGAGAATATTTTTATAATCATCGCTGTCAGAGGGTGGTAGGGTTCCCAAGACACTGATAGCATTCCCCCTCTGAATATCTATGCTAAATTAAAATAACTTAATTATTTATAATAACATAGTAGCTTATGCTAAAAATGATCTAAGACCATGTCTCCGATGTTCTGGTTACCCTAAACGAGATTGACAGGTGGTAAAACTTGTCACCATTTACTACTAGCACCTTCAGTAGGTTTCCTCACACGATGTTTTCCTTCATCATAGTTTGTATTTTTACTGCATAAAGTTCATAGAATATCAGAAAACTTCATTTCTATTCAAACATCAATCGTGGTTTAACCCTGTATCAACTGATACAGAGTCAAGCTCCAAACAACTGAGCTACGCTGAAATTACCTCATATATATTTTTTTACGCCAACTGTATATTGAAAAATCTAAATCACTGCATAATAAATTTAGAATAAAGGCAGAAAGACAGTGAATTACATAAATAAGTTATATAAAATATACATATAATAAAGAGAGTAGATGTAATTACGTCATTTAATCCCTTTCGGAGTGGACAGAACTTCGGAGAAATTATATTGTCTTTTATGTCACTTTTATCATGAATATTAGGGTCTAGATATCATATTGAAACAAAAAAAACAAACAAACGCATTCACGACCATTAACCCTTGCGGGGTAGTCAAAGGTTCAGATGTCCATATCTCCGCAATTGCGAAGGTAGTAATTCTATGGACACCTCGAACCCACGTATTAACCAGATAGTCAGTACTCAATGTGACAGGTGGTCAGCCATGTCGCCATTTACAAGCATGAACTATTACCTGTTCGACGAACAGGTAGGTTTCCTCACGATGGTTTCCCTCACCGTATCATTCGATGCATTTCGTTAATGTGTTTTTATTACAAAAATGTACATAGAAATTCATTAAAATTCATTTCCATTGGTACATGCTCAAGCGGGATTTGAACCCTGTACCCACTGATACAGAGCCAAGCCCCAAACAACTGAGCTACGTCGAATTATATCATATTATATCATATTGAAACGATGATTAGAGGTTATTAGCCTATCACCTATTGGATTCCATTGACTCCTAGTGTTTAAGTCACTTCTTACGACTAGCGAGGAAAAACGGCAGCTAGCTAGCAATCTTTCTAAGTACCTGACTATAACAAGCCTTAACAGATCCCTACTAACACACAGTCAGTACTCAGTACTGATATATTTCATATAATTTTTCTCTCTGATTCCCTATAATGAAAGATGAATAGAGGAGCTCGAAGTCGGAAAAAACTTCGTAATACCAAAAGTTATTATTATCAAAGTTCTTTCATCCTATGTAATGGGATGTAAATAGAATGTTTACTAGTTTAATTTTAGTTTACCTACATACAGACATACACATCACGCCTGATTCCCTGTAGAGGGTTAGGCAGAGATCACGGATCCCCATTTGTCGCGCTCCTTTCAAACGACTTTCGCTTCATTGACACTCATACACACTCGGCGGTGTTAGGTTCTTCTAAAGTCACCCTTTTTCAACATGTCGTTTATCTAATTGTTATATGTCTTATTAGGGCGGCCCCTACGTAACCACTCTTCCTCTTCACAGATATATGTATGTTCCTTTTGTCAATCTGCTATCATTCATCCGCATATTATGTCCAAACCATCGAAGCACGCCCTTTTTAATCTTAGTCACTACATCTTCTATCAAACCGGAACCTTCCCTTATCACACTATTATTAATTAATTAATTCATTCATTTTTATTTCAATTCATTTTATCATTCAATGTCCCTCCAATCAATTTAAAAGATTTATATTGAATAATTGAGATGGTGGTTTAAATCTTTAATCTCTTCCGGAGTGGATAGAACCTTCGAAATATAATATTTCCAAAGTTTACCATAAATTTTGTGGTTGTATGCCGCAAATGCGAAATGCCAGGTAGAAGCGCAGCTAATTAGTGTTTTTTTTTTGCACCCAGACTAGCCCAGGATGTGATATGGATATATTTGATTTAATTTTATAATAATAACTGTGAATAAAGAAAGAATAAATATTGTGTTGAAAGTTTCAGGCATTATACAATAGATCTGTTTGTATTAATTTAAATCGATGACCGCTTTATTTTTGCTTCCCACACAGCTCGCCTCCGCAAACACGTGCGTCATATATAGATTATTTTAAAGGCCACCCTTCACTGCCACTTATTCTACTTTTCATTCGTCACACAGTTTGCTAGGGCGGTTTTTTTATTTTTTTTCTACCATACATACAGTCTCAGGCTAGTCTGTGACGTAAAAAGAATGCTAACTAGCTGCCATTCTTCCCAGCATGTTGTAAAAGGTAACTAAGAGACTAGGGGCAAAATCTGTTAGTCGATAGGATGGCAAACTGTCACAAATGTTCCATATGAAACGAATAGGGTGATGCCAAAGGACCAGTGATGTAGCCTAGCTGCATCGTATACTGAGGCAGCACCTTTTCACTGCATCAACGCTGTTATTTGCATTTATTTGTTTTCCATTGTTGTGTTTTTATATAAAGTGTTTTTTTGTTTTGTATAAGTGAATAAAGTTTTTTTCTTTTTCTTTCTTATATGTCATCACAAACCCAATATTCATGCTAAAAAGCAACTATATTATCGTCTCTAAGGTTCTGTCCACCCAGAAAGGGAGTCAATGACGTGAATGTATAACGTATGTCCCTTAGTCACTTTATATGCTAGATGCCTGACTACATGGTAAGATCCATCTCGATTCAAAGTCAAAGGGTCACTTTAAATTAATTAGTGGATGTTACGAAAGGAAACGTCCCTTCAA
Source organism: Leucoptera coffeella (assembly GCA_030578115.1). Classification (NCBI taxonomy): domain Eukaryota; kingdom Metazoa; phylum Arthropoda; class Insecta; order Lepidoptera; family Lyonetiidae; genus Leucoptera; species Leucoptera coffeella. The sequence continues at coordinate 482,616 of JAMBLF010000054.1, read as the reverse complement.
AATTAGCGAAGTTAGAAACGGGCCACGTTAACATGTACATCAATCCAAAAGCTGTTAATTGGAATAACTAGTTTACTTTGTGTTTATAGGTTAAGAGTTTATAAGGCGATCGCATATCTTTTCAAAATTTTATTGTAGTCAGTATTTTATAATATATATTTATGTATAAGAGTTCTAATCTTTATAAAAGATAATTAATGTGTAATAGTAGTCCCAATCCTGACTAATTACTTTCGCTTCATTAACACTTAAACACTCATACTCACTCAGCGGTTACTTACTTAAATCTTTGAACCCCTCATCAGGGATATTGGGCCTTCAAAGCACGCCACCTGAGCTTACCTTGCGCGATGACTTCAATCTCAGCCCATGGTACAATACCAAGAGCCTTATTTTTGATGGATCGACGCCAGGTCTGTTTTGGTCTTCCGATCTTTCGAGAACCTTGGGGAAACCATTTCAGCGCTACTTTAGGGGAATGGTCTTCTGGCCTTTTCTAATGGGTGCCCAATCCATCGCCACTTTCTTCTCCGGATCTCCATGTCGATTGGCTCCTGGTCATATCGGCGGTTATAGGTACAAATTACGTATATCTTAATGCTACCTTTATTTATTTATAAATTGGTACACTAATAGAATACAATCATAACATAAACACAATAGAAATACAAGTTGGTTCTAAAAATCCAGAAATTAATCCAAAGCAGTGTACACAACATGCCAAAAAAAGACAAAGACAAACGCGGTCACAACCATTAAACCCTTACGGCGTAGTCAGAGGTTAAGGGTTCCATCTCCGCAATTGCGAAGGTTGTAATTCTATGGCCACCTTGAACCCACGTGTTGACCAAATAGTCAGTACTCAATGTGACAAATGGTGAGCTATGTCGCCATTTACAAGGACTAACTATTACTTGTTTCCTCACGATGATGTTTTCCCTCACCGTAGCATTCAACATGCCAAACTTAATTATGCTTTTAGTTTTAATCTGTTTATCAATAAAATACTGTTCTTGTTTTATAATAAAAGGTTTTGTTTAAAAATCGCTATCAATATTAGAAACTTTCTCATTACAAATATTGACAGTATATAAAATTCAATATCACATTATACTATATAATAAACTAAACTACTGAAATCTACAACTGTAGACTTAAAATATCCACTGTTTTTTTTCTTAGTGTAGTGTAGTGTAGTCTTAGTGCAGACAATCTATTGTTGAAACTGGCACTGGGCAAAAAATCCTGAAAGCCGGAGTTTCTTGTTGGTTCTTCTCCGAGCCAGGGCTTCCGAACCAATGCAACGGTAGAATTTCAATGTTAAGAGACAACAAGTGTCAGGCAAATGTTTCGACTTTCAATGAATGTACTGTACATGTACTTATGTTGAATAAAAACATTTGACTTTTGTGACTTTGAATATACCAATGTTATTGTTACAGGTTGTACATGTATCCGGTTCTCCTCGACCCAGGGAAAGGAAAGGGGGACGTTCAAGAGTCCTGACTATCCTCGGCCCCCGCCTAGACCATTCTGTCACCTTTACGTGTTCACAGCGTCACAACACCACATTGTGGAGATGATCTTCAACGAATTCGATGTTAAGAAGGACGGGTATAACGAGTGAGTGTTATGATTTACAGTACGTTCGCATTAAGAAAATAGTGACGTCATCATGCCCCTTACGATTTGACCAATGAGACGTGACAACGGTCGTCTGCGTTTGATCAATGTGACTTCTTTTCTCATTTACTCACGTCTCGTTGGCCAGTTTACTTTTGTATATCATGACGTCACTATTTACTTAACTCGAATAGACTATAGTTACTTCATGTTAATAATAATAAAAAGCGTTTATTTACAGTCACAAAAACATACACAATACAAAACATTTATAATAAAAAAACTTACAAACTAGGGGGTATAACTTGTGCATGTTATTGTCGCAGCAAACCAGTTCTAACTCAGCTGGGTATTTTGCGTTTGGTGGCAAACGCAACGCTGATCTTTTGTCAGAACCACTGGAGAGCAACGTTTATATTTTAAAGAAAATATTTAAAAAGAGTGCTATGTAAATAATCGGAATAAATATATACATAGATATAAGATATGATAACATGTGTATGAATAGTGTATGCAAAGATTTAAAAACGTATTCTGCGTTCACTGGGTGAATATGCGTTTGTCAGAATGTGAAACAATGACGTAACAAAAAATATGATTCAGTAACGTTACCAAAAAATTAATTTTTAATGTATTAAATTACAATATGTTAAATCGGATAAATTGTTATATTTTTATTGTTTAATCGTATTTTTGTAACTTTTTCTAGACCTAACTGATATTTTCAACAATGGCTGACTGACTTTTGTTTCCATCTCGAAATGATACTTGAACCACAATTTCCCTAGAGTGGCGTCTTAAAACACAGGTCTTTGATTTTACGTATAAAAATAAATATGTCAACTCGAGCTCTGCAAACGCACTCACTCATTGAATGGATAATACATGAAATGTACAGGTTTTCATAAAATAAACTATTATAAATAATATCGGAGAAGAAAAATTGCGCCGTTCGGTTAGGAAATAGAATGTTATCAAACTGTCCTTTTATTGCATTGTACATACACATCACGCCTGATTCCCTGTAGAGGGGTAGGCAGAGATCACGGATCTCCATTTGTCCCGATCCTGACAGACCACTTTCGCTTCATTGACATTCATACATCCTCTCATACACTCTCGGCGGTTATAGGTACTCCAAACGTATTATCAAATATCCCAATATTCCATCATATATAAATAGGCTTGGCCTGTAGACTAAAGTTTCAGTGACCTATAAGTCTGATAAGATAGACAGACTTCTATCCTATTTAGATATTTAAATTATTTTCCAAGTTAGACAAAGAAATAAGCTATAGGCATCTGTTATCGACTTGAGATGTTCCAAAGAATTTTCCGAGAGACTTTGCAAAATATTGAAATGCCCGAATAATTATCGTCTTAATTTACAAAAGAGGGAAACAATTTTTATTACAACGAAACTTGAGGCAACATTCTTTGAATTAAAATTCGACTAAGCTGCCTTTTTGAGAAGCTAAGGGAAATATTATGATCAGCTTTTTTTAAATCATTTTTTGACAGTTTATTAATAATAAGGTTTTTTAATATTTATACGTAAGTTTTACTTAATTTACATTAGTAAGTAATCTTATCGAATTCAAACTTCTAAATGCTCAATTTAATGGAATATTTAATTTTGATCCAATTGCTTATACACCATATTTATTTCTATTGAATGTTAGTATTATTAGTTGAATATACGAGTATGTATTTACGTTCATTCATTCATTATTCTTCTATTTACGTTCATTCATTCATTCATTCTTCTTCTATTTGCGTTAATTCATCTCTAACTTAGCTTAAAACTACTATGTAACTTTCGCTAATCTATCATAATTACATTCCCAAACATTATAACTTTAACAATGTTAAGCCGCGAAGACATTACGGTGACACATTAAATATTTTATGACCCTCAGTGTGTGTAGAACAAGATTGGGTTATTAAAATCTGCATTATGTACGTAGTTAAAATGAGGGAAAATGTCGTATGGATACTGGCCTATTGTTTAACATACATACACACGCTTCACGACTTGTGTATACACACTCAATTTTTTATTATGGCGGGGTAGTCAGAGGCTTGAAAGCCCATCTCCGAAATTTCGAAGGCATGTTAGGTATGGGTCATTCGAAACCTGCGTATCACTAGATAGACAGCACCCAACGTGATAGGTAGTGAACCGTATCGCCGTATATAGGCACTTACCATTACCTATCCTGAGGGATAGGCAGGTTTCCTCACGATGTTTTCCCTCACCGTTAGCGACTGTAAATTATGTACGTAAATGAAAAACACATAATTAAATTAATTTTATTTCTATAGTTCAAATGCATACATTCACGCCTCTACTTCCCTTATCGTATAGGCAGATTCAAATTTACCTTTTTTTTCTTTAACTCTGTAAAAGGTATATGGTCTGGGCCCATAACCTGTAGAAACAAAACACTTTAAAGAGTTAAATAACAAAACGGTTTATTGAAAAAGATGCAAGTAATCTAGATGACATTGATAACGCTTACAAAAAAATAAACTGAAGCAAAGACGGTGGCGCCACAACCGGCTCAATTAGATACTCGGTCGATTTATCTGTTGAAGGTAAAGCGTTGTTTACATTCTTCCATCAATAACCACCAGGAATCAGTCGTCTATGGTTCGTCAACAAAGTCAGCAGCTCAGTGAAAGTTGTAAATACAAATAATTATTTTCGGCTGAATATTTAGTCAGTTGTGATACCAAATTGGCTAAACATGTTTGCTTTGGGATTATACTTGGATCCTCAACTGGAACGAATCGAAGCACAAGGAAGAGAAGAATTTGAGCTTCGATTTCGTTTTTCTTCGGTTGTAGCGGCTGGCGGCGTTGGTGTAACCATGGCGATGGAATAACAAGAAGTTCAAATGCCGTGGCATCAGTGTTTGTACTTCAGCCGACATAACCTTAGTGGTGAATGCCTTAATAAGGAATTAAAAAATAACCCACCAGAAATGATCCTGACAAATTTCTCTTGCTTGACTTACACTCATTAACATGGTCTACGGTTCTTACCTTTACGAATAGGTTTACTTAAATCGAAGTTTTGTTTGAGAAGTATGTCTTAATTTGATCTGTAACTGTGCCGTTTCCTAATATTCAGTATACTCGTAGATTATACTCAACTCCTATTATAGTGGATTTATCTTTCTGATTAATAGCTGGGTTTGATATAAATTTTATAAGCTTTTGTTTATTTGAAAATAATGAAGGATTTATAACTATGAACATTGTCATTTCTTTCGTTTATCTCTAATTCTGTTTTGTTTCACACACAAACACGATAATATTTTCTTAAGTAAAGTTCATTTTTTTGCATATTGGGTTTGTTATGGAATATAAGTATCCGTCCATTATCAAATCTTTATTTAGTATCAAATTAAAACTATGAGTTCCCAACACTTGTCCTTTACGAATTCTACTCAAGTCCCCGATTAGCACGGTACAATATATTAAACCTTATTTTGCATAGAACCTCCTAATGGAATGATAATAAACACTATTTAAACTACTTAATAACCTAACCACTACGAAATTTTGTCGCTAAACTGCTATCCAACTCCAATATAAGCCTGACCCGAAGCGCAGACCAAATTACATAGTGTACAGAGTTCACTTCAAATTGGTTTTGTGAAAGTGTAGAATCGTTCTGCTCAGCCGAATAATTGAATACTCGTTTGAAATTTATTGACTTTGCTATGACCTTGTCATGTTCAGCAGGCTTATAGTTTTAGATATCTTTTGGTAGTCTAAGATGCTGAAAGAACCTTTTCTAAATACATTATTACTGGAAAAGAGATAAATATTACCTATCGGTCGATGGGCTACCTACTACATAGATATATTCAAGCCTCTACGTCCCTAATGGGATGTGCAGAGACTTTCGATCGCCACCTGGAACGATCCTGACAAATCTCTCTTGCTTCATTCACACCCATTAACGTTCTCATACATGCTCTTCTGTTATTCTCACTACTTACACCCGCTTTAAGAATAATAAGTCCAATTTGATCACTAAAAACTCTATGCAGCCTACCCGTCAAACTCTACCTTCTACTTTGGCTTTATAAATCCCTTTTGTAACCCTCCTTACATATCTACATATGTAATCCATATTATTGACTACCTAAAATATCTCTAAAGTTTAGTTTACCAAAAGAGATAGAAGTCTGAATGAGAATGCAAAAAGCATATTACGGTACATAATAACTATCTTATTAATCTGGGACTCCACATACATAATTAGCTACCTTCTACTTATAACTGTTAAGAAGTGTCTTAAAATCCACCTTACACTCACTTAGCACTCAACGTGACAGCGGCATTCCTTATGAACAGGCATTAACTATTGCCTATCCGTTGAATAGGTATGTTGGAACTCAATACACTTCATTAGTACGGAGACAAGTCTTTGAATAGATTGATTAATCGACTTAGTGAACTAAGCATTTTAGGCAAAGCGGAGTGTGGCTTTGTTGCTACTTGGTTTGGAACTTAGAATAATCATACTTAGAAGTGTGCTTACGATTTACTAGCAATTATAATATTTAGATTCGACGTAGCTCAGTTGTGTACAATGGCTCTGTATCAGTGGGTACAGGGTCAAATCCCGCTTGAGCATGTACCAATGGCAATGTAGTTTAATAAATTTCTATGTACATTATTGTAATAAAAACACTTTAACGAAATGCATCGAATTATACGGTGTGGTAAAACATCGTGAAGAAGGTAATACTTCAGTGGCTGTAATTTAATACTTTGACACATAGTTGAGGGCCAAAAGTGTCAAATTACGGTTACTGAAGTATTACTGTATCGCTACTGAAGTAATATTGTATGTATTGTATAAAGTGCCTACAATGCATTAGTGGAGTAAGGCCCCTGTAATGTCCCTTTACTTATTTTAATAATTGTTTTCAGTTTGTCTCGGGCATACATCTTAAGATACTCATATGAAACTTTTGTTCTCAGTGTTCAACATGCGTATGACAGCGTTTAGGGAAATATCGGGTTTATTGGACAACATGGACCCGCTCCGGCTTCGCACGGGTATAAAATATACAGCCTAATCCACTATTTAATGGATGTTATTATACATATAAACCTTCCTCTTAAATCACTCTATCTATTAAAAAAAACCGTATCAAATTCCGTTGCGTAGTTTCAAAGATTTAAGCATACAAAGGGACAGAGTAAGCGACTTTGTTTTATACTATGTACAGATACTGATGTACAAGCTACTTTTATTTATATTCCATATCAGTACTTATTATCACAATCTCTATATTCTTGTGGAACAGTGAACGAAATATTTGATTCCTACATCCGTAACATATAAACATTGACGTCCTTAAATCCCTTTTGGGGTACACAGGGCCTTGGAGAAGTAATACCTTCTTATTTGTCATTGATAATAATTGTACCTATAACCGCCGAGAGTGTATGAGAAGATGTATGAATGTCAATGAAGCGAAAGTGGTCTGTCAGGATCGCGACAAATGGGGATCCGTGATATCTGCCTACCCCTCTATAGGGAATCAGGCGTGATGTGTATGTATGTATGTATGATAATAAGAATAGTTATCTCTTAGCTGGGATGAAATAATATTGATATCTAGCTGCCGTTCTTCCCGGAATGTCGTATGACTTAGGGACTAGGTAGTAGTAAATAAAATCTATGAGGCGTTAGGTTAGCGACCTGTCACCAATGTACTTTTATGACCTCACAACTTCAATATTCATGCTAAAAAGTGACCTGAGAGATTTTATATTTCCAAAGTTCTGTTCACCCCGAAAGTGATAATGAAATGAAATGAAAGTGATAAAATACAGCTGAAAATCTTCATTCAGAATGCTTCACGAGTACCCTAGCACTTACCTTTCTGGTCAAAAAGTTTCGGAAACAATTAGTCAAAAGCAAAGGCCGACATTCATAATGAAAATTCTTATTGCGCCCTTATCTGATTCAAACAGTAATTAAGAAGACAAATACCCACTCAACCAAACGGCTTCATTTCAACTTTTTCGTTTCAGACAACTCGGAACTTCTGTGCAAAGATTTTCGACGTAGATAGTTGGAATAGAGGTTTTAAGTCGATGTTTTAGTATCAGTAATTTATACACCAATTCGTATAATACCGTGTTAAGATATATCTATATAAAGAAATTCATAGATCGGTACGGCAGACTCGAAAAAACATTGCGTGAAAAACAAAACATGATAATAATTGAGAGTCGACATTATGTATCCGGAAAATGGTATAATAAGTATCATGATATATTCTTATGTCATGCCAGTGCTATATCTCCAACGGGATAGGCAGAGACTAAAGATTGACACCTTAAACGATCCTAAAAAGTCCCTTTCCTTCACTAACGCCCATTAACCTTCTCATACAATATGCCCTTCTGTTCATCGCGATACGTACATCCGACCTTGAGCAAATCGATGTAAAGACACTTAAAGTATTCTGAAAAATAAGATTTCCACTGTGATATTTTAACTCTACGTTAAGGTGATCTAAGTTGCAATTATTGTAAGATTATAAAAAGAAAAAGAAAAAAAAGGGAGTGTGTAAAAAAGGGAGTGTGTATACACAAGTCGTGAAGCATATGTTAATGTTTTTAATGTTAAGAAGAAGAAAAGAAAAGAATACACTTTATTCACTGCATATGTAACACAAACTAAAAAAATTAAAATGCTGATACAGGGGAAAAGGTGCTGCTTTTTAATGAAGTAAACTTTATAAGATGTAAACGACGTGATTAATAACTAACGGGACTTATCGCGTATGTTTTTATATAATAAAGTTACCTTTATTAACCCGACGTTTCGGCTACGTTGCGATAAGTCCCGTTAGTTATTAATCATGAGTGTTAATCGCGAATCTCTTAAAACTATAATGTAAACGACGGTTTGCTCCTTACAGAACGAATTTAAATTCCTAGATTTCATAATCTAATACCTTTCGGCCCTTCTCTCAACATTACCCAGTGAAAACATTTTAATTTTCGCGCGCCGCCAAGCACGAACGATTACCTCGTTCAGAAAACACTCTTTCTGACTGCCATTACCTCAAAAAACAAATCTCCGATTCTAAATGGCTTTTTAGATGAAAATCATTTTGTTTTTAAAACCCTCTCGAACATTCTCGTGATTTATCTCGCCTCATCAGGTGAAAGGATTGCCGTTTTCACTTAGCTCTTTCTTTTAGGATTAAACTAATCTAGCCGGTTCAGCGAACCTGGGTTTTATTTATTGTTTTAAGCAAATTTAAACAAGAGTTGTTGGCCGTAACTGTCAACTGAAGTATCACTTAGTAAATAGGTTAATTTGTTGTTTATTTAGTGTTCGGATTTTTATGCAGCGTGACTTTATAATCATGCTGATTCGTTAGTTTAGAATACACTGTCTCTCTAAGGTGACAACACTAAAATGGATTACAGTGGTACCATATTTATCCTAAATCTTTAGTACTACCTACTACTAATACTTAATAAAATATATACAAATCATAGTTTACGTAATATTTTATATAGTTTCATCAGCTTTATGTAATTCTAATGCAACTATTTAGTTCCATTATAAGTTAAGATATAAAATCTCTGTATCCCAAACACTGAGAAATGCCGCATAACTTTCCAGATTAACGTCGTCATAAAATATTCGGACCTTAAATTATAAGAAGATACACTTTGAAACTTCCATATCTCAGTGAAACAATGAATAAGTGGAAAGTACCTTAAGCCTCGTTGAGAGCCTTCTAGAAAAGTTTTCTTCGAATAAGAAACTCTTCAATTGTCTCATTTAGATGACAACATTAAGTGGGAGCTGGTTCTGTTTTGTTTTTTCTTCACAATTTTGTTTTAGAAACAGAAAGTGTGTTTGCGAGTACTCTGAGAAATTTTACTTTAACGAGCTTATTGAGTTTTCGGTTAGGTGTCTGTGTTCATTTGTCTTTCAAAAGCTCACGGTAACCCAAATAAACCCAAGAATAATGTATTGTCTTAATATATGTTTAGTTACGTAAAGGCTTGGTAAGACATATGACAGTCAGATAGACACCATATTGAAAAAAGGTGACTATTACCACCGAGTATGTATGAGGAAGTGCATGAGTGTCAATGAAGCGAAAGTTATTTATCAGGATGAAGACAGATGAGGATTCGTGATCTCTGCCTACCCTTTTACATGAAAATGGCTATAATGAGTATGTAAGTGTTTTGTTGGAAACAAAATGTGTTAGAAATGTAACATTTAGTTTTTGTTTGCTTATATTAAACATACGAATGCAAATGTTTAGAACTTCTTTCTAATGACGTTGTAAGTATAAATGCAAGTGATTTTAATTCTATTAGACTGGATAATTAATTTTATTTAATATCCTTAACACACTTTCTTATTTCTTCACTCTAACTCTAACACTCTGACAATCTTTTCAAGGCACCCGCCGATCGTAGTGTGAAGAACAGAAGAGCATGTATGAAAAGGTTAAAGGGTGTGAGTGAAGCAAGAGAGATTTGTTAGGCGCATTCCAGGTAGCAATCGATAGTCTTTGCCTATCGTGTTGGGGACATAGAAGCATAGAAGGACATGAATGAATGTTTTATGTACTTTCTTAATCCATTAAACATTGTATGCTTAGATATTAAATTACTGAAATACTGCAGCTCTGTCCACCTCTAAAAAGAAAATAAACGTAAAGTAAAGCCGAGAGTATGAGGTCATATGAAAATCCATCGTAAAGTCAGGATCACACTTAAAATTTAATAAGCTGACGGCAATAAAGTTAGGTGAAAAATATGCTGTGGTTTAATATTAGATTTTTACAACCAAAGCCTTAATACAGAACCAGCGAATTTATTTCTTCACGGTTTATATTTAATTTAACACACATCTGCTTCCAAAACACTATTTAAATTCTTTAACGACCAATAACTATAGTTAGTTAAAGGTTGGAGTGTCCATCTCCGAAATTTCAGAGATAGTAATTTTATGACCACCTCAAGATTAGTGTTTAATCAGATAGTCAGTAGGTATCCAATTATACAGGTGTAAACATGTCCCATTTGACACTATTACCTATTTCAAGGACTAGGTAGGATTGTTTACGATGTATTTTTTTATCTAACCTTAGAGGATGTTTTTCTCAAATATATTTTACGAAAAATTGTTACCAATTACAGACGGCATCAAAGTAACTGATCAATTTAAAATATACTATAAAACGGTGATATTAAACTTCACATAAGTAAGTAAAATGATATTAAAATATTCATGACCATTCCATTCTTAGAAATATGCAAATGTCATCGCCTGTACTTTACCTGTCACATTATGCGCGGAATATCTGATGAAAATTGATTCCGCGCGTCCCTTTTCACATACTGTGCCACAGATAATATAATACTCTGTGCTATTGTAGATATGGTCAAGCTGATTTTCACAGATAAGGTAGGCAGAGATCACGGATAAATTTGTTAAATAGTATTTACAAGTTATCTAATTGTACAGGGTTTAAATCCCGTTTGAGCATGTACCAATGGAAAGGAGGTTAACTGAATTTCTATGCAAATTTTCGTAATAAAAATACATTTACGAAATGCATCGAATATTACGGTGAGTGAAAACATCGTGAGTAAACCTACCTGTACCCCGAACAGGTAATAGTAAGTGCTCGTAATTGGTGACACGGCTTACCACCAGTCACTTTGAGTACTGCCTATTTGGTCAACACGTGGGTTTGATGTGGCCATAGAATTACTACCTTCGCAATTGCAGAGATGGAAACCTGAACCTCTGACTATGCCACAAGGGATAATGGTGTTGAGTATGTTTGTTTTGTTTATTTAATCCCTCTCATAAATGAAGTGTATAGATAACTAGCAACCCGCTCCGGCTTCGCACGGGTATAAAATATATAGCCTACTCCACTATTTAATGGATGTTATTATATATATAAACCTTCCTCTTAAATCACTCTATCTATTAAAAAAACCGCATCAAAATCCGTTGCGTAGTTTCAAAGATTTAAGCATACAAAGGGACATAGGGACAGAGAAAGCGACATTGTTTTATACTATGTAGTGATAATGAAAAGAGAGTGATTTATCTGGATCGAGACAAAAGGGGATCTGTAAATTACGCTTGATCATCTCCTGAAATGCAGTCTTATTGTATAGTTTTTTGTAATTGTTATCGATGTATGATGATGGATAAAAGGAGGTTTCCTGAAGGAATGTATAAAGCCAGAGTGGAAGATAGATTTAGATAGGGTAGGTCGCGTAGAACTTATACAGATCAAATTGACATTCTTCTCAAGGCGGGCGTACATAGTGTGAAGAACAGAAGAGCATGTATGAGAAGGTTAATGAATGTAAGTGATGCAAGAGAGATTTTTTCGATCGTTTCAGATGGTGATCGTTAGTCTTTGATTATCCCGTAGGAGACGTAGAGGCGTCAATATATGTATGTATATATGTTATTTATATTGTCATAGAGAATTTCTACGTGAAAGACAGAGGTCAGAGTGCTACATGTTGACAGATTATCAGAGGTTTATAGTCCGTCAAACCACCCATAAAATACGACGATGGACACCCTTATCTCTGCCAACGACATTTGATATAAAGGGTTGATGATATATAGATTATGCCACGACAATGTCCAGCAGCCACCTCTCACCTAAAAACCGTGCAAGAACGATCCTTTAACAAACAAGCAGTCCATTACCCGTTTGTTATGATCCCAAACACTGTAGCCCTGAGATAGCGGGGCAATGAATAAGCACTTCTGAATGATGACCCGAGGGAATGAGCGTGATTGCTGTTTTATGCTATTATCATTCTCTTGCGGGGTTATTATTAGAATTAAGGCCACTGACGTATTTGGGAAGCATAGCTGCCGTTCTTTTCGATGTGTATAAGGATAAGGTTGTAGATAATATATCTAGGAAACTGTCAATATTTATTATCAATGCCATCTCATATTAAGAACAATTTTCAATGTAGTTGAGGAGATATTCAGAATCAAATGTGAATATATCTTAGCTTATATACTACATAATACCTAGGTCACAGATAATATAATACTACAGAACCTAGGTGATGTCGGAGGAACCATGCATCCTATCCGTATTGAGGTACTGAGAAAGTTAGTATCATTTCACTGCATTCAGTTTCTATTATAAATGTGCTGTATATTAAGTTACGTAAAACGTGATTTTTTACCTTTTTCTGTACATTTTTGCAAGTATTAATACACATTAGGGAGATATATGTACTGAATTAGATCGCAAATATGAAAATCCCGACACATATAAGCTTCCAAATTCAGTCAAACACTCCAATGGGCTAACCGCATAGTAAGCAGAATTAACAGATGAGTGGCCCAATTCTGCATAAATGGGGATTAAACTCATATGAACACGGAATAATAAATGACTTCAATAATTCATATACTAGTACATATCTACATGCTTACGTACATAATTATAGTTTTTAGAGATTCGCGATTTATACTCATGATTAATAATTAACGGGACTTATCGCGTAAGTTTTTATATAATAAAAGTCTGCCCGTGACCATGGCTACTGCAACGTAGCCGAAACGTCGGGTTAATAAAGGTAATTTTGCATAAATACATACATACGCTTCACGACTTGTGTATACACACTCCCTTTTTTATTATGGCGGGGAAGTCAGAGGCTTGAATGCCCATCTTCGAAATTTCGAAGGCATGTTAGGTATGGATCATTCGAAGCCCGCGTATCACTAGATAGACAGCACCCAACGTGATAGGTAGTGAACCGTATCGCCGTATATAGGCACTGACTATTACCTATCCTGTGGGATAGGCAGGTTTCCTCACGATGTTTTCCCTCACCGTTAAAGGTAATTTTATTATATAAAATCTTACGCGATAAGTCCCGTTAATTATTAATGTATTAAATTGGTAATGAATACTATTAATTTAATATCTGAACGAAATAAAATGTTACTACTGTATTGGTGACAAAATATCAAATAAAAATGAGTCGCAGACAGGAGTTCCATAATCGATTTATTTGGTGACAGATCTACCATTCTGAGCACAGAGCTATTATTTAAGTAACAAAACTGTTATTATAAGAACGAAGTTTATATTCATGTAATGCAATATAATTTTATTGGTTATCGATCTCTTATTTTACACATATATTAACATTAATTTGATAATTCATACCTGGGAACAATTTTTGTTTATCTGAGAACGAAAATATTTCGTGGCGATAGATCTATTTATTAGGTGATACAACTTGATGACAAATATAAATTTTGGTGATAGAAAATATAGTTCCCATTATTAATCATTACGTACATAACTTGGTCTATAAACTCTACCTATATCTTTGTTCGTGCATGTGTATGTATGTTTAAGTATGTTATTTATATGTATGTACGTATAATGTAATTGTTATCAAACATTCAGAATGTTTAAATTTAAATTATGTATTTTACGTATCTGTGGAACTGGTGACGTTACGGATGTCACATATCTAGAAAATAGGTGTATTTAAACTATGTCTATACATGTTATATTCATTAAATTCATGTAAACTATAGATTATACTGTGTTTACATTTTAACCAATGTTTTTGAGCCTACTGTCATCGATACAGATTATCTTGGGAATCTAGTGATAATATAGTAGGTATTGTGATTATGTAGTTTGTTTTAGAATAAAAAAGATATTATCAAGAGAAATATTAATAGGTTGATACACCAAAAAGTTGTGTTATTTTTGTTTGATTTAGGAGGTATGTATCTCATATAGAGAAAATGGATAAATATAACCCTAGTTAAATTAAAGCTATGAGACAATAAAATATCGACTTGTCTTTTATGTAGCATTTCATCCAATTGTAAGCTGTATAGTAACACCAAAATGGACCAAGTAGCCCACATGGTGACCAGGTTATGATAAGCTAAGCTTAAGGTATGGTAAGCCATGTCACCATTTACACATACTGACAATCAGTTCCTCACGATGTTCTTGCTCACCGCAATATTAGATGCATTTCGTAAATTAATTTTATTACGACAACGTACACAAAAATTCATTAAACTTCATTTCAATTGGTACATGTTCAAGCGGATTGAACCCTAAACCCTTTGATAGAATCTTCTGTCTTATCATGTGTAAAGCTTACAAACTAAATACCGGACCTATACGTACATAAACTAAAAGCCCAATGCAACAACAACAGCATACGCTTCACGACTTGTGTATACACACTCCCTTCTTTATTATAGCGAGGTAGCCAGAGGCTTGAGTGCCCATTTCCGAAATTTCGAAGGCATGTTAGGTATGGGTCATTCGAAGCCCGCGTATCACTACACAGACAGCATCCAACGTGATATTAGTGAACCGTATCGCCATACACAGGCACTGGCTATTACCTATCACCACGGATAGGCAGGTTTCCTCACAATGTTTTCCCTCATTGTTCGCAAACATATTTAATTATATTAAAAACATATTTAAATTTCATTCATTGGTACATGCCAGAGTCGGGATTCAAGCCCAGGACCTTTCGCATAAGAAGTCCGAAATCTTACCCACTGGGTTACAGCCGCACCCTATACATAAGTACTTAAACTAAAAGCCTCTCCAAATAATAGTTCCTAACTCATCCACTTTTGCAGTTCAATATACAAATTGCCCCTCTATATCTCCTCGACGACTGAACTGCATTCAGATATTTAGGTATCTGGTTGGTATCTGAATTCTTTCCTTCATCCGCTTTAAGCTTTAACCATTGGCTTCAGTTTGCATCTCCAAGTAGAAAAGGTAGTTTGACAAAGCAATGCGTATATTTAAGGAATATATACATTATTATATATAGATAAACACATATATAGCGCATATAATCAACAACCAGACTGGAAAGTAGAAGAAAAGCGCAGTTCTTAACTATTTCTCCACCGGGAATCGAACCGTCCCGGGTTCGGTTATCTCTCTTGCGTTCAGATGGTTAACCAATCGCGCCATGGAGGTCGTCAAAACAGTAAATTAATGGGAAATGTATTTGTGTATAGCTGTGTATATCTTACCTTATTTAACTTACATTTGTATGAGTGTATTCATAACCCGGGACCTCACGATTAGCGTTCAGGTGCTCAACCTATCACGTCAAGGAGGTTGTCTGTGATGATGATCATGTCGATTGATGATTTCATGTTCTATCTATATTTAGTGCTTTTAATACCATAAGGTAAAGACACATACTACAGTTATTTACTTTAAATGCTTATTTGATGATTCTATACAGAAATAAATACATACATATACATTCACGTCCTCTAATCCCTTTCAGGGTGGTTCACGGTCACTTTTAAGCATCTTACTTTATACAAATGGAACCTATTGAGTTATTTGAAGCCCATCTTCATAGTTATTCCATGCTTATTACTTTATAGCCCTGTTAGTTTTAAAATGCGACCAAATATATTCTATTTCGTTGACGTTTCATCTAATAAGGAAGATATCATCAAGAATGTGTGACATAAATTAGCTAAAAAAATCTGATTGAAACCGCTTTAAACTCATAAAGAAACAAACAATGTGAGATTCAAAGACAGCCAGTACCTTCCTCTTAATGTTTCAGTCTAGCACAGTACTATAAAATAGAAGAATACTAAATGGTAGACTCAATTGGGCAGTCCCGGAGCAATAATAAAACATCCTTTATTGCTCCTATCTCGCTCGGAAGCAATTAAAAAGACAAACACTCACAGTCGCTTGAAATATGTTCTGCTTAAGACTGGAAAAAGTCATTTTTAATCTCTGCGGTATTTTGAAGGTTTAATGATAATTGTTGTTCGTGGTAATCTACTGAGCTAAATGGAAACAGGTGTGAATAGAACGTACGTATCGGCTTTCTTTGCAGATGACCTAAGAGAGTAGTGATCGACAAAAGGTCAACAAAATTAAGAATTAAAATGGTTCCTTAATCGCCTTAATACAACTATTATACATACAATACGTTTGACGACCTCCGTGACGCGATCAGTTAACCACCTGAACGCTAATCGTGAGGTTCCGTGTTCGATTCCCGTGGACGCAGAGTTCTGTCTATATATTTTCGTAGTATTATTTTTACATATAGCGTAGAGTACCCGCCACATAAGGTGGCAGTTGGAGGCGTCGCCACAGTCGCGTAATCCAGTGTTGCCAGTAAACACGCCAAAACTAGCACTCACTGTGCCATACGGCTCGATACATTATATTGAGGTTTCATTTGTAACGATCTTTGGTTGCAGAGCTATAAACTCAAATAAAACAAATTAATATACCAAAGTCAAAAGTCAAAATATTTTTATTCAAAATAGGCCCTATCATAAGCTCTCTTTGAAAGTTATTTTATGATCTAAGTACAAATTAAAAAAACTATATATTGACAAAAGAAATATATATGAGTGAAGTGGAAGGGCGGTTACGTAGGGGCCGGCCTAATAAGACATATATGTAACAGTCAGATAGACGCTATATTGAAAAAAGGTGACGTTAGGAGTACCTATAACCGCCGAGAGTGTATTAGAGAATGTATGAATGTCAATGAAGCGAAAGTGGTCTGTCATGATCGGGACAAATGGGGATCCGTGATCTCTGCCTACCCCTCTACAGGGAATCAGGCGTGATGTGTATGTATGTATGTAAAAAAACTATTTCAAACATGGCACTGAGCATTGTCTTTACATATTTTTACCGAGGTTAGTTCACCAACCATTGCGGCTGCTCAAGATGCCACGTCATGAAGACCACGACCGCTCTGATAAGAACGTAACGATTGAGAAGAAGAAGTTCAGCGGAGACCCTAGCTTGGAGAAGAACTAACAAGAAACTCCAGAAATCAATTTATTATAATCACCCTTAACAAACATAAAAATTACAAAGAGTGGGCAAAAAACACAACGCTGGTAATACTAAATTTACCTTTCATACAAAATAACACGCAATGGCGGAAACGTCAAATTTAGTTCCAAGCTTGGCTACTGCCGCCTTATGTGGCGGGTACTCTAGGTTTGATGATATAGAGTACCCGCCACATAAGGTGGCAGTTGGAGGCGTCGCCACAGTCGCGTAATCCAGTGTTGCCAGTAAACCCGCCAAAACTAGCACTCACTGTGCCATACGGCTCGATACATTATATTGAGGTTTCATTTGTAACGATCTTTAGTTGCAGAGCTATAAACTCAAATAAAACAAATTAATATACCAAAGTCAAAAGTCAAAATATTTTTATTCAAAATAGGCCCTATCATAAGCTCTCTTTGAAAGTTATTTTATGATCTAAGTACAAATTAAAAAAACTATATATTGACAAAAGGAATATATATGAGTGAAGTGGAAGGGCGGTTACGTAGGGGCCGGCCTAATAAGACATATGTATATGTAACAGTCAGATAGACGCTATATTGAAAAAAGGTGACGTTAGGAGTACCTATAACCGCCGAGAGTGTATTAGAGAATGTATGAATGTCAATGAAGCGAAAGTGGTCTGTCAGGATCGGGACAAATGGGGATCCGTGATCTCTGCCTACCCCTCTACAGGGAATCAGGCGTGATGTGTATGTATGTATGTATGTAAAAAAACTATTTCAAACATGGCACTGAGCATTGTCTTTACATATTTTTACCGAGGTTAGTTCACCAACCATTTCGGCTGCTCAAGATGCCACGTCATGAAGACCACGACCGCTCTGATAAGAGCGTTACGATTGAGAAGAAGAAGTTCAGCGGAGACCCTTGGAGAAGAACTAACAAGAAACTCCAGATATCAATTTATTATAATCACCCTTAACAAACATAAAAATTACAAAGAGTGGGCAAAAAACACAACGCTGGTAATACTAAATTTACCTTTCATACAAAATAACACGCAATGGCGGAAACGTCAAATTTAGTTCCAAGTTTGGCTACTGCCACCTTATGTGGCGGGTACTCTAGCATAAGTAAAGTAGAGATCCCGCCACATAAGGTGGCAGTTGGAGGCGTCGCCACAGTCGCGTAATTCAGTGTTACCAGTAAACACGCCAAAACTAGCACTCACTGTGCCATACGGCTCGATACATTATAGGTTTCATTTGTAACGGTCTTTGGTTGCAGAGCTATAAACTCAAATAAAACAAATTAATATATCAAAGTCAAATTATGTTTATAAAACTATTTCAAACATGATTAATAATTAACGGGACTTATCCTTCTTATTATATATTACATATATTATGTGTTCCTTCACTCTGTCCGCAATAGACCGTTTAGTGTGTTCGACGTAGGATTTCCCACAGCTGCAATCAATCTTATACACACCCTTATATCTTATATCATGAGTATAAATCGCGAATCTCTTAAAACTATTATTTCAAACATGGCACTGAGCATTGTCTTTACATATTTTTTACCGAGGTTAGATCAGCGGAGACCCTAGCTTGGAGAAGAACTAACAAGAAACTCCGGAAATCAATTTATTATAATCACCCTTAACAAACATAAAAATTACAAAGAGTGGGCAAAAAACACAACGCTGGTAATACTAAATTTACCTTTCATACAAAATAACACGCAATGGCGGTAACGTCAAATTTAGTTCCAAGTTTGGCTACTGCCACCTTATGTGGCGGGATCTCTACAACAGCTGATTTCAAAACTTTTTTTTATTTTATCACTTCCTACGTAGACCACAGAGTTGTCCACAAAAGAGTTTGTAGTCAATCATGGCCACGCCCCCTTTGTCAATAATGGGGGCTTTGTCCAAGGCATAGTCGACTTCCTTTTCTGTGAATTTATCCCCCCAAGTCATCAGGTCGTGACGAATTCTGAAAAAAATGGTTCACATCGTTATTTACATACATTAATATAAATTCACGTCCGAGATATGGAAATAGTACATTTTTCATTTATTAGCATGAATATTACAGGATCCATTGCCCAATATACTTCATTTGCGTTTAATAGCTTCCTTAGACGTGCAGGGAAGAATGGCAAATAATGATACCAATATTTTACGTACCAAACTAGCACGGTACTATGAATAAGACATAGATAAAACATGTTACGATGTAAGGATGATAATTGGTTAGCAAAATGTTTAATAATATGGAAGAATGGTGGTCATTTAGAAATATATAATGCAGTTTTCTAGGGGCAAGTGTAATTAATGTAGTATCAATCGTGGCAAAATAATCACAACTTTATATCTTCAAAAGTGACAACTGCTTAACTTTTTTGCCGACATCTTATTGTACACTCGCCAGTAATAAATGAAAAATCTTATTGTACACAGAATTTATTATTTGCAGCATTATTCCGTTCGTAAATCCGTAACCTTTAATATAATTTCCGGCCGATCATTTTTCTCCGGGCTAATGTAATCACGGCCTGAAATTCGCGAACATATCCATAAAAATGCATCATCTGAACGTCGGAGAAAGTAATTTAATCTTTACCGCGTAGTTTATGAATCCCGTAGGATCCGACTGGGATCCGAGGCTTAAATCGGGTTTATATTTGCCTACACTCAACATTTTTGATTATATTTTTGCGTTGGAAGATGGTTCCATTTATTTTGAAACAATTTTATATAAGGACATTGAAGACATTGCTTGTGTTTTGTCGTGTTACATGTTTCATATTACATGTATGTATACTGTTAAACATTCTTTGAATACTTAACTATAATCTAGGTACCGTATGTCAATAATGTGCCAATTTAATTTAGAGTAGTTATTTCTTTTAAAATTATATCTAGATTTAGTTGCTTTTTACGCTTTTTACTTATTGTATTTCGACCCTTCCTTTATAGGTACCTATTTACATGGCAAGTATACCAAAAACACATCGAAATGCATGTAACAACGTCGATGTACAAACAAATATGTAGTGACGTATATGTAAGTCACAGCCCATGTAAACGCTGCTTCACTCCTTTTGTTTGTATCGTGCCCGGCGGCGTTTTTAGTCCTACATTCCCGTAACACCTTTATTGGATTTCATTAGCTTGCGAGCTAGAATTCTCTGAGGGACTGTGAGTGCCTGAATATTGGTTTGGTATGAATAATAATACTGCCAAGATTGTGAAAATGTATGTCAATGAAGCGTAAATTGATGGCCAGGATAAATAAGTATGAAGATTTGGTATTATTGCTAATCCTTACGTAGTAGGTAAGAGGTGTGAATGTTAGTAAGTTAAAAATGAGGTAAATTATTAGGAAGGAAATTATGTGAATGGAAAACAGTTTTAATATCTTTTTACTAAGCATGAGATAAAAGGTGCTTAAGGATTAAAAGGATAATCAATCTAAATGATGACAATTCTACATTATTATTATACGCTTTTTTCATTAACAAAATTTTATAATACATTTAACTATTTCGTCTTGCATTTATTTATATTTCATTCATTTACAATGCTTCATTTACAAATTTTACAATGCACCGCCATGTTTGATTCAAAAATGACACTTCTGACTTAGATCCCATTAAATGTCAAATCCTAATGACATCTGTCAAACCTATCCGCTCAAATAAAGCTACAGTCAGACGCGTAAGCCGCTTACCTTGTCTCCGAAATGAGGCCCGTATTATTCGTGTCCCATCTCGATAGGGCATCTATGAGAGTCTCTTCGGAATCTAGCTCTAAGGTTTTATAGCCTAGGAGACGAACAAAGCCTTCGAAGTCCAAAGGATTTGGGGCCTGGAACAATGGGAACTGTTTTATTGACCTACATTATGGGGAGTAGAGATTGGAGATTGCTTTTGGGTATGTTGCTTTGGGTTGGGTGTGTTTGTCTATTTTTAGGGCTATGCAAATATGTGTCTATTTATTGCAAGAGTGAATGATGACAGTATAATAAGTCAATCAATGTCTTAAATGTACGAGTGTAAGTAAGTATAGAATTTAAGATAATTAAAAATATAATGTTAATTTATTATTTCGAAATAAACATAATACAATCGTACGTGTATGAATATATAAAAATAAAAAAATAAGTACATCACTAGAACACGAAAGAATGTAGTAATATACAAACAGATTTGAAAACCTATTCAACATTAAGGTCCTTTTATACAATTCAGTTTGTCATTTGTTACGATTGAATTGACATAAATTAAGTAGGTATATAGAGACCAAACAAAATTTTAGAGCTTTGTAAAAGTGATACTATTTACTATATTATGACATATTCTTGCTAGTTGTGCATACAATAAGTCTATTTCCTCCTCATTTCCCCTCTCTACAGCGAGCGAACTAAGCTATCGGATGGTATTGGACCAAAAAACTTTGGCCATAAAATTTTATTTATTTTTCCTTCCAATGATTTACTGTATTTGTGTAATGATTATATCTTGTTGACTTTTTCATTGTGGCCCTGAAAGGGTTTCATATAAATTCCCCATTTGAATAGGTCGTCGATAACTTATAAAAAGCGGGACAAGGGTCTTCATTATTTATGCCGTAGTTTGTGTTTTTCTCGCTATCTTGTCTCTATATTTTATTTCTTTATGTAATGCACATCATTCACACTTTGGTAAGGAAATATCGGGAACCTTTTGTGGTGAGAGAAAAATATGTATTAACAGAATAGAAATAGACAATTCTGTGTAAAGGAACAAAACTTATACATACAAGTAACTAATGTACACTTAACAATAGAAGTTCGGGTGTTTATCTCCGCAAATATGTTATAACTTGACACTAGAAATCAATGTACTCATAATCAGCTGTTTTATTTTATTTTTCTCTACTCAACGTGATAGGCAGTGAATCTATCACGCTTCGAATGACCCATACCTAACATGCCTTAGAAATTTCGGAGATGGGCACTCAAGTCTCTGACTACCCCGCCATAATAAAAAAGGGAGTGTGTGTATACACAAGTCGTGAAGCGTATGTATGTTGTTTTCTACTCAATATTAAACAGAGTGTTTAAGAAGGTTCCTGAATAACAATAAAATCTATCAATTAATTTGAGGATTATAAATCGAGTGTGTATGTTACCTCAGCCAGCATATTATGTACCGCTTTGTCATCTACCGTCTCTCCCAAACTGACAAGAGTTGCTTTTAAATCATTGTGGTCGATGCAGCCATCGCCATTCATGTCAAACAGAAGAAATGCCTGTAAATATCATATCTTAGTTAAAGTTATAGTCTATATCACTATTTACAAAGACTGACCATTACCTATTCCTAGGGAAGACTATAAATTCTTTTAAAGCGATTTCTTCCACCTACCTCTTTCAGTTCATTCAATTTGTCTTCATCTAGCTGTTTTAGCACATCTTTGGTGTTCGCTAGCGTATCTAGCACAGCCTTCGATCGACGCCTTTCGAAAGCCGCATCCGATATCACGGACCTGTTCAGCGATTCAGACGCTTAATTTAGCCATTCAAATGCTTAGTATGGTCGAAAAAAGATTAAAGGTTTTTTTTATAAAATATTTTATTTTGTGTTTGATCTGTGATAATATCAAATAACACTTCACACACACTTTGGTTGTAGACAATGATTATCATACAAATATACACATCACGACCGATTTCCAACAGTGGTGTAGGTAGAGATCGAGGTATATAAAGTGTTAATCATCTATATGAGATAACAAAAAGAAAGGCAGGTATTCATAATAAAGCGTTAAACTATCACAGACGATACTCAACTGTTACTAAAGGTACTAACACATTGAATACAGATTAAAAGTAAATATAAGCAACAATAGTTTTCACTAAGCTTTAAAAGTCTTACCCCGAAAGGGAAAACAGCCGTGAACGTTAGATAGAGTATTTGAGACAAAATCCTGTGTCATGTTTGTTCCCATTTTGATTGCTCAAAGGAATTGGAATCCTAAAATATTTCTAAGTCAAAGAATACTTCATACTTTGCTTGTGTAAAATATTTATATGAGAATTTATTCTTATGTCTTATATTTTATTCTAGTCTGGCTATGAATGCTAATTAACTTAGGAGGCGACTAAGGGACTATGGTAAATTGAATCTGTTGGGCGATGGACTACCAACCTCTCACAAATGTACTATTATAACATCGCAACCCAAATATTAATGTCACTTAGGAGATATTATGTATATTTTCGAGGTTCTGTCCACCCCAAACGGGATTGAAGGACGTGAATGTATGTGTGTATCTCATGCTAGTATGTGAACTGGAGTTTTCTTTTTTTTAGTTTAAACTCCTACTTTTATTCCTAATACTCTCAATTGGCGACTTGAAGTCATTACAGTCATTACATTAAGAATAGTACAGATATTGAAAAAAAAATTATGAAAGGAGGGTTGCGAAAGGAATTTATAGAGCCAAAGTGGAGTAAGACTTGGGTGGGGTAGGCCGCGTAGAACTTAACAGATCAAATTGGAAACATTCTCAAGGCGGGTTTACGCAGCGTGAAGAATAGAAGAGCATGTATGAGAAGGTTGATGGATGTGAGTGAAGCAAGAGAGATTTGTCAGGATCGATGCAAATGTCGATTGTTAGTCCCTGCTTAGGGTTTTAGAGGCGTTTATATATGTTACCTATAAAATATCTAAAATATCCCCTAGTTGCTTTTTATTCTACCAAATGTTTTTAAGATTACGAAAATGTACATAAAAAACTTCATTTTCATCGGTACTTGATCAAGCGGGATTTGAACTCTGTACTCACTGATACAGAGTCAAGCCGCAGACAACTGAGCTACGTCGGATTTTTATCGTGTCTTATTATATAGAATACTTACTCTCCTACGGCGACAGTCTGCAGCAAATTCTTTTTAAAACTTTCGATCTCAGTTTTCACGTCATCTCCTTGCATATTTGAATTTTCATCATGCTGAAAATAAGACGATATTTTGAGTAAAACGTACTTTATTAAAGTTGAGTGATTAGAAAAAGGTTATTAAAAGTCAAACATAACTCAGATATGTTTATCAAATTATCAAAAAAAGATTTAAAAATAATCGTAGTATTAAATTAAAAATACATACATAATTACCCAAAAGCCTGTTTACAGAACACATAAATTAATCTATAAATGTTATGTTTGAACAAAATTATAATACAGTCATTTAATTCCTAGGTAGGTTTTCAACATTCAAAACTGGAGATCTTAACGTAATATTTGCATCACGACCCTTAACGTACAATAATTAAAACCTTAAACCATTCTTAAAGCCTATATACTGACGTGACAGGTTGTGAATCTTCATTCATTCATAGAAACTGATCAAAACCTATATTATCCTATTATACATAAATGGTAAGACACGATATTTTCCCTCAACACTACAATATAATCTCCGGGTTAAATGAAAATCGTATTAAGGAGACTACTACACTACATTGAACTAGCTCCTTGATAAGTTAATTTAAGACTTGTGTTAAGGGTACTATTCAACATAAATTTAAGAAATATGTACTTATTTTAAATATAGTCTATATAATCAGCAAGCAGACTGTAAAGCAGAAGTAAAGCGTATTTCTTAACTTAGCTTCCACTAGTAATCGAACTCCTTTCAAGACTAGCATTTAGGTGATTTAAAATCGCACCACGGAGGTCGTCAATTTCAAATTTAAAATAGCAAAAACTCACCACCGTTCCGTTCACCATAATTCTAGTTCGAATTTATTTGCTCGCAACCCTATATCCTTCGCACACGCCACTTCCCACGACTTCGAGAAACGGAATGTTTGATCTGGTGTCGGGATTCCGGATAACATCGTCAAATTCTACATACCCACTAAATCTGAGTCTTGACAACTTTCATTATGTATGTGTGAAGGGAATGTGCTTGTTTGTTTGTTCATGTGCTGTTTTGGTAGGGACGTAAAAAATGGGATATATTTAAATATTTGCCTTTATTTGTATAATTTTCAAATGTAGTAGTAGGTATACATACATATATGTACATCACGTCTGTTCCCCTGTAGAGGGGTAAGATATCACGATCCTGATAAAACATTTTCGCTTCATTGACATTCATATACCTCCTCATATACAGTCGACGGTTATAGGTAGTCCCAATGTCACTCTTTTCAATATTTTAAAGTAGCAATAATTAGAATTTATTTGGCAATGTAAATGTTAATAGTAACCTCGAGAATTATGTTAAACATGCATGTTTTATAACTAAGCATGTGGCATAACTATGAGATACTATACCTATGAGAGTAATTCATCTGTCCCAAAACAAAACCTAGTAAGAGCCAATTAGAAAATTTTACAAAAGAAGCAAACTAAACACAATTACTTTCCGGTCAAAAAGTGAGAGTATAAACTTTAGTTCTGAGTGCGTTTGAGCATCCAGCGTTTTTGCATTAGACGTAATTTTATATTAAATTAAGAAATATCGAAATAAAAACGGTTTTGTAATTAAAATTATTTTTACTAGATTTTTGTTTAGGACGGCCGAAAAATACGTATGTATTATTTAAATGAAACTAAACTTATCGCGATTAAAACTTGAAAGCTTCATATATGTTGAGGCTTAATATTGCTGCCGGATTTCAACTGTGTATTCACAGATACTTGATACAGATTACTTTTAGAGATAACCTTTGTTTGTACCAAACACGATCAGATATTACTACGGGCCTCACCGCACTGTTTTTCTCATTCATAAATTCATCTGGTATATGGTATGGTATATAGTAATACACATTACTATAACAAACCTTGTTTAAAACGTAACATTCAGCTTTTTATTAAACCTTTATATTCAAAAACAATTTGAATCAGTCCGTAATTCTGTAGTGGAAGGGCGGTTACGTAGGGGCCGGCCTAATGAGACATATAACAGTCAGATAGACGCTATATTGAAAAAAGGTGACGTTAGGTGTACCTATAACCGCCCAGAGTGTATGAGAAGTTGTATGAATGTCAATGAGGATCCGTGATCTCTGCCTACCCCTCTAAAGGGAATCAGGCGTGATGTGTATGTATGTATGTAATTGGCTAAAGCTGCATTTTAACAACTACTAGTTCACTGTAGATGGTCATATCTGTAAATCGTAGTCAACACCAGTTATCTGAAGCCTATTATCTAAATTACTGACTTATAATAACGGTTGATTGCTAATTGTAAGTTCGCGGGTTTGATTCCTGGTGGAGACAGAGTTCAGGAATACACTGTTCTTCTAATTTTCTTTGTCGTCGTTTATTATCCATGGCATATATGAATACCCTTAAAACTAGTCTTAATTGGGCTAGTCCAATTGATGTAATAGCGTCCTAAAATATCATAACTAGTATTATTAATACTTTCTTCCCGTCCCATGCTAGTCGGGGACGTAAAAAGAATGCTTACTAGCTGCTTCTCTTTTCGGCATGTAGTAGGACACGTAGGGACTACGGGAAAAGGGAATCTATTGGGCAATAGTTTAGTAACCTGCCACTATTGTTCCATATTCACAACCAAAATATTCATGCTAAAAATGACCAAGGTTTCATGTCACTGAGGTTTTGTCCACTTCGGCAGAGATTAAAGCGCGTGAATTTATATGTAATTCGACGTAATGTGTATGTAACGTTTCGCGTAATTCGGCGTGGCTTAGTTGTTTGGGTACTCTGTATCAGTGGGTACAGGGTTCAAACTCTGCTTGAACATGTACTAATGGGAATTAAGTTTAATGAATTTCTATGTACATTTTCGTAATAAATATACATTTAAGAAATCAAATACTACGGTGAAGGAAAACATCGGGAGGAAACCTACTTGTTCCCCGACAGGTAATAGTTAGTGCTTGTAAATGGCGACATGGCTTACCTGTCACATTGAGTACTGGCTATCTGGTTAACACGTGGGTTCGAGGTGGCAATAGAATTACTACCTTCGCGATTGCGGAGATGAACACCTGAACCTCTGATTACCCCTCAAGCGTGATTACCGCGCGTATGTATCATCACTACATAGTATAAAACAAAGTCGCTTTATTTGTCCCTACGAGTATGTCCCTTTGTATGCTTAAATCTTTGAAACTACGCAACGGATTTTGATGCGGTTTTTTAATAGATAGAGTGATTCAAAAGAAAGGTTTATATGTATAATAACATCCATTAAATAGCCAGAAGTGCGAAGCCGGAGCGGGTCGCTAGTATGTATATATCTATTATTACTCAAAGCACAAGTAAATCCGGTGCCCAAGCCTAGTATGTAGGAAACATTAATTATTCACATCATAAATCGTCGCATACGTCTTGCCGTGTTGCAACTTGGTTATTTACGTCGTTTACATGCGTAACTGATTTCAGTACAGGATAGTGAAAGTGGAGTAATTAGAGAGTCCCAATCCGAATTTATTAGTTGGTTCCAGAAGTACTTGCATTAGTGGGCTTCGGAATTATTTATACCGGTACGGAACCCACGTAATATAATATGTAGTATATATATATATATATATATATATTACGTGGGTTTGAGGTGGCCATAGAATTCCTACCCTCGCAATTGCGGAGATGGATACCTGAACCTTTGACTACCCCGCAAGGGTTAATGGCCGTGAACGCGTTTGTCTTCGACATATACAAGGAAAATGATTCTTTTTTACTATAAATAGGTGATGTTTATAAACCTTATTGAATTATCCATTTATAATATAATAATATACCTTATTATTATATTATAAATGGATTTTTCAATACAATATTCACGTCGTTTAAGCTCTTTATTGTTTCTTCGTCTTTTTTATTGTATTATCTTTTGTAATAGATACCTGTAACCGGCGAGTGTGTATGAAAAGATGTATGAGTGTCAATAAAGCGATGGTGGTCTGTCAGGATCGGGAAAAATGGGGTCCATGATCTCTGTCTACCCCTCTACATGGAATCAGGCGTGATGTGTATGTATGTATGTGTGATAGATGTTCATCCTATCACTCTATACATTGGCTAGTTTTTATTGCTTAACCCCCAAGCATCTTAACTATAATTTTATACAAAAAAAACTACGTATAAATCAAACCAAATTAATATACTCTGTATGATATGATTCGTCAGACTAACCCTAAAACATAATATATTATTATGTTATTTACTTTTGCATTTGTACAGATCTTTTGATTTTTTTTCCTTTTTAATTTTCATGATTATTAACTAACGGGACTTATCGCGTAAGTTTTCATATAATAAAATTACCTTTATTAACCCGACGTTATTATATAAATACTTACGCGATAAGTCCCGTTAGTTATTAATCATGAGTATAACTCGTGAATCTCTTAAAACTTTTTAATGTTGTCATGAAACCAGCCAAGTACATATGAATCGTAATATCCCTTTTATATTTTCACTCAAAACTTTCTGTTTCTGGGCAAACGTTTTAATCTCTGTTATTGCGAGTGAGTTTTGCAGGGCTTTCGTATTCAAATCATGCGTTCACTGAATACAGGGCTAAGCCCTAGGATAAGCGAGGGGTCGGCTTTTGAGTTTATTTTAAATTGTGTTTTTAAATTTTACATACATGCACATCACAGTTGATTCCCTGTAGAGTTGTAGGCAGAGATCACGGATCCCAATTTGTCCCGATCCTGACAGATCTTCTCATACACTCTCGTCGGTTACAGGTACACCTAACTTCACCTTTTTACAATATAGCTACCTGACTGTAATATGTCTTATTAGGCCGGCCCCTACGTAACCGCCCTTCCACTTCACTCATGTATATTCCTATTGTCAATCTGCTATCATTCATCCGCTTAACATGTCTATTAATCCTTAGTATAAGAACCTATAGTTTTAAGAGATTCGCGATTTACACTCATGATTAATAACTAGCGGGATTTATCGCGTATGCGTATTTATTAATTAATTTTTTTGCTTGACCATGGCTGCTGCAACGTAGCCGAAACGTCGGGTTAATAAAGGTAACTTTATTATATAAAAACATACGCGATAAGTCCCGCTAGTTATTAATCATGTGTATAAGAACCTACCTTGCAACCAATCTGAAGTTCGCATGGCATGTTCACGCAAGGCTTCAGTTCCGTATATCAATCCCCGACTCGCATCAGATCCATGGAATTGAGTTAAGGAATTCCCGAGACTTAGAACTTCGACTTTGCGAGATACAGGCCGCATTGTTCTTGAGTTGAGTGATTTATATACTCTTACTTATGTCTTGGGGGTGTTGTTTGGAATGTTTTTATGTGATGTCAAAGACAAGCAAAAGACAAAACGCATTCACGACCATTAACCCTTGCGGAGTTCAGTCAAGTCAGAGGCTCAGGTTTCCATCTCCGCAATTGCGAAGGCAGTGATTTTATGGACAGCTCGAACCCACGTGTTGACCAGATAGTCAGTACTCAATGTAATAGGTGATCAGCCATGTCGCCATTTACAAGCACTAACTATTACCTGTTTGACTAACAGCTAGGTTTCCTCACGATGTTTTCCCTCACCGTATAATTCGATGCATTTCGTACATGTGTTTTTATTAAATATGTGATGTCGTAACAAATAAATTGAAATAAGGTTGCTCTATGATGCAGAGTACGTTTTTTTTTTATCCTAACCAGAACTTAACGCTATAAGTTCATCAATCAATTAATCAGCCTATGTCAGTCCAGTGCTGAACGTAGGCTTCCCCAAGTTTACGCCACAAAACACGATCGCTCGTGGCCCTCAACCAACCACTACCAGCGATCTTTTTCAGGTCATCAGTCCACCTAGCTCCTATCAGTTTTTAACTGTTCATAAATATGTTGAATTAACGTCATCATAATGTTTTTAATAATGATTAATGATGGAGACTGATTTAATATCTCTAAAGTGCTGGTTCTTTCCTAAAACACATAGTGCGAAATATGTATGTGAATTCAACCGTATAAGGCAGTGATTAATTGATAATTTTATTTGTTAAAACTAGTTTATTTGTAAGGAATATATCCAATACATATATTCACGCCTCTACGTCTGCGACGGTATAGGCAGACACTATTTTATACTACTACTTATAGACAGTCAATCGCCACCTGGAACGAACCTGACAAATAACCCTTGCTTCACTCACACCCATTAACCTGATCATACATGCTATCCTGTTATTCACACTCCGTACTTATTCGATATCAATATATTCAATAATATGTGATGAACTTTCA
The DNA here is from genome assembly GCA_030578115.1 of Leucoptera coffeella. Lineage (NCBI taxonomy): Eukaryota > Metazoa > Arthropoda > Insecta > Lepidoptera > Lyonetiidae > Leucoptera > Leucoptera coffeella. Next base: position 451,831 of record JAMBLF010000054.1, on the reverse strand, counting down.
TATTCCAGGCACACAATAAATTAATTATTTACTGTTTTCCCCTCTTAAATTATCAATATTCCCAATGGTAACCGCGCAACAGGCTTATGATAATTTATACGTTAACCTCAATATAAAATAAAATGCAAATATGATTGAATTCATTCAGAACCATATGGCCTGAGTATCGCAGAGTTAATTGGACGAAACAAATCGATATTTCGATTCGGCGATGAATCGTTGATTTCCCATGACTTAAGGAAAACTGATATTTCCATATCAGTTGTTTTGATATGTCGTTCAGAATAATCATACGTTTGATATAACCTTTAAAACTTTATATAACCACCGAATACAGTAAATGAGTGTATTCATTGCTTTTTTTATTCTTTGATAAGACATTCACCACTAAGGTTATACGGCTGAAGTACAAACACTGATGCCACGGCATTTGCACATCTTGTTCTTCCGTCGCCATGGTTATGCCAACGCCGCCAGCCCCTACAACTACAACCGAAGAAAAACACAGTCGAAACTGCAATTCGGCTCTTACTTGTTCTTCGGTTCGTTTCAGTTGTCGAACCAAATATAATCCCAAAGCAAGCATATTAAGCCAAATAAATTGTTTATCTTTGGAAAATGGTAATGATGAGTGATATGTTGGTGTATTATAAGTACCATTTACTTCATTCAGCATGAATAGATTGATCTACTCAAAAGTATAATCTTGAAAAGTCCACATGAGACAGATTGATTAGTCCTTGATTTATTAGACTTTCTTTAGCAACAAAAAAGAATAATGCAAATTATCCCATTCTATGTTACTTACAAACTCTCACTATATCAAAACATAATTTATGCTGTCAAAATATAAAACGAACTACTGTTCGCAACTAACAACTTAAATGTGGAACAAAACATCGGTTTCACGGAATGAAGTGTTCACAGCTGCATTTCCATAATAATATGGGGTATGCTGCTGTTTGACCTGGATTTGATAACAATTTAACTCGCTACTGGGACCTGTCCCGCGCTAGTCTGGGACGTAAAAACTATGCTAACTAGCTGCCGTTCTTTCCAACATGTGATAAAACCTGACTAAGGGATTAAGGGTAAATAAATATGCTATATAAGGTCATTTGGGGGAGGCCTATGTCCAACAGTGGATTAATAATATATTTTGCTTATAAAATATAAGCGATAAGTACCATAGTAAAATGTATAAAAAACAGCGAGCCTTTGAACAATATTTCTAAATGTCAGTATATGTTAACTACTACGGTGAGGGTAAACAAAGTAAGTACACCTAGCTGTTCCCTAAATAGGTAATAGTCAGTGCTTGTAAATGGTGACACGGCTTATCACCTGTCACATTGAGTACTGACTATTTGGTCAACATGTGGGTTCGAGGTGGCCTTGAAATTCATACATTCACCATTGCGGATATGGAGATTGGAACTGAATTCTCACAATAGTACTCTTGAACGGTTTCAACAAACGTGATAGGTAGTGAACCGTATCGCCGTATACAGGCACTGGCTATCTAGTAAAACACGGACTTCGAGTGACTTATACCTATCATGCCTTCGAAATTTAAGTGATGGGCACTCAAACCTCTGACTACTCCGCCACAATAGAAAAGGGAGTCAGTATACACAAGTCGTGAAACGTATGTTAAATAAATGTATCATTATCAGTACTGGAATTTATTTGTAAAATTAGTCCATGTGTGAATGTGTAATCGACGAAATCTGACAAACAAATAACGCCAGAATTGATACATTTATTCCCTCGTTCAATTAACTCATGAATACAGTTGCAAATATTTGTAACGAAGTGTATGGAACCATTAATTTAAACCCGTCATAAGTGGATGAATAAATAAATAGTGTAAACATTCAATATATTTGTTTATCTTTTTACTTTTGCGGCTTAAAAAGGGAGTCTGCAAACATAAGTCGCGAAGCGTACAGTTTGTCAAGCGAATCGTAACTACGGTCATAGAAAATAAAAATCGAAAAAACGATATCTAGTCACCACACGTCAATACTTCTTATTGTGGATTAACATGTTTGATACGTTGATTAAAATTTCTATTAATGATTATTTTATTTTTAATCCTTTGTTTATTTTTGTAGAAGCTTATAAAAAATTCTTTCGCTCATTCATTTAGGTAGGACTATAAATATCGGTTACATGCCAGTTTGATGGATGGTGAGGTACGTCACAAGCGTGAAAGATTATGAAAAGATCGTTTTAGAAATATAGCATCGGTTAGACACCTGAACGCTAATCGTGGGGTCCCGGGTTCGATTCCCGGTGGAGGCAGAGTTAAGAACTACGCTTTTCTACTGCTTTTCAGTCTGGTTGTTGATTAGATATGCTATATATGAATAATCTATATATAATATGTATACATATCTTAAATGTACGTTGACTAGTACCCTTAACACAAGTCTTAAATATGCTTACCTGAGGACTAGTTTAATTTGTGTAATAATGTTCAAATATTATTATATTATTAATATTAAAATTATTTTATTTAGATACTTGATTAGTTCATAAACAAAATAATAAAAGTCTAATAAAAAGTGTGGCCGTTAGTAAAAATGTTGTGTTCACGATTCCATTGTCATACTGTATGTGTGTATGTAAAAGAATAGTATGAGAAAAACTGTCATAGTTCGGAGATTCAGTAGTACCATAGGTACTTTGTTAAATGAAACATCACCATCATTAAATGACGACTATCTGGTTAGATATAGGTGGAAATTATGTGTTTCCATATTTCGATTTCTTCTTCTATAGTGTCCGACAGACTAAGTCGTAAAGTTAAGTTGTTGAAGTATTCAATCAATAATTTTCATCTCGATAAGGTCGAAACTGACTTTGCAGGAAACTAGTTTACATACACACATTCATATCATGATTAATAACTAACAGGACTTATCGCGTATGTTTTTATATAATAAAGTTACCTTTATTAACCCGACGTTTCGGCTACGTTGCAGCAGCCATGGTCACGGGCAGATTCATTAACATCATTAAAATTCCTTTCGGGTGGACAAAACCTTGGAGACACTATAATATCTTCCAGATCATTTTTTACCTTGAATATTGTGGTTGTATGGAACATTAGCGACCCCTAGAAATGTAAATATATTGACTCCTAATCTCTTAGTCGCCTCCTATTACATACCGGGCAGAACGGTAGCTATTTATAGTTCGTTTACGTACCTAACTAGCACGGGACTAGTTTACATGTGTTTTTTGTAATTATATGGTGATTTGTATGTAAATTGGCTGCATTTTGTCTGCGAACCTATAGATTTAATTCACAAAGCGATCCATCGCAGCCATTTTGCATAATTCGGGTGATAAGCGATGTCATAATTCATTTTCGCGCAGTAGTTTGTTTGCTGTTCATTTACGTATTCGAAAATGTATGGAAATATAGGTTTTACATACATACTTATAAATCACGCTGGCTTCCCTACAACGGGGATGGCAGAGATCTCGAAATCTGACCTTTTTCGCTTCATTAACACTCATACATCTCCTCGTGCACACTCAGCGGTTATAGATACTTCTAATGTCACTTTTTTTTCAATATGTCGTATATTTGACTTTCATATGTCTTATTTAAGTCAACCCCTAATATAAGAAAAACAAAAATTTTCATAAATTAGAATTTATTTAAATAAACTCGCAAAATATTTTATTTTGAATATATATTTTACCTCTACAATGTTCTATATAGACATCCGCACTAAAAATCAGTTTTTTGCAAATCAAAATATCGTATAGAACCTTTTTTCATTTGAAGTTTGTTTTGCGTCAGAAATGGAAAAAGGCGTGTTAGGTATGATGGATGATTTATCCATTTTTACTTTCAACAAAAATAACTCTTTAACTAAATAACTATTTAAGCTTAGTTACTATATACAGTTAGCTATAAAATACCAAATTGAACAATATTTTATGTATATTTAGTGTTATAATATCCTTGTAACTGCTGTAGACAAAAGGGTAGGACTTCTAGGTTCTTATTAGAAATCCTAGGTTTATACCGGTGCTGGCATGTATCAATGAATGTAATTTAAAAATATGACGTGTTTTAATTTAGGTAAATAATTGACTGTTGCTAACGGTGAGGGAAAACATCGTGAGTCAGTGCCTGTATACGGCGATACGGTTCACTTTCTATCACGTTGGGTGCTGTCTATCTAGTTGAACGCAGGCTACGAGTGGCCTAAACCTAACATATTTCATATTCGAAGATAGGCACTCAAGCCTCTGACTAGCCCACCACAATAAAAGGAAGAGTGTATAATCGTGCAAGTGCATGAAACGAAAATAAAAAAACTAAGCAGCAAATATTTATGCACCTAAATAATACTCCAAAATTCAACAAAAATATAACTAACTTCTCAGTCACGGTAAACGTAGTGTAGGACGCCCCCCTGCCAGATGGACCAATGACCTGAAAAAGGTCGCTGGTAGTGGTTGGCTGAGGGCCACGAGTGATCGTGTTTTGTGGCGTTACCTTTGGGAGGCCTACGTCCAGCAGTGGACTGACATAGGCTGATTGATTGATAGCTAACTTACAACAAAGATTTGTTTAAGGTTGAGACTGTATCATTTTGGTGTATGTTATATTAAATTGCCTTATATAACCACCCTTGTAGTGTCTGAAGAGGTATATATGTGTATGAGTATTCGCTCATCACACGACGTTAATCATGAATAATTCAGAATCTAATTATCCCATTACACGAGACGTATTAACTGGTATCTTCTTAAGATACAGCGTGGATTACGATTAGCATAAAATAATTGAATAGTGTTATAATTACATATACATTCACGCTATATAATCCCTTTCGGGGTGGACAGAACCTTGGAGGCGATACATATACATACATACATACACATCACGCCTGATTCCCTGTAGAGTGGTAGGCAGAGATCACGGATCTTCATTTGTCCCGATCCTGACAGACCACTTTCGCTTCATTGTCATTCATACATCTTCTCATATACTCTCGGCAGTTATAGGTACACCTAACGTCACCTTTTTTCAATATAGCGTCTATCTGACTGTTATAAGTCTTATTAGGCTAATATATTATTAATCATTTAATATCTCCAAGGACATTTTAGCATTAATTTTAATCAGAATTAGTGTTGTCGTAAAATGGAAGGTATATGAAAAGTATAATAACTGCCCTGCACCTGTAGTATGAAAGAGGTGACTAAGTTGCTAAGGTTTCATTTGTGTTATTCTTACACTTACATTCCCTTTCGGGATGGACAGAACCCCGGAGATATAATATCTCCTAGGTCATTGTTTACGTGAATATTGGGTTTGCGATGTTATAACGGAACATAGGTGACAGGTTGCTAGCCTATCGCCCAATAGTTTTTTATGGTATTTATTACTCCTAATTGACAGTATTAAAGTTTTTGTTTTATAAAGACGCTATATTAAAAAAGGGTGCGTTAGAAGTACCTATAACACGCCCAGTGTGTATGAGAAGGTGTATGAGTGTTAGTGAAGCGATACTGATCTGTCAGGATCAGGACAAATAAGTATCCGTGATCTTTGCCTACTACAGGAAATCAGGCGTGATTTGTATGAGTGTAAAGTTTTTTCATATTAGATTATCTTAACAACAACGTTCCTATAACTTCCGTGGTAAACTTACCTTACGTAAAACGGAGCTATGAATATTCTTTACAGCAAGCTTTGACAGGTGCCGAAGTATGAAGTAAAAAGCTTTTAAATTTCACGCCTCGAACGTCGAAGCATTTAGGAGGAGATTGACGTATTTCTTCTGCTCATTTTGCTTCAAATATAGTGTAGGGTAATTGTGCATTACTTACCATACCATAGAAATCTTTTATAAGTTAGTTTTCCATTTTGGCCACTATTCTCTGACCCCTCTAAATTGCAATTGGATTGCAGTCGTGCTAAGTTTCCTTGTGTACCAGGGCAACATGGAGTGAATAACGGTAATAATATCCGCCCAGTAACGAACATCCGTCTGCAGATACAAAGGCGGACTCAACAAATAAATGGCCCGCTTAGCTTACACAATTGAATTGTTTTATTGAAATTGAATTGAATTGATTCTCGTGCTGCTCTTGTAGTTGAATAGCAAGATAATTAAAAGATGACAGAGATAGAGTGAGTAGATAAAATTTACATATTATGTTGAACAAGCAGTAACTTTTATCTGTTGGGGTAGTTTTCAAGCAATATCAAATAATTTGCCACATTTTTTTCAGAAGTTTTGAATACACGAAACATAAATGGCACTGTAATTATAATTTGATTTTTATATTATATTCTTCGCTCCTATAAGTAGCAGGGTGATGTTACATAGCCTATAGCCTTCCTCAATAAATGGTCTTAATAACACAAAAAGAATTTTTGAATTCGAACCAGTAGTTCCTGAGATTAGCGCGTTCAAACGAACAAACAAACAAACTCTTCAGCTTTATAATAATAGTATAGATTATCAGTTATTAATCATTTATACAAAATAATATGGTTTTATAAATCACGCTACAGTGAAACTTTATACATATCTTACACAATGAACTAATTATTTGTGATGTAGCATTAAACATGTGTAGTATGTAACGCTGACAGTGCCACCAAAAGGGAGTCTTGGTACTATTACACTATACACATGACGTCACGACCGTCAAAAAGTTTGAGATGAAGAAATAAAAAGTTTTTTTTTTATAAACTTCGCAACCATAAAGTTACTAAACATCGGAAACTATAAAAGACCAGAGATTTTTTATTCTTCTTCTGTGTTACGTTTTGGATATTTATAATACAAAGACAAACAAAAGATAAACGTGTTCATGACCAATAACCCTTGCAGGGTAGTTGGAGGTTCAGGTTTCTTTCTCCGCAGTTGCAAAGGTAGGAATTCTATGACCATCTCGAACCCATGTGTTAACCAGATAGTCAGTACTCAATGTCACAGGTTGTAAACCATGTTGCCATTTACAAGCACTAACTATTACATGTTCGGGGAACAGGTAGGTTTCCTCAAGATGTTTTCCTTCACCGTAGTATTCGATGCATTTCCAAAATTTTTAGAACGAAAATGTACATAGAAACTTCATTTCCATTGGTACATGCCCAAGCGGGATATGAACCCAGTACGTTTTTATTATAATACATTCTAATATTTTTACTTTGAATAGAAATGGCGTAGTTTTATAACTAGAATTTTGCCGTCAGCCATGAAACGTACATATTCCAAGCAATCGTAATGCGATGCTCATATCACGTTTTCCTCTCCTAGTATATTCAAAGTTCTTTTTGAAAATTCCACATCAAAAAGTTCAGAAACGAGCTTCGACACTCGTGTCACATACCGCATTATCCCTGTCCAATATCGTAGCGTTTCAATATTCGTAATGTAATGGGTGGCGGCACGAATTCAATAGGTCCAAATATTTATGAGCCTCTCTATTTGGGATCTTTATATTTTCACCCGTTCGACTCACTGACCGAGGTGTGGATTCTCCTACTTTGTTTATGTGTATAGTGGATGATTTAGTTCCAACAAAATAACTGCAGATGGCATTATTGGCAATGACGCTTGGAATTTTATCTCTCAGGAACTCAGTTTTGACTTATAATTTTAGACTTATTTATTATAACTATTTAAGCACATTCACTATCAATATTACTTTTATTATCATTTACTTATTAGATTTAGTATTCTTTCCACTATGAGCAACGCACACGTCAAACATTTACCAGTCTTTACCTCGCCTATCTCTCCCATGGTTTGCTGGAGGTAATCCCTAAACGGGACAAGTAGGCCTATTGTGCAATTTATCTGTCTCTTTATTTATTTATATTCATGTGTAAATGCTATGTGTGCAATAAAAAATAAATGGTCAAATATTTTTAATCTCTGGTAAAGTTGCCAGTACAATAACTTATGAGACAGAGTTATTAATGACAGGGACGTCAGATACGTTTAATGATTGGTTGATGACACTGGCTAAGCCGTAAACCACCACCTAAAACATGTTAGTAAGAAGGTGGAAAATAAAATTATAGTTATACAATTCGTGTTTAGCAGAATCGAGCCCCTTTTGTGTTACTTGTCCGATATTCAGAGTATGAGCGTTCAATTTACAAGACGCGGTCATAGAAAATGACTTTATTCGCCAAAGGGAACTGTTGACGACGTAATAGAAGCTATTTCTTTACGAAAATTTTGCCTGTTTTGTTCTCTAGACTTTCACATATAAAGAAAACGCTCTATATTTAAAGAGGAGATTAGAATAAATTCTAGTTTAAAAACTGTGATAAACCTACGTATCTCTCTAGATACGAAATCGTGATATCTATGTAGAACCTTTCACCGTGTGAACTGGCTATATAAAAAGATACTTACACCACCTTACACTATGACATTCAACTATAAAAAATACTTGATTCGTGTGTACATTTGTAAGAAACGTTTCATTACAATACTAGAACTAGCCTAACGAATATTATATCTGTTAGAATTGAACATTGAAACCATTTAGTACCATACATTAATTAATACCCTTTACATAAGTCTGAAATAAACTTACCAAGGGGCTTGTTCATACATATATATACGCCTCTACGTCCCCAACGGGATAGGCAGAGACTGTCGATCGCCACCTGGAGCGATCTTGACTAATTTTGCTTGTTTCACTAACACATATTAACCTTCGCATACATGCTCTTCTGCTTTTTATACGTACACAATTTGCTAGTTTAATTGATTAGATACTGTCCTAAATATTATTACTTTTGATTACAAATCTCAATGCTTATACCACTGCTACACTGCTCGACTGCATATGTAGTGATTTATCCCAAGATATCAGTTACCCTCTCTCGATATTGGGCATTCCAAAGCTCTCTCTACATGCATCTGAATTATGTGGGGAACAGTTTCATGCATGTCGGCTCGTCTACTTGATTAACGTTCCATTATTTGTACTGTTAGGGTGGGTTCTTATGGAGAAATACTATTATTGAACTTGACACGTTACAGCGTATCTATACGTTGAAATGTTTAATTCCAGAATTTTGTAGGAGCTAACTATGTTATCTATTAAGCGGTAGTGTCAATTTTAGATTGAATCAATAAGCATTTTGTGATTTTTATTGTAAAGATGTCAGAGAAGATTTAAGTTCTAAAATTCCTAATGAATTTTAACTAAATGTTACCTAATAGTTATTAATTCTGCGTGTTTGTTCGTAATGTATTGATATTGATTTTATAATAAATAATAAAACAAGAAACTGGATACATCATAATGAGTTAAAGTTCTAAATTATTAGATTTACCTAAACACAATTTGCTCGTATGAGACTTGCCTTCGAATAATGCAGATTGTTGTCATTATCTGGTCAGAGTGCTAGCGGATTATGTTTGATGAACATACTCAATGGTTATTTTAGCATATACCGCTAAGCAATTGTCCCTAAGATTAGGGCAAAGCCAAATGTTTTTATTCTATATAAGTACAAGTACAGTACACTCATTGAAAGTATAATATTTATCTGACACTGATTGTCTCTTAATATTAAAATTCCACTGTTGATTCGGAAGCCCTGGCTTGGAGAAGAATCAACAAGAAACTCCGGCTTTAAGGATTTTTAGCCCAGTGCCAGTTACAATACTAAATTAAAATTAAATATAAGAACACATTACTCGCACTTATTATTATTATCTTTTTTGGGTTATGTTCTTATCTATCTGTAAAAGAACAATAAGATGCAATGACATATATATATATATATATATATATATATATATATATATATATATATATACTTAATAATTAAATCAAATGTTATTCGAAGCATCGAATCGAATTAATGAACTATTAATGTGGTGTAATAATATGTACGAGTATTTAAATATCAATAATTTATTCTAATGTTATCTAATCCATGATTCAATGGAAGATAATAAATATACTAATATTAAATGTTTCCAATTATTGGTCCTAATAAAGTGTTTTCTTATTTACTGTCTACTAACGATTGGCTTTGATAATGTATAAATGATTTGAGTGAATGCTCTTAGTCCTAATTAGATTAGAATTTTAGATTTGTGACAGTCTAACGACTCGACTCTCAAAGTTTATATTCAATAGAAAGCTCAAACCCTACTTAAGCCCATTAGTGTTTTGTCGGTCATAGGATCTGACTTTCACACATCATGCCCGATTCTCTGTAGAGGGGCAGGCAGTGTCCCGATCCCAACAAACCACTTTCGATTCATTGACTCTCATACACACTCGGCGGATTATGGGTACTTCTAACGTCGCCCTTTTACAATATGGCTTCAATCTTACCGTTATATTAGGCCTGCCCTTACGTAGACCCCCTTTTACTTTACCTGTATATTTCCCATTTGTCAATTCATCCGTTTAATATTTCAAAATTTGACCGAATCTCATATGATATAAATTAAAGATTAAGGCTATTCTCAAAATAACCATTTCCTGTATGCTTTGGACAGGCGTCCATCCTCTTCTTTTTCACAGACGTAGTCAGCCAAAAACAGGCTGTCAAAGGAGGCTTTTACGCTCCTCTCAGCTGAGTACCGAATGGGAAATTTTAAATTTAAACAAAGACCCTTTTAGCATAAAACCTTTCTAGAAGAACGCCTGAAAAACAGGTGATGAGATTCCTTGCACAATCAGTCGGGGTGCTACTTAAAATAGATTGCATTTTCTAGATACTTAGTGCTAGTAAGTAATTGTTTATTTTAAAAGAACGTTCGAGAGGTGCTAATGTAAAAAACATCGCAAGGAAAACTTCTTGTTTCTTGGTCGATGTAAAGTCTTATCACCTGTCACATAGTTCAATAAACAAATGAGTAATGTATATAAATGTAATAATAATATAAATATATTTTTCATAACCATGGCCATTGCAATATGGCCAAAACGCCCGCTAGCAAAGGCAATAGTTTGTTTATAAAGTATACGTGATGAGTCACGTTTTCTTGTAAAATGTTTTTTTTAAATTATCTCACACCTCTACAGAGTTGAAAGAAACACACATCCCACTTCTCATGTCTCAATCTAACAGAAAACCTGCTATAAAGAGTTATTATCCACCCAAAACACTGACTAACACATAACAACAAATTCGAGAAGAATATCCTTGAAAAGATTAAGTATGTATTCGTAACTTAATCACATAAGTTACGAATACATGCTTAGAGCATTTACTCTTAAGCCACATCAAAGAACACTATTTTTGTTCATGGAAGGTTCCATTTGTAAACGAGTTTAGAATAGTATGGCACGTGATATGATAGGATGTATGGGGTACATACTTACTTACATTACCGACGTTTGCCTAGAAAGAGGTAGGCAGAGATCACGGATCCCCATTTGTCACGATTCTGATAAACTATTACGTGCTCTGTGAGATTATAAGTCGAATAGTCAAAAAGGCGTCCGCAATTAACCCTTATGGGGTAGTCAGAAGTTCAGGTTTCCATCTCCGCAATCGCGGAGGTAGTAATTCTATAGCCACCTCGAATCCACGTGTTGGTGGTGTCAGAGGTACTTATAAACTAGATGAGGATCGTGATCTCTGCATACACTTAAATGGGCGTTATGATTTACGAGTATGATAAAGAACAACCAGAAGGATTTCACAACTATCAACCCTCAAGGTAGTCGGAGGTTCAGGTATCCATCACAGTTTTTACGGAGTTGCAAAAATGTGTATTAAATCCGAAAACTTTAATTCCATTGGTACATGCTCTGAGGTTTAAACCTTACAAGGTATATATCTATCTATAATAATATATCTATATATAATATATACGAGTATAATAATATCTATAAGGTATATACCTTATACCCAACGATACGGAGTCAACCCCCTAACGACTGAGTCACGATGAATTTAAAATAAAAGTGTATTTCATTTCATTTGCAAACATACATATTCATTCACGTCTTATAATCCTTGTCGGGGTGGACAGAACTTCGGAAATGCAACATCTTCTAAGTAACTTTTTAACATTAATATTGCAATGTCATGATGGATGGATGGAGGCAGAGTTAAAAACTACGCTTTTCTACTGCTTTCCAGTCTGGTCGTTGATTATATATGCTTTAATGTATATATGTATTTATCTATGTATAATAAGTATATATTTCTTAAATATACGTTGACTAGTACCTTTAACACAAGTCTTTAATGAACTTATCAAGGGGCTAGTTCAATTGGTGTAATAATGTCCAAATATTATTATTATTATCCTTGCTGAAAGGTTGCTAGCCTATCGCCCAATAGATTCTATTTACTCCTAGTCCTTTCGACCTCCTACATGCCGGAAAGAATGGCAGCTAGTTAGCATTCTTTTTACGTCCCAGTTTAGCACGGGATAAAGTATTTTATTTTTATTTACAAAATCTGCCAACTCCTACTTAGTAAGCGCGGCGTATCGAAACAAAAGCGACGAGCATTATTGGATCATTTTGTGGAAAAGGTAAATTTATTTAAATGTATGCGGGATATACGGGGTGTAAAATGTACTGGCTCAGCTTAAAAGTTTCGTGTTGGGAGAAAAAAGTTAAAGTATCATTTCGTTGGGGCTGACATAAATAGATAAATATACTCACGCCTCTACTTTCCCTGAGGCTAGGTAGAGAGCGGCAAATCTCTATTGCTTCATTCATACCCGTTAACCTTCTTAAACATAATGTTATGTTCTTCACGCTACTTACACTAATAGAAAAGTTTGTTCTAAAACAGAAATATTTTATTTACACATGCTACGAGTCAGGATTTCTTTTTAAATACATACATACTGATCACGCCTGATTCCCTGTAGAGGGGTAGGCAGAAATCACGGATCCCCATTTGTCCCGACCCGGACAGACCACTTTCGCTTCATCGACACTCATTCACACCTGGCAGTTATAGGTACTTCTAACGTCACCCTTTTTCAAAATGGCGTCTATCTGACTGTCATATCTCTTATTGGGCCAGTCCCTACGTAACCGCCCTTCCACTTCACTCTTTTTAATATGGAAACTTGTGACTGGTTCTTAATTAAGGTGAAGATTGAATACTAATTCACTTATTAGTCAACATTTAACTCATCATTATTAGTACACACGGACTATCGAATATTTAGCTACAAAAAGCAAAATATATTGCCTTTCTTACCGTTTGTTCCCAAAGCACCTTTAACACTAAGTGCAAAACATACTTATAGTGCGTTTGAAGACCCAAAGGCTTTCATAGTAACTAGAACCTTCGAGTAAAAGCCTCCATTGACCTTTGAAGCCTTGACAAATGAGGGGATCAATCTTCGACCTGTTTACTAGTAATCACTTACTCAGAGATGGATAACTTGGCTCTAATGTATCGTTTATTTCGGTTTACCTTACTTGCTATATTGATGGTATTAATCTAAGTAATTAGGATCTCAAGATAGATGGCGGTAGGAGTCATGTTAAAGTCAGTTAGGGTTGAGGGTATCTTTTTATATATAAGAGCAGTGGAAATGTGAAATAATGTCTGGGAACAAAATTATCTTGCGCTAGAATGAACGTTACTATCTGTAAGGGTAGTAATTAACCTTTTATTCATAAGATTGTGTAATAAAACCCTGTTAATGTTGTAAAGCAAGAAATTCGCCCATTCATTTCTATATTTTTATACAATATTAGTGTGCAGATTTTCCGCAACGTAATATTTTCACATCCTCTTACACTATTCGTTAAACTTGAAAAGATATAAGACACAAATAAAGTCACTTGTTACTTATACGTGTATCATTTATCTTGGTATAAACTTTCCTTAATAGGGCCAGACCATTATAATAAAGACTCTATTCTTGAGTGTTTAAGATTGAAATTAATAGGCTACCTTTGAACGTCGACGTAGCGTGGTTTTCTCTTGCACTCAACCGTAACATATCTGAGTTTTATAGACCTATAATGCCGACAAAAACTTGTCTGGATAAGAGGTCATTTTAAAATGGTTTCGTTACGTTTGTGTGCAAGTTTTGCACCTTCACATAAAACTCTTCTTGAAACTTTCATAACGTAGGTTATATGCGATATTGTCTATTGTTTTTATTAAAGATGAATTTAAAAGAAAACTGGTTCAAATATATACGAATACGTTGTTCTGACATTATTTTGATAGCATTGTAATCGTAACGTATATAGATATCAAAGACACAGACATAACATCGTGGGTTCTATAATGAGATCAGCTTATCATATCGTAACAGATAATTAAGGGCTAAAAAAGGATGATGCCATCAAACTAAACATTTATTCTCAAAACCTTTCCTTTCCACAACCTAACTTAAACCAATTCACATATACTTCAAATATTATATTCTTTAAATTCAATTTCAATTGGATAATAAACCAAAACACATCAAATAAACTAAATTTTACACCAAATATACGTAAACGTACTGCAAAGATTAAGTATGGGTGTACTAAATGGTATTTATACGTACCATTTATTATGTATTTTCGAATTATTTGATATTCGATAAGCACTAGCCAATTCAAAAAAGACAAAGACTATATACGAACATTAACCCTTGCGGGGTAATCAGAGGTTCAGGTAACCATCTCCGCAATTGCGAAGGTAGTAATTCTAAGGAAACCTCGAACCCACGTGTTGGCCAGATAGTCAGTAGTCAGCAGATAGGTTTCCTTAAGATGTTTTTCCCTCACCGTATAGTTCGATGCATTTCGTAAATATGTTTTCATTACGAAAATGTACATATAAATTCATTTAACTTCATTACCATTGGTACATATTGTGCAAGCGGGATTTAAACCCTGTTCCCTCTGATACAGAGCCAAGTCCTAAACAACTGAGCTACGTCGAACTAGCCAATTCAATATATTCATTGTTATCACGTAAGTTAACGGAAGTATTCAACACAAGTTTCCCGAGCTCCTACTGTAAGTCCTAACCTAGGTACCAGAAAGCACTAGATCTAGTAACCAATGTCATCACGGAACGTTAGCAAATAAATCACGAATCCGTCAGCATTAATATGCAACGCCTGTCACCGTTGCGCAAATGTACGGAAGTGCTTTGATTTAGTGCTCCCATATCTAGGTAGCCTAAATGTTTGGAGACCTGAAATTACTACGCGAATGCATACATACATACACATCATGCCTGCTTCCCTGTAGAGGGGTAGGCAGAGATCACGGATCCCCATTTGTCCCGATCCTGACAAACCACTTTCGCTTCATTCACATTCATACATCCTCTCATACACTCTCGGCGGTTATAGGTACTCCTGACGTCACCTTTTTTCAATATAGGGTCTATCTAACTGTTATACGTCTTATTAGGCCGAATTATACGAATGCTGAATGCTTTTAAAGTGTGTTGATTTTGAAAGATGAGCTACAATTGTTGGTTAGTTCCAGTCTAGTCTAAGATTAACATATTTTTTCGGCGTAGCTCTGTTGTTTGGGACTTGTTATGTATCGGTGGGTACAGGGTTCAAATCCCGCCTGAGCATGTAGCAATGGAAAGGAAGTTTAATGAATTGCTTTGTTTATTTTTAGTATTAAAAATATATATTCCAAATGCACCAAATACTACGGTGAGGGAAAATATCGTGAGGAAACCTACCTGTTCCTTGAACTTGTAATAGATAGTGCTTGTAAATGGTGACATGACTTACCACCTGTCACATTGTGTACTAACTATCTGATCCAGACGTTTTTGTTAAGAAACTGTGAATTTACCATGTTGGTTTTGATAGCAGCTTTATGCAGTAGCAGTCCGTATGCAATAACATCACTAAGATAAAGTAAATCAAGTGCCTGTTTTTCAATACAACCTTGTAACCAGTCTCTTATTTTGTGGCAGACATTTTTCTTTTACGTTGTTTGATTAAATGATGTTTACAAGTACTTTACAATTACGGATCCCTTTGTGATCTTAGAGAAATCGCACTGACATATCTACGCTTTGTTAAAACCAAGTAAATCTTAACCTAACTTGCAAATTTGTAGAAAGGCAGGTATATTGCTGGTGTAAAGGCATTAAGCTGTCGATAGCTGCCTGCTAATGCATATTAATGTCTCTGCAGGCACATTGTTCTCAGGAGTTAGGCAGCTATGCATTTGCCTCTAGGGGGCGCTAGATGGTAGTTATAAGTCGATGGTGCTTGGAAATCTATAGAAAATAAGTTGTATGTATGTAGGTATATTGTTGTTGTTTGGTAGTATTAAAATCTTGAAGAATATTAATTTATTTTAGTCAAACACAATATACGGCAAACTCTTTCACGACCATTAACCCTTGCGGAGTAGTTACAGGTTCAGGAGTCCATCTCCGCAATAATTAGAAGATAGTTAGGTATTCTATGGCCACCTCGAACCTACATGTCCGTGATGCTGGTGTACCCAAGAGCTAGATTGAGTTGCTTACTATACTGTGCTCAATAAGAGCAAAAGTAAAAAAAAATAGGTGCCTTTTTAGTTTAGGAAATAAATACCACTTTGTATGGGTACGACACCAACCTCCGTGTTGACCAGACAGTCAGTACTACTATAATAATATGATAGGTGGTAAGCCATGTCGCCATTTACAAGCACTGACTAACCTGCTCGGAGAACTAATAGGTTTCCTTACGATGTTTTCCCTCACCGTAGTATTCGATGCATTTCGCTAATGACTTAAGCCTCTTATCATTCCAAAAACCACGTGATCATCAGCTGTTTTTCTTTGGAAATTTGGTACGTAACTAAGACTTAAATATATGTATATTTACATTTCTAGAGTCTAAGAAACTTTGACACCGAGGCTTTAAAGTTTAATAATTTCATTTCGCAAAACAATTAAAATAAATAATTGCTTCATTTCAAAATACAAATTAGTTCATTTGAGAATCTGAGTGCTTAAATAACACTTATAATATATTTTATAGGCTGCGAAACGTCATTATATACTCTACATATTTTTTTATAGTATAACAAGAATAACATAATATAACATTAAATGTTATGTTATGTATAATATATATCCAGGTGATTAATATAGTGTACATTAATATAATTACCGACACATAATTATGCACAATATGATAAGTTAGTAGGAGACACTCAAAAGGCTGTCGTTAAAAGTAGCTATAACCACCGAATGTACATAAGGCGATATATTCAATTAAGAGAAAGTGGTTTGTCAGGACCGGGACAGATAGGAATCCGTGATCTCTGCCTACCCCTCTACAGGGAATCAGGCCTGTTGTACATGTTATGTATGAGATATATAAATATCAAAGAAAATACTATATTTGCTAGGCTAGGCAACAAGGACGTTCCGTGATCTCTGACTACCCCTCTATATATAATGTTTCAAAGGTAGATTTAATATTACTACTGAGTCATGACTTATGTAAGTAAGAGTTAAGCAGTTCTGCATGAAATTTTAGGAGTTCTAAAGTAATTAGGCAAAGCTAAGTCGTGAGGTCTTACAAACGGAATAATAAGTGAGTTTACTATCCTGTTCTTGCTTTATGTTAATTAAAATACCTGTCTTTCTTTTCGCTTGGAGAAGTCACGCCTTGGTCACTTTTAGCAAAATAATATTATATTATAATAAACCGTCTAATAAAGCATCTGACGACCTCCGTGGCGCGATCGGTTAGCCGCCGGATCGCTAATCGTGAGGTCCCGGGTTAGATTCCCGGTGGAGGAAGAGTTAAGAACTACGCTTTTCTACTGCTTCCCAGTCTGGTCATTGATGCGTCACGGAGGTCGTCAAATATAAATCCTTTTTAATATATCATAATAAATCACAATTCATCAGAAACTTTAAAGTAGTTACGAATACATTGAGCGTGCGGTTTGCGGAGCAGAGACGGACGTGTTAACATAAAGCGTAATGTATTGTTAATGTCTCCTCGGTACCATTTAAATTTATTTCTATTTGTGCGAATGTTGGGGAACATGTTTCGTACATTTGTCAAGCCATGCACGTTTTCCCTTTCAATGTTTATCATTTAAATTGCGACAAGAGATGGCGCTGTATGTATTTGTGTTCGTTTATGATATTATAGTAGCTTAAGGAAAATAACTTACTTATAAATATAAATAAATAGTTACGACCTTTCTTGCGTGAACGGTTAACAACCAGAACGCTAATCGTAAGTGCCCGGGTTCGATTCACGGTGGAGGCAGAGTTAAGAATTACGTTTTTAATCTGCTTTGCAGTCTGGTTGTTGATTATATATTCTATCTAAGTACATATTTCTTAAATATATGTACGATGATTACAACCTTTGAATCAAGTCTTACATGTATTTATCAAGAGTTTAGTTCAAATTGTGTCCTAAATATTTTACTATATAACATGTTTCTACGTTCCATTGATATGGACAGATATTATTGATCGCCATCTTAACTAGTTATTCGAAGTCAAACAAAATATTGCCAGCCATATTGTCATTGAATTCGTCTCTTTAAGTCAGTTTGTTTAATATATTTATGATAATAACTAATTTATCTCCAGAGAGCACTTTGACTTTCAAGACTTTTTGATTGTATCTGCAATTTATTCTGAAAAATACCGAAACCCAATTTGTATGAAAAAAGCTAAGGTCAGATGCCGGTATCAAATTAGAATTCTTATTCAACGAGTAAATACTGGTACGGAATCTCATACTGATAGAACACGAAAAGGTGTTGGGTGATACGATTCGCAGTTTGCTTTGAAAAGGTGTTACCAGTATTTACTGTTTGCTTAGGACGGTTATCTTTTGGGTAAATATCTGCCATTTTCCTTCGGAAATAATTGGTCCGGATTTCGTTATTGTATTTTGTAGTTTTGTTTGGCTCTTATATATATTATAATAACTTTTACCAATTTGTTTAGGATACAACTAATTTTGTAAGTCTACTTATGCGTAAGGTTTATTTTCTTCCTTACCTAAAGAATTGTCTTCGCGGTGGCCAGTAACATACACATTACATACATACATACTCTACCATTACGTATATGAATAGACGTATGATTAATATGATACAGGATTACTACACACTAACTATAAAATTTGTGGCGACCTCTACAGCGCCACACACAGAGAGAAACCGAAGTAAACCTAACTTGCAATTAGTTAAACATAATTACCACAGATGACGCCGTTAAGAAATAAAATAGAAATTACACAAATCAATATCCTAGAACGTTCAATTGAAATATTTAACGGAAACAAGATATATACAAACTTCCTACTCAGGCCATTAGCCTGGACGAGCACTTGCCCAGGAAGCTTCCTCTTTTCTTGTAGGACACAGTGGATCCTACAAATTGATCAAGGGATGATATTAGACCCTAGTGCCTTTAACAATTTACGAATTGTACTTGTAAATCTATCTAATAATAACAATAATGTAATTATGACAATAATGTATATATACAATAAATCAACACAGGTCGAAATCTGTGCCCTAAAAAAATACGTCAGACTTTCTTCGAACAAAAAATGAACCGGTCCATTTGTACAAAAATAAGAAATTCAGAATCAACATTTCTCTGCTAGCAATAACAACAAATTCTGCCAGTCTTTTCAGTAAGGAAGTTTTAATAAAAGCGCCCTTAAAGGCTGACTTTTCAATAGAGATGGCATCGAAGCTGGCTTGCTCGTTCCAGATTGAGTTTCATAACTCACAGACTATTGGTAACTGTTGCAAACAACTTAAAAAGCAAACTAGTCTTCTAGTTAATACCATTGTTGAAGGAATTTAGCAGAAATCGACGCTCAAAGTTTAATTAGAAGCTCTATTTGAAAATGGAACTGAATAATTTGCAACTATCTTTTTTAGGCCCATGTGCAGACATATGCATTCACGTCCTTTAATTATTTTTGAGGTGGACAGAACCTTATAAATATAATATCGCTAAGGTCAGTTGGTAGCATGAATATTGGGGTTGCGATGTCATAATGGAACTTTGGTGACAAGTTGCTAGCGCATCGCCCAATAGATTCTATTTATCCTTAGTCCGTTAGTCACCTCCTACGACATGTAAGAAGCAATAGCAGCTAGTTAGTATTGTTCTTACGTCCCAGACTAGCACAGAACAAGGATAAACCTTTTTATTTTGTCAGATAGAAAATATACGTATTTAACCCTCATTCTAAACGGAAAGCAGACAAATGTGTTATTCTAAGAATTCTTAACTTCCGCCGGAAATCGAAACAGGAACCTTTCTATCAGCGTTATATTCGTGGGCGCAAACAAAGTTCATTCAACAATAAAAAAAGACATTATTCACGTATATATAAACCTATTAAACGTTAAATTATTACATTATTAGCATTCGTATCCTTTTTAACTCCCATATTACTATTACTTAAATTAAACAATATTTTCTTTATAACTAGCCTTATCCACCCATCATATATGATTCACTCAATTATTATTCATTGTAATAAAGCCTTAATTTCAGGAGTCTTACACACAATTGTATGAACTACCAAATAGCACTATATTCAGAGAATCAATGGCGAAATTGCTGTTTAAATGTTGACGTTTCTGAACACTTATTAGTAGGGCCCTGAATGGTTGGTTGTATGCGAGGGCCGAAGCCAATGGTTTGTCAAACAGTGGGTTGTGCAATGAACACACTATGTGTACGTGTTTATCGTGCGATGCATGTATAAGATTGTTAGTATTGCTTCTGTTAGGGGTAGTTACGGGTTTGTAAATACCCTTTACAAGAAAAAGATTATATAAGAAAAAGTTATAAAAGAGATATCTATACGTATATAAGTACATATACATCACGCCTGATTCCCTGAACAGGGGTAGACAGAGATCACGGATCCCCATCTGTTCCGAACCAGAAAACCACTTTCTCTTCATTGACACTCATACACCCTAATACATTCATAAATATCTATGTGTAAACATATTTAGGTCCTTCAATCCCCTGTGGAGTCGAAACAATATTGAAGTAATTATATGCGAGTATAAATCACGAACCATTTGTAAACTTTATATACTTCATATATTCTCGGTTACTAAACATTATAATCGCATTTGTGATGGATTTAATTTGGACCATTGATTGTCAGTCCAATAGTCTAATAGGTAGATTCATTAAATTATTAGGTTTATCCTCCAAGGTGTCAACAAGAACGGTAGCTAGTTAACATAAAGGGAAGGAGAGTTTTTGGACATTATTACACCAATTGAACTAACCTCTTGGTAAGTACATTTAAGACTTGTGATAAGGGTACTAGTCAACGTATATTTAAGAAATATATACATATTATATACTTATACAGATAAATACATATATAGCACATATAATTAACGACCAGACTGGAAAGCAGTAGAAAAGCGTTGTTCTTAACTCTGCCACCACCAGGAATCGAACCCGGGACCCCACGACTAGCGTAAAGGTGTCTAACCGATCGCGCCACGGAGGTCGTCAAATATATCGTCGTTATTATGTAATGAAATACATGATCTACTTCCTACCAACTACCTTGATAGAAAATCACTAATCATAGACATATCAATCTGTATCACTGTAATACATTACAGGCTAGCAGTTTTAAACACTTGCGAATGTGTAAAGAGAAATATATTTAACTACAATCATGTTAAGCTTTAAACCCTTGGTATCCGAACTTTGAAATAATAAAAAAGAAGCCTAACACTGGTAACTGCGTCGAACTATTCGCGTTTTGATTGCAAAAATAAACATTGTGCAGTTATAAAAACGATTGCCCTACGCGACTATTTCACGCCGGATAAAAATATTTTGCATAGTCAGGATTCCGATATTTATATTTATTTTCTAGTTTCACTATTCCGCCTTTATTGTGCAAACAGAGAAATTGAAAACACACCTAAATCAACAATAAACAGAGTTGATTTTATATCTGAATATAAGAATAATTAGTCAGTTTTAGAGTAGAACAATGTTCATTAACCCTTGCAGAGTAGTAAAAGGTTTGTGTATCTATCTCCGCAATTGCGGAGGTAGTAATCCTTTAACTACATGCTTCTACGGTAGTAATTTTATATCACATAATTATACACATTTTATATTGTACAAAATTTACAGTGTAAAAATATCAAGAATTTTAATATACTATAGTTTTAAGAGATTCGCGATTTATACTCATGATTAATAACTAACGGGACTTATCGCGGAGGTTCAGTCTGCCCGTGACCATGGCTGCTGCAACGTAGCTGAAACGTCATGTTATTAAAGGTAACTTTATTATATAAAAATTACGCGATAAGTGTCGTTAGTTCTTAATATACTTACAGTCCTGGCGACAAAGTGATGAAAATTCCAGATTTCCTATTCAAATAAATTTTATTTTACGCTAAGAAATAAAGCACCAACCAATTTAATTTTCTTACTATTTTATTTTCACGTTCCATAGCATACTATAAACCTTAAGATAAGTAAAATATAACCTAGTTGCAAAACTCCTAACTACAAATTAACTTATATAGGTAAAAAGCCTAACCCAGTTGCGAATCAAGTCATAATCGCCTACGAAAATTTTCAAAATGGCTACTGTATTGAACAGCTGATTGAAGTATTTATATACAAGTATACAACTATATGCTGTACAAGTGTACAATGTATATATGTATGAATGTACGTATTCAAACTCAACTCACTAATAAACAACAATTAAAGAAAGACCAATCATCAGAACAATCTTTAATAATAATAATATTTGGACATTATTACACCAATTGAACTAACCCCTCCATAAGTACATTTAAGACTTGTGTTAAGGGTACTAATTAACGTATATTTAAGAAATGTATACATATTCTATATACATAAATACATATATAGCTTATATAATCAACAACCAGACTGGAAAGCAGTAGAAAAGCGTTGTTCTCAACTCTGCCACCACCGGGAATCTAACCCGGGACCTCACGATTAGCGTTCAGGTGTGTTACCGATCGCGCCACGGAGGTCGTAAAAAATATGAAGAGACGGTATAAAAAATAGTATCCCAACTATAACTATAAATCAGCACCTAAACAAGCATTCGCTGTATCTATTCATCCTTACCGCTTTGTTCCCAAACAATCACTTTAAGTTTCCGTTAAGCAGAGCTCAGGCTGAGATTTACAAAAGACGACTTTTGGCTCTAAAGCGATCAGGAAGAGGTATTTTGGCCAAGTTGGCGACAAACGACCCCACTGGGAAATCTTAGTACAGGCAACGTTTCGCCCAGTAGGCTGGCTCGGCCGCTTGTCTAGAAAAAATAATAAAGTTAATAATAAGTTTTGGGGTAAGGCTTCGTAAGGTTAAGAGTTAACAAGTAGAGGTTGTAGGAACATGGAATAAAAATGAAATGTAACAGCTATGGTGACATAGTATGTAGGGGAAAGAGATTTTTTTTAATAAATGGTATACTTATTGGCAAGAGCGATAATAAGGCAGAGTAAGTCACGTTTTAAGGTAAATATTATAAGATTAATATAACTCCTAATATTTTTGTATAGTGAAACCATTATTTGGTTCTATAATAGTACACAGTAATTAATAAAGAGTGATAATAAGGCAAAGTAAGAGACGATTTGTGTAAATAGAATAAAAATATAAAGCTCCTAATATTTTTGTATAGTGAAACCATTATTTGGTTCTATAATAGTACATAATACTGCATATCTTAAAAAAACTACACATAAAAAAAACAAACATATTTGATATGTATATAAATTCATCATTAACTAATTTTATAATTTATATTTAACTCATGATTCGAATGCGATGTTCGACTAAAGTTTAAAACATAAATCTCTTTACGAAAACTATCTGCGTACCCAGGTAACTAGAGCGGCCCAACTGCACAACTAGACGCTTTAGACGCTAGATTTATAAACGTTTGCTTTCTTTAAACTTACGACTACAGCTCTTTTTATCGGCTACTGGAGAAATTTAGCGCTTTTATGCTACCTGTAAAGTTTGAGTGTAGAACTGCATTCACGGTTAGTGAATTGGCTGTTTAAGTTTGTATCCTTGACTTTAAGTTTTATTTATATTCTCATCGTAAACAGTTGGTTAAATAAACAAAAATTTATGTTTAGCAGTAAAGTTTCATATTTAGAGATCGCGCCACATACGGTGGCAGTTGGAGGCGTCGCCACAGTCGCGTAATTCAGTGTTACCAGTAAACGCGCCAAAACTAGCACTCACTGTGCCATACGGCTCGAAACATTATAGGTTTCATTTGTAACGATCTTTGGTTGCAGAGCTATAAACTCAAATAAAACAAATTAATATATCAAAGTCAAAATATGTTTATTATACTATTTCAAACATGATTAATAATTAACGGGACTTATCCTTCTTATTATATATTACATATATTATGTGTTCCTTCACTCTGTCCGCAATAGACCGTTTAGTCTGTTCGACATAGGATTTCCCACAGCTGCAATCAATCTTATACACACCCTTATATCTTATATCATGAGTATAAATCGCGAATCTCTTAAAACTATTATTTCAAACATGGCACTGAGCATTGTCTTTACATATTTTTTACCGAGGTTAGATCAGCGGAGACCCTAGCTTGGAGAAGAACTAACAAGAAACTCCGGAAATCAATTTATTATAATCACCCTTAACAAACATAAAAATTACAAAGAGTGGGCAAAAAACACAACGCTGGTAATACTAAATTTACTTTTCATACAAAATAACACGCAATGGCGGAAACGTCAAATTTAGTTCCAAGTTTGGCTACTGCCACCGTATGTGGCGGGTACTCTAAACGAGGACAAATAGAGTACCCGCCACATAAGGTGGCAGTAGCCAAACTTGGAACTAAATTTGACGTTTCCGCCATTGCGTGTTATTTTGTATGAAAGGTAAATTTAGTATTACCAGCGTTGTGTTTTTTGCCCACTCTTTGTAATTTTTATGTTTGTTAAGGGTGATTATAATAAATTGATTTCTGGAGTTTCTTGTTAGTTCTTCTCCAAGGGTCTCCGCTGAACTTCTTGTTCTCAATCGTTACGCTCTTATCAGAGCGGTCGTGGTCTTCATGACGTGGCATCTTGAGCAGCCGAAATGGTTGGTGAACTAACCTCGGTAAAAATATGTAAAGACAATGCTCAGTGCCATGTTTGAAATAGTTTTTTTACATACATACATACACATCACGCCTGATTCCCTGTAGAGGGGTAGGTAGAGATCACGGATCCCCATTTGTCCCGATCCTGACAGACCACTTTCGCTTCATTGAACTTCATACATTCTCTAATACACTCTCGGCGGTTATATGTACTCCTAACGTCACCTTTTTTCAATATAGCGTCTATCTGACTGTTACATATATGTCTTATTAGGCCGGCCCCTACGTAACCGCCCTTCCACTTCACTCATATATATTCCTTTTGTCAATATATAGTTTTTTTAATTTGTACTTAGATCATAAAATAACTTTCAAAGAGAGCTTATGATAGTATTTTGAATAAAAATATTTTGACTTTTGACTTTGGTATATTAATTTGTTTTATTTGAGTTTATAGCTCTGCAACCAAAGATCGTTACAAATGAAACCTCAATATAATGTATCGAGCCGTATGGCACAGTGAGTGCTAGTTTTGGCGTGTTTACTGGCAACACTGGATTACGCGACTGTGGCGACGCCTCCAACTGCCACCTTATGTGGCGGGTACTCTAAGAACTCATTTATAAACACACTTTTTATATTTTTTTTTATTTTGGGGAAAAAGACAATGGAATGGCTGATAATTTATAGTCCATATTTTTAAAATCCAACCCCGAAATGTGAAAGTCATTGATTAATGTCTAGCATTATTCATAAAAATTAAGAATTACTTTAAAATAAGTCAAATTGGTCATGATTATATTTTAGAGTGACTCGTGATTTTTATTCAATTCACCAAATTTGTGACTAATCGCGTAAATTTACAAACTAGACAAAATATTACCTTAGCTACGTCAATTGACCCGTAACTATGGCAACATGGCTGAAACTGTTAATAATCGTAAAGTGCATGTTACGTTATCCATGTTTTATTATAAATAATTTAGTAAATAGTTTATGTTAATGAATATAATAAAATATATGAGCTTTGTTTGTCACTGAAAATAACATTTACCATATTATGTTATTCACAAAACAGTTAAAATGTATTTCACGTGTGGGAAGGTTAATGGTTTTTATTGAAGCAAGAGAGATTTGTCAGGATCGTTACTCTGCATAATATCTTGTTAAAGAAGTACAGGCGTGAATATATGAAAAAACCTTCAGTATCTTGAATGTTGAAAAGACACTGTTTCATGCCTAAAAGAACAACGGGATATTTTATAAAAAGGCCTTCTAGGAAAATACATAAGGAATCTCTCTTGTGGAAAATTGACTACGATCAACATTGTGTAGGCATTCCATACAGAATTCGAGTTGCAAATAGATTGGTGATTTGTTATTATATTATAAAAGACAAACGCGTTCACGACCATAAACCCTTGCACGATAGTCAGAGGTTCAAGTTTCCATCTCCGCAATTGCGAAGGTAGTAAATCTATGGCCAGAACCCACGTGTTGACCAGATAGTTTGTACCCAATGTGACAGATGGTAAGCCATGTCGCCATTTACAAGCACTAACCATAGCATTCGGGGAACAGGTAGGTTTCCTCGTGATGTTTTTTCCTCGGGTATTTAGCTCATTTCGCAAATGTATTTTTATTACAAAAATTAACATAGAAATTCATTAGATACACTTCATTTCCATTGGTACATGCTCAAACGGAATTTGAACCCTTTACTCACTGATACAGAGTCAAATCCCAAATAATTGAACAACACGGAATGACTGAAATAAATGTAAACCAATTAATATAAAATCACTATTAATCCCTAATATTGGCAATGAGTTACCAAAATAACATGAAATGTAAGTTACATTTTCGAAATTAGGTTGACACTGTATTATGTATGAATGTAACATACGTAAGGAAATACCAGTAAATACTGCGCAGTATGCTAGCATGTTCACAGATTATGAAGATTGAGTAAAGATTTGAATTCCGTGAGCCAAGCTCTGTCGACGACTGCTGTGTTCATGGGGCCGTGAAATTCTCATTTTGGAATCTCACAACAATTCTCTCTCTACTCGGTGTATCACTACCGTTATTCTTCAAGGGTAGGGCAGAGGAAGGTACATAGAAGCTTGAAATTTGCTTATTAGTATCTACAGATGATCTCATGTTTTTATTTATGCGTGAACATGTTTACGTCACGTATGTCGCAGAACCGACGACCGTTGGAGCAAAGCGGTTCTCGAATGGCGACCGCGTCTCGGTAAACGCTCTGCCAGATGGACTGATGACCTGAAAAAGATCGCTGGTAGTGGTTGGCTGAGGGCCACGAGTGATCGTGTTTTGTGGAGTTACCTTGGGGAGGCCTACGTCCAGCAGTGGACTGTCATAGGCTGATTGATAGATTGATGTTTAAAGAAAGATAACATTTGTTTGTACACAGAGACAGTTCACAGCGAAAATAAGAAATAAATAAATACACTTTTAGTCCGAGATTTTTGTTTCAGTAATTTTAATAAACCAAGTATAACTTAAGCTACCATATACATTCACGTCCATTTATCCCTTTCGGGGTTGACAAAACCTCAGAAATGTAGTGTCTCCTAAATCAATGTAGTGGTGTCTAAATATACTCCTCTTCTTTAGTATTATATGTTATTCATACTTATACATTCATATTCTTTAATCCCTATCGGAGTTGACAGAACCTTGAAGATATAATTTCACATTTTACACTTTTCTCTTTTTAGCATGAAGATTGGGATTGTGATGTCATATAATACATTGGAGACAGGTTGCTAGCCCAACGCCCTGTTGATTCCATATTCGTTCCTTAGTCTTCTTCTTCGGCATGCCAAGAAGAACGGCAGCTAGTTAACATTCTTTTTAGGTCCGAGACTCGTATGAGACCGTCCCAGTTAGTACGAGAAACTAAAATGCTAATATCCTGTTTTCAGTCTTCCATATTATTGCCATTAGATCCATACAGTAATGAAGTAATATATCTCTGTGGTTCTCTCCGTTAAAGAATTGAAGACCCTAATTACACCAATATATGACAGGTTCTTTACCCCAAAGAGTTAATATAATGTTGTTGAAATTGATTTCTTTTGCCTGTCAAAAGTCAATGGAGGTCGTGTTTTCAATAACCAACCTCCTTTGAATTGACATCGACAAACGAGGTTTCCCGCGCAAACAAGGGCAAATGGTGCCTTTGTTATTAACAACACTTATTTGACAATTCTTAGAATAGAATTTCTTAATAATGAAGAATTAGGTTTCGAACTATTATTTGATTCCTTCATATACATTGACATAGTTATATTTAAACACTCGCGATTTATACTCATTTTATTAACTATGTGAGACCGGGTCATATCACGATAAATTTATAAAGATATCTGATTACCTTTATTTTGCCCGACGTTTCGACCCAGTTGCATAGGCCGTGGTCGCGGGAAGACTTCCTCTAGTTAATGTCTGTCTACCCTCACAATTTTTTCATAGCACGACACACTACACTCACACTATCCGAAGACACATCCGCAGTCCTAAGCTAGCATTAGATACATTGACATACTTTAACCACTTCCGAAGTGGACTAAACCTTGGAGATACGATATAATCCTTAGCGTCTCTGTTCTATCATAGCTTGTGACATTATAAGGAATTTAAGTGACTGGTTTCCAGTCTATCGCTCTATCGTTTCCACTGATCTCTACTCCCTTAGTCAGCTAGTGAAGTTTTTGGTTCACGTCCCAGGCTAACACGGGACGATTTTATAACAAATAAGACAAACGCGTTCACGACTGTTAACCCTTGCGGGTTAGTCAGAGGTACAGGTGTCCATGTCCGCTATTGTGAAGGTAGTAATTTAATGGCCACCTCAAACCCACGTGGGGACCAGACAGTCAGTACTCAATGTGACAGGTGGTTAGCCATGTCGCCATTTACAAACACTGACTATTTATTACCTGTTCGGGGAACAGGTAGGTTTCTTCACAATGTTTTCCCTCACTGTAGTATTCGACGCATTTTTATTACGAAAATGTACATAGAAATACATTAAACTTCATTTCCATTGGTACATGCTCAAGCGGGATTTGAAACCTGTACCCACTGATACAGAGTCAAACTCCAAACAACTCAGCTACGTTGAATTCAATATGTCTGTTATTACGATGTTTTCTCTCACTGTAGATTTTATAATGTATCAATTTGTATTACATTTTCTCGTTTATATTTCTTGGAAGCTTTTTCATAATGTATTATAATTCTATGAAATAAATACATTTTCACGTTTATTTTGCTTGAAAGCTTTTAATTGGAGATCTATGTAGTTTTAGCTTTGGGACAAGTCTCTTCATATCGAAAAAATATACAGTACAGCATTTTATTTAAATCCTAAGCTAGCATGAGATAAGAAAAGGATTTAAATACTACACAGAAAATATAAAAAGTTTTAACTACAACACCTCAGTCAGATATTGAAAACATTTGCCTAAAACTTTTATGCTAAATCCGTGCCGAGTGTTTGAGAGTTTCAAAAAGACAACATTTATTGGTTGTAAAACGATCAGGAATAGGTATTTGACCGTTAAAGCCTTCGACAAACGACGCTACTGGGAAATCCGAGTGCTTGGAAACTGTTGAGAAAGCCTGACGGGGTGTTCTGAAACGATTACTTTTTATTGTTCTGTTTAGAAATCGTTTTTATTCAGATAATATAATATAATGCTTTTAAATAATTATGTCTTTTATTTGCTGGAATGTAATAAAAATATTTACTTGATGCTGTTCTTCAGGCATATCGTAGGAGTCGACTAAGGGAATTGTGGGTGATGTGCTAGTAACCTCTCACCAATGATTCAGATGACATTATAGGCCCAAAATTGAAATTCATTGAAGAAGTAAGCTTTTAGATATTATCGTGTTTCCTAAGTTTTACCCACCATAACAGAGATTGATGGACGTGAATGTATATGTCTAAAGGTATGTTTTGGTGCCGCTTTGTTGGTTGTGCAGTTTTTGAGTAAATATGGTGTCCATCTGACTGTCATGTCTTATTGAACTGGCCTCAATGTAACCGCTCTCCTACGTCATTCCTTTTATCAATCTTAGTCACTACATCTTCGTTCAATCCGCAGCCTTTCCTTATGACACTATTTTTAGCCTTAGGTGTTAATGTAGGCTTCAATGTAGCCATATTATTATCAAAGTATGCACGACTGCCAAAATTTGTACGTAAATATTAGAAAATATGCTTTTTTACGTCAGTTCCGTGCTAGGATCTAAAAAGAATGCATTTCAACGATATATGTATATAAAATTATTGTATTTATAAATAAAATTTACACTTTTTGCTAGCCCATCGCTTAGGCACAGCCCTAACCATTGGCTGTTGGATGTATAAACGTTTGTTTTTAGCCGACACTAAAGTCTCGGGGACTTTTATCGGCTCCAGGTAGGATTTAGCGCAGTTTGCATTCCTACCTCTGTTTACACCTACCAGATTTACGTTTACGGTTTTACATATAAACATTGAACTTATACTATTAAGTCAAAACGCATGCTTCGATGGTTTGGACATGTTATGCGGATGAATGATAGTAGATTGGCAAAAGGAATATATGTGGATGAAATGGATGAGTGGTTACGTAGGACGTACGTTGACGCCATCGCCATATTGAAAAGGGTGACGTCAAAAGTACTTATAACCGCCGAGTGTGTATGAATGTCAATGAAGGGAAATTATTTTGTCAGGATCGGGAAAGATGGGGAACTAAATCCCCCCCTTTAACCCAATACCTGGCAATAGTACACTAGCGCCCCCTCGCGTATTGTCCCGACATGACGGATGGATTTGGCATCGCCTTGAAAGGGTGAATTGATGGCTTATCGAACATAATTTTGATTGAGCATTTCGTCGCGTCATTTCTCTATTGTGGGGAGAAATACATTAAGATGGTGATGGAATGGAACCACGTCTAGACGTTATTCATACATGGTTAGTTGGTGACAGTATGTACTATTATAATATGTATTATTTCTTTTCGTTTAGAGGTTTCGTAGGTGGTTTCTTATGTGTTTAGGATACACCACTTTCGATTCATAAAAACTCATACACTACACGCACTTAATGGTTATAGGAACTTCTAAAGTCACCCTTTTTCAATATGGCTTCTATCTAGCCGTCATATGGCGTTATAGAGCTGGCCCCTACTAACCTTCGTTCCACATCATCCACACATATTCCTTTTGACAATCTACGATTATAATTACAGTAACAATTATACAAGCTAAGTTATAAGGGGTTAAAACTACAGGATCATATATTTAGTTTCTTTGAAAGCCTGAAACAATTCTCTAAAAGCCGAAGCTCCTATAAAACCTCCTTTAGCAAAAGACTTCAAGTTGCCACAATCGACACCGCAAAGTTACCCTATTAATTCCAATCTTATCAGCTTCAAAATAGGGTCTAAATTCCCTTGAATTGCAGTCCCTTGAAAGTACAAAGCAAGATAAATGACAGCAGTGCGTGTTCGGGTGAAAAGTTTGTTTGTCTTTTCGACCTCCTTTGAGATTAATCCCAGAAGCAAAATAATATTAGGACTGTTTGAGTAAGGATTAGCGAGAGTAAGTGTTGCGAATATTAATCCTTTTGGGGTGTTTCGAGGTCTAGGTGTCATATTTAAAGATATTTGAACACCATAACCTTATTAGAAGTCAAATATATATATATATATATATATATATATATATATAGAAAATGCGAAAAGAATGCTTCCTAGTAAGAGGAGGTAAATGGAATCAGATGGACAAATGGCTAGCAACCTGTCTTCAATGTTCTATACAAAACCGTTTCTCCAATTCATACTAAAAATAGGAGATATTATCATTGTCCGAGGTTCTCTCAACTTCAAAGGGATTAAAGGACGTGAATGCATATGTATGTAACAATAAACATATACAAGCTTTCAAATAGGGTGTCAATACAAAACGAGGCAACGATTAATAGCGTGGGCAGAAGATCTCATTTGCCATGGTAATCTTCGGCGAACAAAATGCGACCCTTTGTTCTTTGGTATTAGACGCAAAATCAAACACGGGCTTTTGGCGTTTTAATAACAAAAAAGGGTACATAATAATCTCGTCTTAATAGTCTCGTCAAAAGTCTCGTTTATATCTTATAATAGTATATTAATATAGTAAATATAATCAGTATATTATTATAACCATTTCATAAGAGAATGCTTAAGGAATGTCGATTAGATGGTAAGAAAAAGATTTATTTTCACTAACACATGTTTTTGAACACACTTACATAATAATATAATATACTTAGATCTTACTAGCGTATACTGTTAGTATGTAAGCATATACATGTTTAATTGGTTGCTAATGTGATAGCTGCATATGGTTTTAATATAAGTTTAAGGAAGTAATTTATAATCTATAAGAGGACACGAAATAGATTAATTCTAAAAGCTGTTGACAGTTTGGTATTGACTGTATACTTAGCGAAACTTCACATAAAAATAAATTAACTCCTAATTCAATTACTGGCTTTTCACGTCAAACGGAAAGTCAACTAACATTATAAGTATTTATAGCATACATAAATAGTATTCATAAGTATTCGACGTACCTAGCTCAGTTGTTTGGGGCTTCACTCTGTACCAGCGGGTACAGGGTTTAAATCCCGCTTGAGCATGTACCAATGAAATTAAAGTTAAATGAATTTCCATGTACATTTTCGTAATATATGGCGACATGGCTTACCATCTGTCACATTGAGGACTGACTATCTGGATCTGAATTCGAGGTGTCCATAGAACTACTACCTTCGCAAATGCGGTGATGGAAACCTGAACTTCTGACTACCCCGCAAGGGTCGTGAACGCATTTGTTTGTTTGTTTGTTTTTTGTTAAAGTACTCATACTTTAGTTATATAACAAAAATTACTCAAATTTTTCCGCCATAAGCCTCGTTTTAACAAACCTAGAGCCTTCTACTTGATCGTGATTGATATGTATCGGGTTCAAGAATGTCCGTCAATGTCCCAAAGGACGAAACCATCCATCACTAGGAACAAGCCAATTTACTGACACGTGTCTCAATGTCCTGTTTTTAAGCCTGGCTCACTTCTGTAAGTCCAAAATGTTTTTGTTTAAGAGGTGACTAAAAGACTTGGCTTATTTGAACGTATTGAAGGATTAGAATTGGCTTATATTACATAAATACTCTGTTTATATATGCGTTTTACTCTGTAAAAGAGTGTATGACGAAAGAGTACTGATGTACTTATCGTATTTTAAATTTGTCATATATTCATTATTATTATATACATATTATTATTATTGACATTTTCATTTTATTTTTATATATGACGATAATTGTAACTTTGGACATGTGCTAATAGTATTTTATTTTTATGTGACATTGTTGCAAGGTAATAAATAAATCAAATCTAATCTAATCTATAACGGTAAAGGTGATTGGTAGATGTTGTGTAGTAAAGGTCTTGTCATGTATCTAAATTTTTGTGCCAAAAGAGGTATGAGTTCTTTAAGTTACTATTACTTCTTAAAACTTCTTTTTTTGAGGCGAACTTAACAGTGTTTCGAAAAGAAAACAAACATAAATATATACACTATACTCATGTTATAGTTATAAACTTATTATATATATATTCCCTATGTCTTTCCTATAATCCTCAACGATATAAAATTCTAACATATATTCCGCCAGTCAATTTGCAAAACGCCACTATTCACACGACTTACTCGCTTTAAGCCGGCTGCTATTGCAATAGAACATGTCCTGCCAAATCGACGTGATCACTCACTCCTATTTGCGAAATCCGTTGGTCGTTTTCACGTGTCGATTAGTGCAAAACTCGCTTGACAGGCGTTGAAAACTGACTGACGTAAAGTGACTGACATTTTACGCAGGATTAACGTACAATAGCAACGTGTTAAGTAATCCGGGGCCCAAGTCTACTAATATAATTTAGCAAAGTCGTAGTTCAATATCACTCTCCAGTAATGTTGTTACGTAAGCAAAATTGACAAATTTCACCATTGTCGCAAGCAAATGAGACAAGTTTAGTCTTTTTTTTTTGATTCTTTAATAAGCCATTCACCACTAAGGTTATGTCGGCTCAAATATTAACATTGATGCCACGGCGTTTGCACTTGTTATTCAGTCGCCATGGTTACACCAACGCCGCCAGGCGCTACAACCGAAAAAAAACGAAGTCGAAGTCAAATTATTCTCCTCTTCTCTGTTCTTCGGTTCGTTCTAGTTGAGGATCCAAATATAATCCCAAAGCAAACATATCTAGACAGTTTGGCATCACAATTGACTAAATATTCAGCCGAAAATTATTACTTGTATTTTCAAATTTCACTGAGCTGCTAACTTTGTTGACGAACGATAGACGACTGAAGTTTCGTCTTAAAAATTACAAAGTTTGTCACTTTTTCTATACCATTAGCAACTTCACACAGTCACTCCATTGGTACAGCTGTGTTGCCCTTTTGTGGTTCCGTCATAATATCAGCGTTACAATTGTCCACCCTTCGTAACACACCAGGCTGAGACTACTTGTGTGTTTATATTAAAATCTGTGCTTTTGATAAGTTGTATTATGTCTTCGTGTGTGCCTTGTAGCTATGAAATAAAAGATTTTATTATTATTTTATTGAAGTAATATTGAACTACCATTTTGCAAAAAGCATTCATAAACTTGGGCCCCTGATGTTTTGAATCCATCTCTGCAAAGGAAATTTATGTATGTCTATACTTCTTTACACGGTGATTATATACGCAATTTATGTCAGGTTAGGTTGGTAAACATATACCTATTACTTTTACCAAGCGAAAGTGGTCTGTCAGGATCGGGAAAAATAAGGATCCGCGATCTCTGCCTACCCCTCTACAGGGAATCAGGCGTAATGTGTATGTATTTATCTATTACTAACCTAGCAGTTAGTTCAACTTCGTGTTAGAAGCGCTCAGCCCCGATGCATATTAATGCTGACGAGAACGTGGTTGTACTAGAATCACTATTTAATGAGAAATAGATACATGTATACTCACCTAAGTATACAGTACCAAGTTTGCTATGTAAATAGCATACTAACTAGCCGGTCTAAGATTAGGAGATTAAGGTTGCGAGTGGCCAAAGTTAATGGTAAGATGATTGGGGACAGTTAATTTGTGATTACCCTGAAAGGGTTAATACTCGTGAATATATATGTATGTTTGAGTATGTAACTATGTAGATTCCTTGAATGAATTAATATTTCCTTCTTCACGACATAATTTGACCATAAATAATACCTATTTCAATTTATTCAAGTAAAGTTGTTAGTGAAGTGTCAAAAGTGTCAAATAACTGCTACTGAAGTACTATAGTATTACTACTGAACTAATAGTGTGCCTAAAATGCATTACTAGACTAAGGCTGCTGGTAGTCTAAAGAAGAAACCTGTAAACACTACGTGCATTCTTAAGACAATTAATTTCGTAATACGTGATGTTTATTGCGATATGAAGTTCTATACTAATAATAATAATATTTGGACATTATTACACCAATTGCACTAGCCCCTTGGTAAGTACATTTAAGACTTGTGTTAAGGTTACAAGTCAACGTATATTTATTAAATGTATACATATTATACATAGAAAAATACATATATAGCATATATAATCAACGACCAGACTGATAAGCGTTGTTCTTAACTCTGTCACCACCGGGATTCGAACCCGGGACCCCACGATTAGCGTTCAGGTTAGACAACTGATCGCGCCACGGAGGTCGTCAAATAAAATACTATTGAACACTTAAGAACTGTATAATATTGGAAAAATAAAGTCTTAAGCTTACATCCCAACAAATCTTCACTTGTCTGGCATTATTGTTGAGTTGATTCTGCTTTATTATTTTACTAGTGACCCGCTCCGGCTTTGCACGGGTATTGCTATTTAATGTATGTTATTATACATATAAACCTTCCTCTTGAATCACTCTATCTATTAAAAAAACTGCATCAAAATCCGTTGAATAGTTTCAATGATTTAAGCACACAAAAGGACATTGGGACAGAGAAAGCGACTTTGTTTTATACTATGTAGTGACTAACAATCAAGGTAGTTTTTAAGAATAATATTTGTCATGTAACTGGCGACACCGATTACCATCTGCCACATTTACATTTATGATAAAGTGTATTATTATTATGGAATTTATTAAGAAGAATATGCGTAATCATTAAGCACTCTGATTAAAGAAGTACATTGTCTTAAGTCTACGTCTTAAAACAGGGCGATGTTTGAAAAAGAAACCACCGAGTGTGTATGATGAGGTGTAAGAGTGTTAATGGAGCGAAAGTGGTTCCGTGATCTCTGCCTATCCCTTTACAGAGAATTGGGCATGATTAGTATGAACATATTATGTTTGCCTTAAGAGATTGTATTTTTCTTTCATTTTAGAGTACTTAATTGATTAAAGTTATTATGTTTAAACAAAGTTACCAACCTAATATTCACGCAAATATTCGTATATTTGTATTCACTACACGGCAATAGTAGAATCGGACCACATTATAAAGATTGTTCTCTTTTAAAAAAATGACCTGACAACAACAATGTCGGCACTCGCGAGATTTTCCAAAGGAAACGCCAAGAGCGCAGCACTAACTCTGTGAAACGCCGTGACGTATCATTTGTTCACAGACCTACCTAGAGACTGCACCTGGCTGAAAGAAAATGTTGCGGATGAAATAAAATAAACTATCTTGTTTGATTTATGGTTTAAGTGCGCTAAAATATTGAAATACAGTCCTGTGCTATTATGAAACGTTACAAAACAATAATTCCTTGCCGTTCCTGCCTGCATGTCGTAGAAAGACTAAGAATCTTTAAGGGTATATGGAATCTATTGGGCGATGGGATAGCTACCCTCTACCAATGTTCCATATGAAAACACAATACTATTCATGATTAATAATTAACGGGACTTATCGCGTAAATTTATATATAATAACATTACCTTTATTAACCCGACGTTTCGGCTACGTTGCAGTAGCCATGGTCACGGGCAGACTGACGATTCATGTTTCTTCGCCTCCATCGCAGTGTTCTGTCAGATTCTTCTCCGACTACCATCACTGCAACGTTTTTATCAATAACACGCGATCTACATTCATGAGTATAAATCGCGAATCTCTTAAAACTATAACAATACTATTCCTGCTACAAGTTCACCAAGTATCATGTCCCATAGCCCGATTGTATTTAAACACCTACTTAACTTCGTAAATTTTATTCCAGCTGCTCCGTCGGTGACTACGTGAAGATTTACTGGGAGGTCGAAGGCCCTGGTCCTCCCGGGGCCATAAACGAGAGGTCGGCGTGGTCCCGTACTCTTTGCGGTACCAAGACAGACGTGCCCTCTGCCCTCTACTCGCCTGGAACTTCGATGGTACTTGAGTACCACACGGGACCAAGGATGAATAATGGGACTGGTTTCATTGGAAGTTTCAGTTTTATAGATAAACGTGAGTATATGTAGAGACGAAATAAGTTCGTATCTATACTAATATTATAAAGCTGAAGAGTTTGTTTGTTTGTACGCGCTAATCTCAGGAACTACCGGTTCAAATTCAAAAATTATTTTTGTGTTAGATAGACCATTTATTGAAAAGGCTTTAGGGTATATTACATCACCCTGCTAGTAATAGGAGCGAAGAATATAATATAACAATCAAATTATAATTACAGTGCCATGTATGTTTCATGTAATGAAAACTTCTGAAAAAATAAAAATGTGGCAAATTATTTGATATTGCTTGTGTTTTATATGTAGATATGTATGGGTATTTTAAAGGTACGTTTCTATATCATATAAGATTTGGTACCCATTCTTTTTGAACTTATCAAACTTGACATCGACTGATTGGTAAATATTTTGGACTTGAAATTTGGAACATAGCGAGGCATAATGCTGGGCGTGTTTCATTTGGGAAAAGATTCTCTTTCATTTGGGAAAACTTCCAAATTTAACTCTTTGAATATGTAAACCATTCGAATTCCAAATAACAAGCATCACAAGTCAGGATATCTTCGTCTAATTGGACCGCCTGTCCTACCTTGGTTCGAGAAGGCAGCGTGACAATATAGTTATTATGGCTTCCATAAAACTAAGTTAAGGGAATATGAAATTGAGCTAAAATAAACGTACATTTATCACAAAAACATTTCATATGAAAACATGATAACACATTGCAAGCCCGTCGTCCAGCAGATTCCATTCACTTTTAATTCCTTGATCGCCTCTTATGACATGCCGGGAGAACCGTAGCTAGTTAGCATTCATTTTTTTCCAAGCTATTTCTATTTCACTGTTTCTATTTACGTTACGTAGGGGCTGGTCTAATAAGACATGTAACAGTCAGATAGACGCTATATTGAAAAAAGGTGACGTTAGGAGTACCTATAACCGCTGAGAGTGTATGAGAGGATGTATGAATATCAATGTAGCGAAAGTGCTCTGTCATGATCGGGACAAATGGGGATCCGTGATCTCTGCCTACCCCTCTACAGGGAATCAGGCGTGATGTGTATGTATATATGTTTCTAATTACAGTATCGAATTGAATTGATTGCGACAATGTATATCTATACAGAAAAAAATAAACATATATAACGCATTCAACCTTGCTCATTGATAATCGAACACAGAAATACACCCGCTGTAATAAGCGTTAATCGAACCGGATGTATGTTGAACCATTTAACTGAACGAGCTAATTGTGTAAACCACTTTTGTAACAACACCCTGTCTTTACTCCTCTACTGAAACGTGCAAATGAGCCGATCGCTAACTGCACAAAGGGAGTGATTTAGCATTCTAACCAAGGTGTAGCTAATTTAATGATGCGGATAAGGCTGGCTACATACTTACGGACATTATTATACATGACATGAACATATCTGTGTATGTTTTTCTCTCTAAATAAAAGGACTTAAATTACCTATTAAATACTAGAAATTAATCATTATATACACAAACACACACACACACACACACACACACACACACACATATATATATATATATATATATATATATATATATAAATTAAAACGGCTGCTGTTTAGTGAGGAAATTCGATGTCTTCTTATTAGATGACCTAGTTTCAAATCCCGGCTCTGGCATGCATGAATAAATGAAATTTGAAATACTCGTATAGGATTTTATTTACGTACTTACAGTCGCTAACGGTGAGGAAAAACATAGAAAGGAAACCTCCCTATTGCATACGGCGATCTGGTTCACCACCTGTCACGTTGGATGCTGTCTCTCTAGTGAAACGCAGGCTTTAAGTGGCTCATACTTAACTTGCCTTCGGAAATTTGGAGATGGTCATCCAGGCCTTTAACTACCCCGGCACAATAAAAAAAGAGATATTTATATAACTTAATATTTAAACGAACATCAATTTAATTTACAATACTAGTAAAAGCTTGTATGAAATTACACCGTTGTGTTTATTATGTGAATAATATAAGTCCGATATAGTTACAAATCAATTGATTAACAATAATTCAGATATATTACCCACCCAACTATTCAGTATTAAAATGTTAATGACGTGAATTATACATAATGTAAAATCTGTAAAAAGTATGCAGCAAACCTAATACTTATGCTCGATAAATCAGATTAGGCTGGTTCCCTAATATTGAATTACGAACTTGTAAATGTAATGTGTCAGGTGAAAGCGCGGCACTATATACTCGTAGCATGTAATTAGCAAACGGCTTTGCAAAGTACCGTGCGTGACATTACGATGAAATATCATATGTTCATTAAGTAAATGCGGGCTTGTCTATTATAAATGCTTTGAATTTGACGTCACAAAAATAATAATCTGTAAGAGGCCCAAAAAAAAAATTATTATTATTATATAAAATTACAATATGTTTTCAGAATCTTAATTATATGTTTGAAAGTTTTCTTCATCAGTTCTCACTCAGTGAATGCATAATAAGGATATTTGAATTGATTGAACTAGCCATTTGGTAAGTGCAGTCCAAACGTCAAATGTGAGATAAACAAATGATCTTTATTGATATCGATTATATTTGCCATCCTTTCATCAAAAAAGACGACAGAATATTACATCTCTGTTAGTGACTAATGTATGACGGATACTCTGCTAATATGGAAAGTCATCACTGAGAAAAAAAAACTCCTTTAAATGTCAAATGTTTTTGGATACGTGTAGTTGTCAAACGATAATAACAGTACTTTTAACCAGTAGTCTAATAATGCCATATTAATTTCCATCACAATCCTGATATATATATATATATAGCTCAAGGTATATAAATACACAGATATACCCATCATAGTTCGTGTCTAACGCCATAAAAGATCTGATAAAAGCCAAGATTCATCCATCTATAAGCCCGAACACACTCCGCATGGAATTGAGAAAACAAAGCTATCTATCAAGAGAACGGGAGCCAAGAACAAGTCGGTCTAATAATTCTGCTTTTCGATCATTGTCAGTGGCTTCACACAGAAAAGTAATAATCTGTGTAGACTACTGCCCCAGTTTAGATGAGACTCTCTATGACAATGTCCGTTTATAATATTGTCTATGTGTGAAAGGAATAAATTGCTATTAGAATATAATGATTACATATATGCAGATGCAAAAGAAGAGCAAGCGATATGAATTTGTCAGGATCAGTCCAGATGGCGATCGATAGGCTCTGCCTATTCCGTTGGGGATGAAGAGGTCATTAAGTCGCCTAAGGCAGGTCTGGAATAAAGGCAGCAAGTCAGGCTACATACATTATAATAATGCAAGAATCCATATCAATATCGTAACAAATAGTTAAATCGATCGATCATGATAATTATAACTTACAAATGCACTTTAAATGTAATATTAAAAACCGTACGACCATATTATTATGACTTTACAACCCCAATATTCATGCTTATACATGACTCAATGAAATGTTATCGTATCTCCAAAGTTCTGTCAACCCCTAAAGGGATTAAAGGAAGTGAATGTAAACGTACGTATATATGTGTCAATGTATCTGCTTCTATAGCCAGCAAATGCTTAAATCTAAATGCCAAAATATAAAAGTCCAAATGAGTAAATCTGTTTGCCCTCATCTATTTAGCCGCCTGTTCTGTGCCTTGGTCTAAACAGACAGAGACTTATAGATAAGTTGAACTCACAGGTGCGGCTCGACTCCTATAGGGACTCAAACGTTAGCTCCCGTCGCCCGACTATTTGTTATACCGTCTCAATTTGGGAAACTTACTCCTTGTTACGTATACGAGGATTGCAGCTTCACTCGAGTGTTGTAGTAGAATGAGCCACAGTTGAAGGGTTAGGATGCAAATGTTGTATAATAGAAATTATGTGAATTTTTTGGATAAATGTTTTGAATGAGGTATTTAGGTTTCAAAGAAGAAGTTTAATCAGATCTATAAGTCTTCTAAAATAACGCACTCTACTAGTGTATTGTAATAACAAAGCTTAAGTTAAATGTGGTGATTATGTTTAATTCCTAG
This sequence comes from Leucoptera coffeella, assembly GCA_030578115.1. NCBI lineage: Eukaryota > Metazoa > Arthropoda > Insecta > Lepidoptera > Lyonetiidae > Leucoptera > Leucoptera coffeella. The sequence continues at coordinate 410,106 of JAMBLF010000054.1, read as the reverse complement.
TTTTTAAAAGGTTATTTATGATGGATGCCTACCTGTTCCCATGTAGGGTAGGTAATAGTTAGTGCTTGTAAATGACGACATGGCTGACCACCTGTCACATTGAGTACTGACTATCTGGTCAACACGTGGGTTTGAGGTGGCCATAGAATTACTACCTTCGCAATTACGTAGATGGACACCTGAACCTCTGACTACCCCGCAAGGGTTAATGGTCGTGAACGCGTACGTATTTAAATGCTTTTAATTTGAGAAAAAACATACATAAATATATTTACGCCGCTACTTCCCCTATCTACTATCTGCTCTGACTATCAATCGCCAATTTGATTGATCCATATTAACCTCTCTTGCTTCTCTCACCTTTAATCAATGCTCTTCTTTTCTTCACGCTAAGTTAACGTATGTATTAAAGAAGAAACATTAAGGAGAAAACAAGTGAATCGAATATGACATGTCTGTCAGAAAATCTTTAAAACTCTGCACTGAAGACTTGCTTTGAAAATTATAATATAAAGCCAACAAAGTCTGTCGAAGCATCTTGGAAACTATTCACCATCGCCGGTTCCGATCAATTGAAATAAAAGCACTTTAAAACTACGTCGCAGCGAGACTATCTGCTAGAGAATAACTAAATTTCTCTTGGAAAAAGTCACTTTGGCTCTCAGCTTAATCTTCACGAGAATAGCTAAGACATCCTCGGCGTGGTGTGTTCAATATGCATGTAGTCGGTGCTTTCAGTTGGGTTCAGGCGTCTACTTACTGTACAATGTGTCGAGTGACAAAAGGAAACTATTGTGAACTTTCAAACTAAGGTTCGGGATACGTCACGCGTTTGAAAATGCTAATGTTGTTATTTGATTTCGATTTGCATAAATAATAACAATAAAATTAGACGGCTTGTCATTGAATATGATATTTAGTAGACCCTACAGAAATTCTTATAATCGTTTCTTTTATAAATAAATTCTTCGTAAATTTCTTTTGTCTATAGTTTCTCGGTAAAAATGTATTCATGAACAATTAGTTGCGCATTCCATGTCTTTCAGATTACAAGGAAAATATAATTGAAAATCAACGAACTAACTAAATTAAGCATGTTAAAACATCCAATCATTAAGCAAGTAATTAAACCTTATCATTTCTACTTCCTACACTACATTGTCCACCCAACAGCCAACCCGACCAGTAGCCCCGTGAGTATCCCAGTCGTTGGTTGAACAAATCCTGTGATCCTATTTGATAGCTTTCGGCCGCTCCTCCGGCGCTTGTAGCGGAATCTGATTTTATCTCATCCCCTCAGTCACATCTTTGATCTAGATTCTAAGTAGTTGATCCGCGTGGCTTCGGACTAAGTTGCCGCTCTGGATTAACTTTGCTATTGCTTTAGCGGTTTTATGGACTCTAGATTGAGTTGGTGTACTTTTTTCTAGCTCTTTCGTTTGCCAGTTTAATTGGAAAAACACATTCACATTTCGAGGTGGACAGACATTTCCTATGACACTTTTTAGTATGAATATTTGGGTTGTGATGTCACATGGAACATTGGTGAAAGATTCTATTTACCCCTAGTCCCTTAGCCTTCTACGACATGCCGGGAAGAACGGCAGCTAGTTAGGATGCTTTTTACTTCCCAGGCTAATACGGTTGTAATACCTATTAAAGACTGGTAAAGTCACTAGTATAGTATACTTCCAAACTATTATAAATATTCAGAACAATAGCTGTATAAGTCCTATTATTCTTTGGGTTTATTCATAATAAAAGTAAAGTGTTCATAACGGATATATTTACAAATATTATCAATAACGTAGGCTCGAAATAAAAGAAATAATTGAACAGCCAAATAGGTTTTAATGTCTTTTTAGCATTCTCCTAATTTAAATGTTATTTATTGAATGTATGAAGATTGTTCTCACTGCTTCGCTTCAGTCTTTTCATTGGCTTTGAACTGCAAAAGAAAAAACTTCGTTAGATTCTAGTTCAATAACACATACATAATATACATTACATATCATATACATACATATCATACATATATACATACAGTGCATACATACATTACATATAATAAAAATCTCGCTGATAGCTGTATATTTATAACTCAAAAACTATTGATGTCTGGCAATACATAATATGTGGAGTTAATTTACATTTGGCCCAGCTATCACGTCCAAACAAGAATATGTCGAGTCGTAAGTAACCCTTTAGAGGGGTGGGTAGTAATCATGAATTCCCATTTTAAGAACACATTATTCAACTTAAATCTAACATAGATTACAAAACCACTCCTACAATGAAAATGCTTTACAACCTCCGTGGCGCGATCGGTTAGGTACCTGAACGCTAATCGTGAGGTCCCGGGTTCGAGTCTCGGTGAAGGCAGACTGAAGAATTACGCTTTTCTTCTGCTTTTCAGTCTGGTCGTTAAGTATATATGCTAAATATGTATTTATGTACATATTATAAGTATATATTTCTTAAATTTACCTTGACTAGTATCCTTAACACAAGTCATAAATGTATCTACTTAGCAAGGGGCTAGTTCAATTGGTGTAATAATGTCTAAATATTACTATCATTATTATTTATGTTCGGGTGTACCATTTACGTACAAAAACGGACCTCTCTCATCTTTCCGTATAACAAGTGGACAATATCAACGCTGATACTACATCAGAACCGCAATTGATACAAAATATCTCAGCTTGGGTACAAAAAGTAGAAAATGGCACTTTGTCTTCACTATTATTTACTAATTCATCGTTTTAACTTTCAACATAACCACGCAGTGTATTATAATATCTATCCTTACTTTTTTGTACTAGCAACGCTGATACTATGTCAAACCCACAATGGATACATTATTTCATTGACGACCTCCGTGGTGCGATCGGTTAGACACCTGAACGCTAACCGTGAGGTCCCGGGTTCGATTCCCGGTGGAGGCAGAGTTAAGAACTACGCTTTTCCAGTCTGGTCGTTGATTATATGTATATGATATATATGTATTTATCTATATATAATATGTATATATTTCTTAAATATACGTTGACTAGTACCCTTAACACAAGTCTTTAATGTACTTATCGAGGGGCTAGTTCAATTTGTGTAATAATGTCCAAATATTATTATTGTTTTACATAAACCAACTTACGGCTTTAGAAACGTCATCCATCAGTTTGTTGAAGTTGGCTTTGATCTGTTCAGGGTCGAAGGCTTCCTGGATCTTCTTGCTGGCATCATCAGCGAACTTCTTGATCTGCTCCGAATAGTCTACTTCTGGTTTCTTCTCGGCTGTGTCACGACGGACCCTAGCGTGGACCTGGGTTTAAGGAATTTTAACTTAGTTTACATAAGCTTAAGGTTCACTTTATCTTGCAGGGAACACTGGGGTTTGTTCGTTTATATCTGTGGTTGTAAAGGGATTCTTAAGATATATTACATAGATAGTTATTGATAAAGGCCGACGTTTGAAGTATCCATAACCACCGAATGTGTAGGGGTGTATGAGTGTTAATAAGGTAAAAGTGGTTTGTCAGGTTCGGAATAGATGGGGATACGTGATCTCTACCTACACCTCTGCTGAGATACAGGCTTGGTGTGTATGTATATATAGTATAAAAAGTACTGACTAGGTTATCCTACGATTAACGACAGTCATCTGTCAGAAATCATATGCTTTTAATTAAATTTAAGTTCATAATTAGCCTATATGCTTCTTTGATTACTAAACGCCTTAACCGCCCCGGTATGGTTAACAATCGTAAGGAACATGTTATGCAATTTAAGTTCAAGTATTTTACAACACTTATCTATCCTTTATCGTGCCTTGAACTTTAACCCAACACAATCACACTGTTATTTCCACACTGTCACATGAAATTATATTTACTCCTAACTGATAACAGTATTATTAATTCATTATCGTTGAAGTAAAATTAATTTAATTGATTCTAAATAATTGTTATGCAAATATATAACAGTAACATACTATATTATGTAGGGAAAACTTCGTTGGGAAACCTACCTGTTCCAAACAGGTAACAGTTAGTGACTATCTGGTCAACACGTGGGTTCGAGATAGCCATAGTATTTCGACCTTCGCAATTGCGGAGATGCCTGAACCTCCAACTACCTCGCATGAGTTAATGGTCATGAACTCCTTTGTATTTTTGTCATATTGTCCTATAATATATATACTGGTCTGGTCTTAGCTAATTTCGCATAATATGAAACAGAAAGAACCAAGAAGAAAAAATATATTTTCGTGTCCATCTCTATAGTTGTATCTATTAGTATCCTTCACCGTTAGCGACCCTAAATTATGTCCGTAAATGAAAAATATAATAACAATACCGAACAGGTAATCGTTAGTACTTGTAAATGGCGACATGGCTTACCACCTGCCACATTGAGTACTGACTATCTAGTCAACACGAAGGTTAGCGGAAGCCATAGAATTACTACCTTCGCAATTGCGGAGATCGATATTTAAGCCTCTGCCTAGTGTTAATGGTCATGAATGCGTTTGTCTTTTTAATAAACAAGTGTACAAAATCTTGTAGTAGAGCTTTTTAACTACTTGAAGCAAGCCTCTTCCTGATAGGTTGTAATAAAGCACTTAGGTAAATAGGCTACTTGCGAGAAAAAAGGAAATTAAAGTTCCTTTATGTTAACTAATTGTCTGTTCGAAAATAGACCTCCACTCTATATCTTCTTTTTATTTCAACTTAAACGGGTCCAACAAAAACGTTTAAAATTTTAAATATACGATATATAAATGTATAACAATCAATATACATATATACCATATGTCAATATAGTCACGGTATTATTATTTTATTTACAAATAATTTAGTTTTACAAGTACGTTTATATTTATCTGTATGATATGTAATACAAAAGAACAGTACTATAATTATACAGTTGTAAATAAATCTAAAATATATATACCAAAAAAAGTCACGGAATTTGATCTTTTTGGAATGGACGGAACCTGGAAGATGTAATAAGTTCTAGGCAAGCAATATTAAAACTCTGAGTATGTGTACATTCACTTCCCTAAATCCCTTTCGAGATGGTCAGAACCTTGGAGATACGAAATCTCCTAGATAACTTGAATATATATTGGAATCGTTATGTCAAGTGGAATATTGTACACTTAGCCCTGGTCCCTTAGTCGCCTCCTAAGACATACTGTGAAGAACGGCAGCTAGTTAGCATTCATCATACGTCCCACACAACACGGGACTAAAATGATAAAACTTTTTTATTATTCAAGTATCAGTACTTACAGATAGCAGGCAGACAGCCAAAATAATAAGCAGGGACTTGTTCATTTTGATTTCTGAAAGCGACGACTGACAACCGTTCAGAAAGAAACACAATTAACAACTGACCGATGCTGCCCTGTCCTTGTTTATATGAAGAACATTTATTTATCTATGTTATCTTCGGAAATGACCTCAGGTCATCTAGAATTGATTAATGGGGTACATCCTAATGATTTCTCATTAGATGCTCTACATACATAAGTTTACAGGAAGATAGTAACAATCTTTGCGAGTGTGGGACGTACGTAGAATCCTAACTAGCTAACTTTATTCTTGTCTTGTTAAGCTACATGTAATCTATTTGACAATGAGCGCATCTAAGCTATATGTGCAAAGATTATTATGTTTCTGTATAATTTGTTTTTGTAACTGGCACTGGGCAAAAAATCCTGAAAGCCGGAGTTTCTTGTTGGTTCTTCTCCGAGCCAGGGCTTCCGAACCAACGGTAGAATTTCAATGCTAAGAGACAACCAGTGTCAGGCAAATTGACTTTCAATGAATGAACTGTACTTGTACTTTTGTTGAATAAAAACATTTGACTTTGACTTTATTAGGTAATGGGCTAAGAACCTGTCACTAATGGTTTAAATTAACGAAATTATAACTCTGATTAACAAGCTACAATATTGGAATTAATTTACATGACACCATCGAAACGCCAATCGTTAGGCCCCGGGTTCGATTCCCGGTGGAGGCAGAGTAAAGAACTACGCTTTTCTTCTGGACTCCAGTATGGTTGTTGATTATATAATATATATGCTATATATGTATGTATTTATTTATAATTTGTATATATTTCTTAAATATACGTTGACTAGACCCTTAACTCAAATCTTTAATGAACTTAGCAAGGGGCTAGTTCAATTGGTGTATAGGGTCCTAAATATCATTATTATATCTTATACAATTATATTTATCATTGACTTTTAGAAACTTTTTCAATTTTTTTGCGTGAATACTAGACTTCCAATAATCTACTGAGTGTTACTAAGTTTAAAAAGTGGTTGGTAATGATCGTTACAAATTGCGATCTTTGTTTACCTCTTTGTAGAAGAACGTAATTTGTGTATGTATGTTATACATACATATGTATGTTGTATTTATATATCATAGTATTGACCTAAGCAACTAAAAAGGTGTGATAAGCATCAGATAACTATTTAATGTGTTTGTTGAATGCTTAGTTAATTATGATTTATTACCTATATGTAAATATTTTGTAGGTACGTAAATACTTGTTTACACACTAATACATAAACATATATTGCCATTATAGATTTTAAGTTTTTACTAAGAACATACGTACATAAACTTCACGACTTGAGTATACACACTCTCTTTCTTATTGTGGTGGGGAGTCAGAGACTTCAGTGTCTATCTTCGAAATATCTAAGGCATGTTAGATATGGAACGCTCGAAGCCCGCCTATCACTAGATAGACAGCACCCAACGTAACAGGTAGTGAACCGTATCGCCGTATATTATCTATCCCGAAGCATAGACAGGTTGTCTCACGATGTTTCCCCGCACCGTTAGCGACTGTTTTTACAAAGAAAGTAGTAATCCTCTTTTATCTGGATACACGTTACTTATAATGAGATTATTATTATTTTCATTAGGAGTTTGTGTAATATTTTCTGTATGGACACTTAAATAATGCATCACTATGTGAGAAAAACTGTCCCGCGAAACTTAAGGATTTGAATGTATAACTGTATATAAACAATTTACTTCATCAGGAGCTAGACAAATAAGATCTGATATCTGCCCTGGTAGGGAAACGAGCAAGATGTGTATGTTAAATACAATGTGTATAAAGTAGTTACTATTACACTTTGGTATTGTAGAAAATACTGATTGAACCATAGTCAATGTATGTTATAGATTTTTTTTACAATATATATCCGTAATGGATGTAAATATAGTGTATCAAGGCAATTTGATCTTAGTTTAAATTAACACATTACAAATATTTCACATATTGCGTCCAAGGCAATGTAAAAAGTCGCTAGACGTTGCATACAATGCGTCATTATACTCAGTGCTTATAACATATCACAGCCTGGTTACATACCAGATCGAAACGTCGTGCGATTTATATATATATTAATTTTATCTCTCTGTCATATAATCTCTTATAGTAAATAAACCATTTTTACAGCCTTGGCGAATAGTTTTAGGGACCCCTGAAAAATACTTTTATTTTGGAAACATGTGCCAAGTCCCTAAAGAGTTTTTTGTGTAATGTATAGTGTAATAAAAGCCTCATTCAATCAATCACTCAGCCTTTATAAGTCCACTGCTGGACGTAGGCCTCACGAAGTGTACGCCACAAAACGCGATCATTCGTGGCCCTCATCCAGCCACTACCAGCGTCGTTCTTAAAGACATCAGTCCACCTGGCAGAGGGGCGTCTTACACTACGTTTGCCGAAACGCGGCCTCCACTGGAGAACCGCTATACTCCATCGATCGTCGGTTCTACGACAGACGTGGCCGGCCCACTGCTACTTCAGCTTACAACAGCGATAGATTATGTCAATCACTTTGGTTCTTTGCCGGATAATCTCGTTTCGGACTTAAAAAAGCCTCATTAGGACAATAAATTAACTAATTTTCTTTGTCTATAGCCCCCTGCGTACGTAAACAAAAAAGGCGATTTTTTAATAGCTCTTTATGTGGTTTTGAATCATATTTAAATTATTCGCATTGATGTCAGGACGCATTTTATTTTGAATTATAATAGTGTTGTATGTTACGATGAAGTTAAATGCAAGTTAATAGTATATAGTACATATCAACCTTTACATAGTTTTTTAATACATTGATGAAAGGAAAATAACTTCATAATTAAAATATAATTTATTATATTTCCGACTTAACCCATTTTTAATTAAATTTCATAATGTTGCTTTTCTCAGTTGTAGTCATTGGTGCTGTTAATATGTCCCACTGAAACAAATAAAGGGATTTAATTCTATGCACATACATACTTATATATATCATCATCATGTAAAATCGCGAATCTCTTAACATGTTTCGGAGTATCTAGACCCTCCAAGATGTATAATGTCCATGATCAATTTAACATATACATACATCGTCACACCCTAAAACCTGTATAGGAAAGGACAGAACCTTGGGGACAAATAATATCCATGATTATTATTAGGTTTAATTTTGGGATTACAATTGGATTTATAAGGAACTAGTGACCCGCTCCGGCTTTGCACGGGTATAAAATATATAGCCTACTCCACTATTTAATGGATGTTATTATACATATAAACCTTCCTCTTGAATCACTCTATCTATTAAAAAAACCGCATCAGAATCCTTTGCGCAGTTTCAAAGATTTAAGCATACAAAGGGACATAGGGACAGATAAACTTTGTTTTATACTATGTAGTGATATTGATGACAAATTGCTAGCCCATTACCCAAATATATCAACCACATGTCCCTTAGATCCATTGAAGCCATGCTGGCAAGATCGGCAGCTAGTTAGCATTTATTCATATGTCTCAGCCTAGCACAGGAAACAAATAGTTATTAAGTTCTGTTTAAGTAACTAATTAACATGTTTCAAGTGATTTGTATTGTTTACAATGCTATTTACAAGTATTACATACATGTATGAGTCATGTTTGTAATCATTGAAGTTGTGGACTTAAGGCTTTTACACATATACCTAAAGACCGTTTTGTTAAAGGGAGTAAGGCAGAAACGGTACAAAATAATTGGAAGCCTTCATAAATCACTTTTGCTTCAAAAGTATCAACGGTATTCTCGGAAGACTTTGTGATTGAATGTGACCCATAAATCTATATATTACTAAATACATACACACACTTTACGACTTGTTTATACACCTTCCATTTTACTGTGGCGGGATAGTCAGAGGCTTGGGTGCTCATTTCGGAAATTTCGCAGGCATTTTAGGTATGGGTTACTCGAAGTCAGCGTTTCACTACACACGTATTGAACTGTATCGCCGTATACAGTACTGACTATTACCTATCCCGAGGGATAGACAGGTTGTCTCACGATATTTTCCCTCACCGTTTAAGAATGTAAATTATGTACGTAAATGAACAACACTATTTAAATTTCATTCATTAGTACATGCCAGAGCCGGGATTCGAACCTAGGATCTTTCTCATACGATGTGCGTGGTCTTATCCACTTGGCTACTGGTGCAACTATTAATTCATTAGCTTCTTTTTTATTAAAATGTTAAGACAGTGTGTTCCTTTTGTCTTTTTGTGGGCTATAATTAGCAATAGATATTGGAAATCTGACTGATATTTTATGTTAATTATTAATGTAATGTTTTCAATTATACAAAACATACCTAACGCCACCTATACTTTGTTTGCCGTACTCACCACCTTAGCTATTCTGCTAACTTGATCGCCTACTATATCAATAGCAGGTTGCACTTTGTTCTCATTGACATCAACGATCACACTTAGCAAGGCTGTGTCGATGCAGGCTCTGACGTCATCGATTTGTTTCTTGAATTTTTCCACATCTAATGAGGGGATGGACTTTTCATCCGCTTTGGAATCAGCTGGTATAGCATTAGAGGAAACCTGTAATTAAATACATACATAAACATATACCGTCGTCTTTACCACAATACCTGAAAACTAAGGTGTGTGCTCCTCGTTACGACGTACGATTCTGAGACGTGGACACTCACTGCGGGGTCGCTCAGCGTGCTATGGAGCGGAAGATGCTCGGGGTTTCTCTGGTAGATCGCATCAGAAATGAGGTGATACGCCAGAGAACTAAACTTGCCGATATTATGAAAAGAATTAGCACGCTGAAGTGGAGTTGGGCTGGTCACTTATGCAGACGGGCTAATGGTCGCTGGAGCAAAAAAGTCCATAAGTGGAGACCGCGTCTCAGTAAACGTAATGCGGGTCGCCCCCCGGCAAGGTGGGAAGACGACCTGCGCAGGTTGGTTGGCATCGAATGGATGCGAACGGCCACTGACAGGGAGAAGTGGCGTCATTTGGAGGAGGCCTATGTCCAACAGTGGATTCAGACAGGCTGATGATGATTATAAACATGTATGGTCATCCTTCCATTCCTGTCGAGGTGGACAGAACCTTGCAGATATAATATGTCTTAGGTCACTTTTTCGTATAACCATTGAAGTTGTGCTGGAACATGGTATTCTTTCGGCCAAATTTATTTACCCGATTATCACTTACCATTCAACGTTTTGCCTTTGTTTTGTTTTGACAACTTACGATTACCAAATTTTTGTATGACATTTTCTTTGGTACAATTATTGTTAAGCTAAACAAACGTTTTCCCTATGTTTCATTTTAACAACTATTCACAGTTCCCTTTTCATACATTGATGTCATGATTGAAAATAAACAATTTTATTATATTTTTTAGGTTAGGTTAGGTTTGTGTATGATAATCAACGCACGAGCCGAGAGAGTCGCTCTTATTATTATTTATATAAACTACTAAAGAATATTACGCTAACTAAAACATGCTGCTTGAAAGTTGGCACTTAGAAAAGTTGGTTACTGTAAGATTGGAAAATAAAACACAAGTTTTTGATAAGTTGGCAAATAATTATTCGGCGAAATAAAACTCCGCCAAACGTTGGTAGGCAAATTATTATCATTCGGCCAAACAATTTCCGGCTAAAAGGCAGAGATCCGTGGAACATTTTTGTTCCGTAATAACGTCTGAGATACATTTAATTATATAGAATACATTTAAGCATTTAAGTTTACAGGGTTCTGTAAATAGACTTATTTTTATAATAAAATAAACCCAAGATCATCCACGACACAAACAAAACGGAAAAAACAATTTCACGGACAAAAGGAGTAAGGCGTGGTATGCTGTATTACTACATAGTTTAAAACAAAGTCGCTTTCTCTGTCCCTATGTCCCTTTGTATGCTTAAATCTTTGGAACTACGCAACGGATTTTGATGCGGTTTTTCTTAATATATAGAGTGATCCAAGAGGAAGGTTCATATGTATAATAACATCCATAAAATAGCAAGAAGTGCGAAGCCGGAGCGGGTCGCTAGTAACTGTATAATTAACAGTCCTCCTGTGCTAGCTGAGACGTAAAAAGAATGCTAACTAGCTGCCGTTCTTCCCGGCACATCGTAGGAGACGACTACGGGGCTAAAGTTAAATGGAATAGGGCTAACAACCTGTCACCAACGTTTCGTTATAACATCAGAATCCCAATATTCTTGCTAAACAGTGACCTAGGAGATATTATATCGCTGAATGTTTGTTTATGTTATTTTTAAACTAAAATTGATTAGTATTTACAAACTTTTAACTACTTCAAAGAATAAAATTATAAAGCAAATAAATCTATTAATTATTATGACACAGTTAATGGCCAGAGTTGTCCCATACTAGAAGTTTACATATCTAATTTACATTCATGTCAAACTCAATTACCGCTTCCAACAGCATGATGCCAAAAAGCCAATTAGTGAGGTTTCCATTTAATATTTACTAAATTACTTTTACACAACATGATTGACAGTTTTGGTTTTACTATGAAAATGTATTTATATTTAAATTGATATAAGAATTAATTTCCTTTTGAAGAAAGTTTTATTAAGATCGTAATAAAAGTGATAGCCTCCTAAAAATATTACAAGAAATGACAGTGACGCGAATTTGTTGTATTAAAAGACTTATAAATAAAATAATCAACGTGAGGTAATAAATGTTAATTTGTTTATGAAAACACGCTATTAGTCCCGTTTTTATAAAGCCATACAATTATTAGTTATAATAAAAAGAATGCTAACTAGCTGCCGTTCTTCCCGGCATGTCATAGGATTCAAATAAAAGAACTAGATGTAAATAAAATCTTGTGTTTAGTGATATAGCAACACCAATATTAAGCTAAAAAGTGACCAAGGAGATATTATATCTCCGAGGTTCTATCTACCCAGAAAAGGATTAAAGAACGGCAAAGTATAGTTTTAAATCTTACCTGATATACTAATGAAACGATTAACACTGATATCTCAATGCAGCGCATGATTGTAAACGAAACGTTCCGAGAGATAAACTAAACTGCTACCAAACAAAGCTTCATTTGGTCCTTATACCTTTGACTATGTGTTTTAGTTGGGTTCATCCACGAACCAAATATAAAGAGGACCCGGGCGTAAGGAGCGGTCCCCGTTACGCGGTGCGGAGTCCAAATGGCGTGTTTTAATTGGTGCAGAGTCTAAAAATGTGTAGTAGAAAGAAGATACCTGATTTGATTAGCCGATGCCGTGTTTTGATTGGTTGTTATATCTCGCCTCCATCCCGCGTACCTCGTTTCACCCCGCCTGATGCCACGCTAGTTTCCATAAAAATATTGCATAAGGCCCACTCCTCTTATTATTTACTCCATGGGTTCATCTAAGCTTAAAATATACAAACATATCTTGGGCCGGTTCCCTGTAGGGTTGGCAGAGATCCTTGTTACATTGACACTCATACATCTCCTCATACACACTCTGTGATATATACTTCTAACATCACCTTATTTAAATATGACGTCCTTAACGTAACGTCCTTTCACTTCACCCATAATATATTACCTATAACCGCCGAGAGTGTATGAGAAGATGTATGAAGGTCAATGAAGCGAAAGAGGTCTGTCAGGATCGGGACAAATGGGGATCCGTGATCTCTGCCTACCCCTCTACAGGGAATCAGGCGTGATGTTTATGTATGTATGTATATATATGTCTGTTATCTCTATTTTATCCCTATATTATTACTATCCTCGTGTTAAGCCAAAACAATAGTTAACCAGGTACAAACAAACATACCTCCAAGTTTGCCTCCCAAACTATACAAGACGACAGTTAATAAGCACTTAAGTCGCCTCGTCCATTTGTAGCGAGATAAGGTCTTTGAGCAGATGTGACTATGGGTAAACATTTGCTCAAGCGAAATCCGCTACTGTAGACTTTGTCACTTTATTGATGTGTTGCTCAGCTATTTTAGAGGTGTAGTTTGGTTCAATACCACAACCATATATTCATATATTGCGGCTGTAGCCCAGTGGGTAAGACCTCGGACTTCGTATGAGAAAAGTCCTAGGTTTGAATTCCGACTCTGGCATGTACCAATGAATGAAATTTAAATATGTGTTTTTCATTTACGTACATAATTTACAGTCGCTAACGGTGAGGGAAAACATCGTGAGGAAACCTGCCTATCCCTCAGGACAGGTAATAGTCAGTGCGTATATACGGCGATACGGTTCACTACCTATCACGTTGGGTGCTGTCTATCTAGTGATACGCGGGCTTCGAATGACCCATACCTAAAATGCCTTCGAAATTTCGGAGATGGGCATTCAATTCTCTGACTACCCCGCCATAATAAAAAAGGGAGTGTGTATACACAAGTCGTTATATATTCGAGGCACAAGTGTCTTAGGTTTTAGAGTCCGCGAGGTTTCCAACCCGAAAGGGATTAATGAACATGAATGTATGTGTATGGGTGAAGTTGATTTATTTGTGTCTATATATACTATATGTATACATACATATATACAGACATGACGCCTGATTTCCTGGAGAGGAATAGACAGATATCATGGATCCCCATCTGTCTTGAATCTGACAAACCACTTTCATTGCACACTCATACATCTCCTCATTCACACTCGGCAGTAATAAGTACTTCCAATATCACCCTTTTCAATATGGCGTCTTTATATGTGTGTGTGCTGCTATAATGTACTCGAGCAAAGAAAGAATAAATCTTCATATTAATTGTTACATTCTGGCTCGATATTTGAATTTATACCCTGAATTCGGAAGAACCACTGATTCAAATTCAAGGTCCCAATGATTAAGCTACTTGGATTTTAATTAAAGAAGAATTTCTCAAAAATCCATACTTAAACGTTCTTCCGAGAATAAAAACATACATGCATACTCGTAAAATACTACGGTGAGGGAAAACTTCGTGAGGAAACCTACTTGTTCCCCGAACAGGTAATAGTTAGTGCTTGTAAATAGCGACATAGCTTACCACCAGTCACATTGAGTACTGACTATCTGGTTAACACGTGAATTCGAGGTGGCCATAGAATTACTACCTTCGTTATTGCGGAGATGGACACCTGAACCTCTGACTACCAAGGGTTAATGGTCGTGAACGCGTAAGTATGTATGCATACTCGTAATACTTTCATGAAATAAAAAAACAAATATATTAAGTCAATTATAAGAATTTATATTTCTGGAAAAACGGTATCCACGTCCTCGTGATCAATTGAAGCTTCCTTTGACTGCTCGGAAGCTACAGGCTGGAAATAAAAATTGTAATATATTAATGGCATCAAATCGATATATGTGACGTGAATGGAATTTCAAAGACTGTATTTTTCCGGGAATGTCGTATGCAACTATAAAAAGACTGAAACTGGAAACATAATTATACGTTATCGCGAGAAAAAAGATCGTGAGGAAATCACACTATTTCTCGTAATAGGCAATAGCCAGTATCATTATTTAGAGTGTTAGGTATATGTTACGTTGCATAATGATTAAAAAGAGGGGTTCCAGTGACCAAAGATCATCACAAAAACATAGTTGAAGGTGGACACTCAACCTCTAACTACTTCGGGTTGTAAGGTCGTGAAATTATATATTTATGTTTAAAATTATAATAATATACAATAAAATAATACTATTGGACACTATTACATAAACTGAACTAGTCTTTCCTATGTATATTTATGACTTGTTTTAACGTTACTAATCAATACGATATTTCAAAAATATAAACCTACAATACATTGATAAATACACATTTATAGCATACTCAATCAACAACCAGACTGGAAAGCATAGTTCTTAACTTTGCCTCCTTCGGGACTCGTTCCCGGGTCCTCATGATAAGCGTTCAGGAGCTTAACCAATGTTACATATACATAATATATACGTTACCCTACCCTGATAGGCAGAGATCACGTATTCCCATTTGTTTCAATCCAGAAAAAGCCAGAATAATATTAGTTTTTAGATATTTCTTACCTCAACCAAACTCTGAGCATAAACCAGCAAGTGTTGCATGATGTAGGTCTTCTCTTCAGGTGTAGCATGGTCCAAAGTTTCCCAAATAGGTTCCATGACACTCTCGATGTCAGTTATCATTTCATCTACCAGTTTGTCTAGAGATTCCTCGGAATTCCCCTCATCAGGATACTCTGGACTATGATTGTCAGTTGGCGCCGCTTCTGAATGAATCTGGAATAGAATAAACAATTAATTCATGCAGTCATACGTTGTCTCGACTGAAGCTTCTGTTAGAGAACAAATAGACAAATGATTTTATGTATATGTATTAACTATTTATTTATTTATCAAAGAATCCTTTACAATAAATTAACAAAATATTTACAAATTTAAAACTAATTAAAATAATCTACCTATAAATTAAATATATCTAAAAATTTGTCTTTGTCGTTGGAGCGCAGAGTGCTCAATAAGCTGGCATTTTTTTAATGTATATTAACACTTGCGAGGTTTTAGGGGTTTTGAATCCGTATCTGCAATTGTGGAGGTAGTAATTCTATGCTCAGTCCTAAGTATAAATATGATGATCGTCACCAGATAGTTCCCAATCAGACTAGAGTTTAAAAATAGTTTTGTTTAGCATTATGACTTCTTGTTAGATTTAGTTTAGTCTAAAAGATTTTTAGCTAAATTCATTTTAACTTGAATCATGGGATGATAACGAATTATACAATAATATAAACTAATTTTATAAGTGAAAAATTTTGGCACTAGAGTGTCATTTTGCACACATAATTATTAAAATAGTTATAGCATCAATATTTTTCCGAAAGAGTTAAAAGACGTAAACGCATGTGTGTACATTAAAATATAAAAGTAATATAATAGGTACTTGTTTTCACTTTCATACACAACAGCATAATTGAATTATAAAAAAAAATTCACAACACACATTTATAAGACTGATGTTTATTATTTTTTTAGGTTGAAAGCAAGTTATGAGTTTGTTAATACTTACAACAAAAGCAGAAAAAGCCAGAACGATTCCAAATAGAACAGATTTCATTGTTAATTATTTAAATAAAATATGCTTCCGATCTTTTGAAATGAACAGTCGAAAAATGTACGTATACATATATTTATATGGGTCATATTGTGAAATGTTTTGTATCTGCAGTATTCGAAGAATCACGTTTTGTATGTCATATGCATTTGTGTGATAAGGTGGTAAAACAGCATGTCAAGCGTGCCATGACTAGTTAAACGTGACCCTCGACTTCTTAGCAATACTTAGACAGGTTAGTTATATTAGACTGGTTATGGCAACGTTGACTTGCGGTGTTTCATACGTGGTTTTACTAAACATTGTAGGTTAAGTAATATTCACACTTGTTTTGATATTATTTATCACCTTGTACTTAAACGCTAGCCGGAAATCACACTGACGTCAATCCAGTTTTCTTTAGATGGGTAGGCAGAAATCACTGGCTTATACTTTTTCGAATACTAAAAAATTTTCTTTGTTTTGAAAGAAATAAAAGCATTTATTCACTGCTTATATACATTTTGATTTTACACAACAACAATATTAAGGAATAGTATTGTATTGTATTTGACATATAATCCCTTTATGAATACACCCGATCCGATGTTCAAATACAATTTAAAATATAAAAAATATATTTATGATTGGTAAAGGACTTACTATCTGAATATAATTATTCTTTCTCTATTTGAATATAATCCCCAATCTGATGAAACACCTTTGAGTGTTTAAAAGAACATAGCTCTATGACACGTAAAAGAAATCGAAATACAAAATCTAAAGGCATAGCCAACCTAATGTATTAGCTAAATACATATCAACCTTTCATGGCTAGAGGAAAAATTATATAGTTTATTTTCACACTGATGTCATTTTAATACATTATTTAGTTGGAACTTGTTACTAGTTTGTGTTGAGGCTCGAAATTTCGCGAAGCACCTGAGGTAACTATGAACATTATGAGTTTGGTTCTCTCTTCTGGGAATTAGTTATCACAAATATAGTTGTTTGAGTTTGTATGTAAACTGTAACACACAAATACTGCTTACTTTTAGATACGAGTCTCTTAGGTCACATTAAAATTTTGTATGTAAATTGAGTGTTTAATACCATAAAGAAAAAATTTAGGAATTCATTAATTATTTCTCTAGAGTAATATTATGTTGTACTGAATTTGTTCTACCATTTCGACTACTTGCAAACAAGCAATGGGTTGTATTCTCGGTATATCAGCACGATAATGATGCTATCACTTGTGCAATTCTATTTATCTGTAGTTTCCCATTACTCTTTACGACATACTGGAACAAATACATTAACTTAGATACGTATTATATGTTCAAACTAGACGTATTATATGTTCAAACTAACTACTACTAATTGGCGTCATAATGCTTTGTCATAAGTCCATTTCAGATTTTTCAACTCAATTTGCCAAATGACAGCAAAGATTGAAAAATCTATAGTTTTCCAATGAAACTAATATGGCCGCATCCAAGTTAATTTCACCTGCCACTCACAGATGGCGAGCATCTTGACTCCAACGCTCATTCGTCTTTGTTTTCAACGTTATTGATATCAGCGCTATTAGGAAATAGAGAATTCCATTCAATAAAGACAGACACTTTCACGACCATTCACCCTTGCGTGGTAGTCAAAAGTTTGCGTGGCCATCTCCGTAATTGCGGAGGTAGTAATTCTGTGCCCACCACAATTCCGCTCGTTGTTCAGATATTTAGTACTCAATCTGATCGTTGGTAAACCGTGTCGATGTTGAATAAAAATAAGAATTATTACATGCACCGACTATTTTGGTTCGAGGTGACCATAGAATTACTACCTACACAAATGCGGAGATGGAAACCTGAAGCTCTGACGGCCCCGCAAGTATTAATGGTCGTGATCTCGTTTGTCATTTGTCTTTTTGTGAAATGTTCTGTATTTGCACTTAAAAACGGGCTTAGAGTCGCTCATACCTAACGTGCCTTCAAAATTCGTAGATGTACACTCAACTCTGACTACCCCGCCACGATAAAAAGGGTGTGTCCATGTTGAAGTAAGAAGTACTTATAACCGACGAGTGTGTATAATTAGGTTGACGTTGATTACTGGCTTGATGTATATGTTACCCAATATTAATGGTATAAAATGATTTAGGGCATTTTATATCTTCGAGTTTCTCTCCACCTCGAAAGGGATTAAAAGGCGTGAATATATTCACATACATGTTCAAAAGTCACATTCGTTTATCTATTTTAAAGACACTTTAAATTGAAACATAAATATACATAGCAGAAAACGAACCATTACTACGTTTAAGTGTTCATTTGAAACTAAAATAGCGAGCTAATATGAAGAGTCAATATTTGATTTAGCTCTTGTGAGATCAAAGTCTATACGGCTTGAGAACTAAGATAAACTATATATCCTTTTCTAGCCAATAGATGGCATTTGCCTTGATCTACAAAACCGATACGTTTGTTATTATTTGTTTTTCTATAGTATATTCGCATTAAGAAAATAGTGACGTCATTATGTTCCCGCAATTTGACCAATGAGACGTGACAACGGTTGTCTGCGATTGGTCAATGTGACTTAGTTTACTATTAACTAACGTCTAATTGGTCAGTTTACCCTCTGAATAGCATGACGTCACTATTTACTTAACGCGAATAGCCTATAGTATAAAACACCGACTGACTTTGTTGACTGTATCATATAAACTCAACAAATTAAACGTTGTTTGTCAAAGCCATTAAAATGCAACGAAATACTCCATAGAATCGGATTTTGTTGACAAATGTTGTCGATTCTTTTTGTTCTTTTATACTGGTAATGTTTCGAATTTCGATAAAACATATCATGCCTCTTCTGGGAAATATTTATTTACATATAAATTTATAGATCAAAATTAGTTCTGACCGAATAACGCAATGCAATAACAAATTTAATCATTAATGATTTAAGAAAAATAAGAAAGAAGTTATGTTCATAATAATAGGCTTTTATGTCAAAGGAGGTGAGTAAAGGACTAAAATTTCATAGAGTGATAGAGTAATAAACTTATTATAATTTAAAACTGGGATCACAACCTTTTAAATAACTTATAGGATGCGTCCAAGGTTCTGTTTATACCCAAAACACAGATAAATACGCTATGTGCCTACATTTATTTGAAAACTAAATCGCTTTGTATTGACTTGGGCGCGCAATAACCCGTATCAAATAGTCGTAAGAGCAAATAAATACACCTGAGACTTCACTCTGATTTCACATAGCCTTAACGTGTGCTAGATAAGTAAATTAGTATACAACTAGTGACCCGCTCCGGCTTCGCACGGGTGTAAAATATATAGCCTACTCCACTATTTAATGGATGTTATTGTACATATAAACCTTCCTCTTGAATCACTCTATCTATTAAAAAAAACCGCATCAAAATCCATTGCGTAGTTTCTAAAATTTAAGCATACAAAGAAAGCAATTTTGTTTTCTACTATGTAGTGAAGATTGGATAGAAATTTAAAACATAAAGTACATACATTAGATTCCCTGATTCTCTGTAGAGATTAGGTAGAGATCACGGATCATCATTTGTCAAAACTTTGTAAAATAAATGTACAAAGTTTGTCTTCGTATTTGGGTTGAAGGTAAACGATTAATGATTATTTTATTAAGGTGAAGAATTTAATATGAATTATATTTGTATTGTTTCAAAGGAAGGTTATTTGTAAATCTGTTAGAATTCAGTCAATTATATTTAGATATATGAATAAATTTGGTATCAGTATTTTGAGATTCAATATATTCCATTGAAAAAAATTACATCAAAAATTACATCATCATTTCATTTCATCCTCACAACGCTTATATACCTATTTAAACACAATAACTCTAGCTTGACAAACTTACTTAGTGAACGGATAATACATATATGTACTTGTTTCTTTATGTACTTTCTTTCTTTATAGATACAAAACAAAGGATTACTCCTACACATTTATCGACGTCCTCTGCTTACTTGTCTCTGTAAATAACTTGTCAATAACACAATTCCTTTGAAGCTATATGAAGGTGAATGTATGTGAAAAAGGTCGGTAGTGTGTGTTTTGAAAAGACCTGTATATGGACATTCATTTCACGATCATTATTTCTTAAGTCATTTCTTCGTGATCGCAAATAACTCAGTCACTAATGCTAATCGGCACTTAGCGTAACGTAGTTGCCATATAAAAGCACTAAGTGTTGCCCAATTAGAAAATTTTGTCGAGTAAAGAAGTGTGGTGTTTGAGATTCACAATAAATCGCATTTTTATACTGGATAAGATATAATAAGTGAGCTGGGACGTAAAAAAATGCTTACTAAATTCAGTTTCTCCTGTCATTTCGTAGTCGACTAAAAGAATAAGAGTAAATGTATCCTATCAGACAATTCACAAGTAACCTGGACGAATGTTCCATATTACATGTCTCTTAGGTGCTGTTCAGTTAAAGATCGTGAATTCCTATATCCGAGTATATAAGTAATAAGTAGCTTCTTATTTTTTGTTTCAGGCCAATTCGAAATAGATGGCATTAGGATACCTGGTACAGAGTGTGACTTTCAAGTGAGTCATTCGGGAAGTAAGCCGGCACATGGACAGCTTTACAGTCCGCAGTACCCTTCAAGCTACCCTAACAATGTGAGGTGCTCATATCATTTACATGCCAGGTATGACACTATATGGGATACTTATGATATATACTGAAAATGTACTCAAATAATATGGGAATAATATATTTAGTAGATAATAAGTATATTAAAGATACATAAAATGATAAATAAAACAAAAGATTACGTAGACACGATATGAAAAAAGTCACTTTTTGCTGTCACTTTTGCTTTTTTGCTTGGAACAAACAATTCAATTGAGTAAATGTATGGACTCTTTTACATATACATAAAATGTATTTAAACAGCTAGCACATCTTATTCAGATTATCTAAAGGTTGCCCTATCTTACATAATATACCGACTGACGACCTCCGTAGCGCAATCGGTTAAACACCATGTTGTCCCGGGTTCGATGCCCAGTGCAGGCAACTACGCTTTTCTTCTGCTTTCTAGAATGGTTGTTGATCATATATGCTATATATGTATTTATCCATATAATATGTATATATTTCTTGAATATAAATTGACTAGTACTCTTAACACAAGTCTTAAATGAACTTACCAAGGGGCTAGTTCAATTGGTGTAATAGTGTCCTAAATATTATTATTATTAAATATTATATAGAATAGAATTCAATGTTATTTGTGATGAATAATGAATTTTTCTCATTGACGAGTGTCTTCTATAATTTCAGACCAAAGGAAAGAGTGAAGCTAGTATTCAGCGAAATTTCATTACAAAAAGGAGACGTGAGGTAAGACTCACAATAATAAATCTCTCATAATATCCTCTTTTAAGTTTTAAATCACATATCGTTGTTGCGCCTGGAAGAACTGATAGACAAAATCGTAACTTTTGGTAAAAGTTAAAAAACTGTGTTTTTATGTATTTTAGGACGCGGATATTTGTTTGAATGATACATAGCGGAAAAGCTATGTTCGTATTGTTTTGATATATTACAAAACGGGTTTCACAGGCATGACGGACGTAGCAAGAAAGCTTTCATAGTGAAGAAGATCATTTTTCTTAAAATAATGTTTATCGGTTTTTCCAGGCGCAACGACTATATATTTGTATAAACGGATTATGCTAAACACTAGAAAAATAAAATCCATATTTACTGCAATTACCTGTATACGGTGACATGGTTTACTACCTATCACGTTGAGTGCTCTCTATCTAGTGAAACGCGAGCTTTGAATGGCTTAGAATCATACCTTCGAAAAGTTTGAGATGGGCAATCAAGTCTCTGACTACGTCGACATAACAAAGAGGGATTGTATATACACTAGTCGTGAAGCGTATATATGTATTTGTATGTATGGTGCAATAATCATCAGATAGGGTACGGATTCACTATTTTATACGTATTAAAAACCACATAGTATTAACATTTTTAGCAAGAAAACACATTTAATGACTTAGCGTGTTATGTTTGGATCTCAACCTTTCGAAACTGTTGGTTTAAACCTTCAAATTAGCGGTTACTCCTTTATATTTGAATTATCATAAACAAGTGAACAAAATTTATATTAGTAACAAAAATATCCATCAAACTAAAACATACTTCTACATTTCAATCGCAAAAGTCACTTCTTAAAATCGCAAAAAGAACTACACTATTCTTAAAAAGTTCAAATACAAACATAGTCTATAGCATTCGTATAGAGCTTACAATTCTCAGTGCAGGGCGATAAATCACTATTTCTAAAGCTCTCTTCCACTTTCGTATTTCAATAGCTTATAAATGAACACTCGCAGGTACCGAGGTGTTTGAATGCAAGTCAGGTTGTAGAGTACTGTGAAAGAATTTACTTTGCTTATACTGTCCTGTTGTCGATGTAGCTCAGTACTTCGACGTAGCTCAGTTGTTTGAGTCTTGACTCTGAATCAGTTTGTACATTTCAAATCCCAATTAAGCATGGACCAATGGAAATGAAGCTTAATGAATTTCTATGTACATTTTCTTTCCAAAAATACGTTAACGAAATGCATCGAATATTACAGTGAGGTAAAACATCGTGATAAAGCCTATCTGTACCCCGAACAGGTAATAGCTAGTGCTTGTAAAAGGCGACATGGTTGACCACCCGTCACATTGAGTACTGACTATCTGGTCAACACGTGAGTTTGAGGTGGCCATAGGATTACTACCTTTGCAATTGCAGACATGGATAACTGAACCTCTGACTACCCCGCAAGGGTTAATGTTTGTGAACGCGTTTGTATATGTCTTTGTTGTCCTGTTCTGTTAGTCGTGTGAAGTGAATGAGGAACTTAAGATTATAAAAAGTATTTGGGGGTTAACTTCCCCTAGTATCTTTGTATATATTTTGCGTTAACTGAGTGAGTGCACGCGTTTCATATTTTATTATCGTCGACATTCAACATATTTGGAACAATTCATTTAACTAAAAAACAATGTTTCAAAGACACGTTTATGTCTCCTAATTCGCTTTTTAGCATAAACATTGGAGTTGTGGTATCTTATAGAACATATGTGACAGATTGCTGGGCCATCATCCAAAAGATTCAATTTAATAATTTACCCCAGTCTCTTATTCGCCTCCTAGAGAACCACCGCCGAGTAGAACGGCAGCTAGTTAGCTGTTAACAGCCCAGACTAGCACGGAACACGTAAACAATCTCGGAATATTCGTGGCTGGATAAAATTGGTTTATCACAGCCTCCGCTCCCTGCCTAGAGATTAACATTTCATCTAGTTACCGCACTGATACAGTTAGTTACCTGCTTCAAACCAGCTTCTCGCAAATTGTGTAGTTAAAAATAAAGGCTACGGTGAGGGAAAATAAAGTAGATAAAAGACAAACGCGTTCCCGACGTAGTAGTAATTCTATGGTACGAACCCACGTGTTGATAAGATAGTCAGTACTCAATGTGACAGGTGGTAAGCCATGTCGCCATTTACAGGCACTGACTATTAACTGTTCGGGGAACAGGTAAGTTTTCTCACGATGTTATTTCTCATTTTAATATTCGATGCATTTCGTAAATGTATTTTAGTAATGAAAATGTACATAGAAATTCATTCAGCTTCATTTCCATTGATAAATGCGTAATTGGGATTTGAACTCTACAAACTGATACAGAGTCAAGCCCTAAACAACTGAGCTACGTCAAATGTTAAGTAGATACCTGCCTTTTCGTGTATGCAACGTGACTATACAAGGGTACAGTCAGCCCTAAAAGTGCAGTCCTAGTAGTCATCACACTTACATAATATTTACAACGTCTTTTAAAAGAAATATCACTGACACATCTTACAACTCTTTATAAACTCAACTGACCTCAAACCCTTTTACATTCTTATATTCAAAGTAAAAAGGCAGCTTAACGAAATAACATATTATTATGGCGGGGTAGTCAGAGGCTTGATTGCCCATCTCCGAAATTTCGAAGGCACGTTAGGCATGGGTCACAAAGCCCGCGTTTCACTAGATAGACAGCACCCACCGTATCGCCGTATACAGGCACTGGCTATTACCTATTCCGAGGGATAGGCAGGTTTCCTCACGATGTTTTCCCTCATCGTTAGCAGTGAGTTTGCTGCTGAACCTTAATATTAGTACTGCAAAGGCTTTATGTAAAGTTAGAATAGAAACCTCCCTATCGTTCTCGAGTGCATTTTAGTTGCATGATTCAATTAGTTCCGTGAACCGCCGCGAGGGGCGCTAATGAGCGCTATAAGCTCAATGAGAGAGCTTAATTAATGGGATAATTAATGGCTTTGGGATCGAAAGATTATAAAGCTACAGTATAATGTCTGAGAAGATAATTGAGATAGTCTGGGATTGAATTAAAGGGGTAACTATCTGACTTTCTTCGCTGTTTGTTGATAGCGGAAATAGTGGTGTAAGGGAAGTTTGCAGTTTGAAAGAACATGTAGTGACTAAGATTGAAAAGGGCATGCTTCGATGGCTTGGACATGTTATGCGAATAAATGATAGTAGATTGACAAAAGGAATATATGTGAGTGAAGTGGAATTACGGTTGCACAGGGACCGGCCCAATAAGACAAATGACCGTCAGATAGACGTCATATTGAATTAAAGTGAGCTTAGAAGTATTTATAACCGCCGAGTGTGTTGTAGAGGTCTTTGAGATTCAATTAAGTCGTTTGTCAGGTTTGGGACAGATGGGGATCCGTGTTCTCTGTCGACCCCTCTAAAGAGAATCAGGCTTGTCTCGTGAATCACTTGTCACATTGAGGACTGACTATCTGGTCAACACGTGGGTTCGAGGTGGCCATAGAATTACTACCTTCGCATTTGTGTCTGAACCTCTGACTACCCGTAAGGTTAATGATAGTGAACGCGTTTGTCTAAAATACTCTTTTTAATTTCAGCTGCATGCGTCGAGCGGACATCATTAAAGTTTTCGACGGAAGAGATCCTACCTCACCTACCATAGCAATGCTTTGCAATGAGCTTACAGGTAGGTTACTGAATTTAATAGTTCTTATTTCTGAACCATAGAGGTCACTATGTATATATAAGTTAGTCTATATAGAGAGTATCTATATAAGTTATGTTGCTGTTTTTTTATTCTTTAACTAGTGATCCGCTCCGGCTTCGCACGGGTATAAAATATATAGCCTACTTCACTATTTAATGGATGTTATTATATCTTTAAACCTTCCTCTTGAATCACTCTATCCATTAAAAAAACCGCATCAAAATCCGTTAGGTAGTTTCAAAGATTTAAGTATACAAAGGAACATAGGGACAAAGAAAGCGACTTTGTTTTATACCACGTTCTTTAATATGCCATTCACCACTAAGGTTATGTCGGCGAAAGTAGAAACACTGATGCCAAGGCGTTTGCACTTCTTGTTATTCCGTCGCCATGGTTATGCCAACGCCGCCAGCCGCTACAACCGAAGAAAAACGAGGTTGAAGCTCAACTCTTCCTAGTTCTTCGGTTCGTTCCAGTTGAGGATCCAAATCTTATCCCAAAGCGAACATATTTAGTCAGTTCACAAACAGAATTGACTAAATATTGAGCCGAAAATAATTATTTGTATTTTCAACTTTCACTGAGCTGCACGCTGCTGCAATTAAGATTTTTAAACTATACTATTTACCTGTATTCCGAGCTAGTTGATACGTAAAAAGATTAGTAACTAACTGGTCGTCTTAGTATGTCGTAAGAGGCGACTAAATGACAAGGAATAAATAGGATCTATTGAACGATGAACTATACACAAATCACCAATGTTCCATATGACAACACTGCTTCAATATTTATGCTAAAAAGTTAGAAAGGAGATATTATATTTCTAAGCTGCTCTCCACTCCGAAACTGAATAAATGGAATACTTTATGTACTACAAAACTCAAAAAAAAGTATTAAAAAACTGGATTTTACACAGTGAAAAGAATAAAATTTAATCTTTATTCGACTTTTTCATTACAAATAGTGGATATAAATGGAAGGTTGTCGAATAAATAAATAGGATTCATACCCCGGAGGTAATGGAAATGGATTTGAATGATTTTTTATGATTTTTTTATAATAAAATACATGGATTGCCCTCAAAACTGTCACTTCCTCGAACAGGTATAATTCGCGTTTTTTATGGCGATACGGCTTACCATCTGACCTACTAAATTATAATAATATTTCGACATTATTACACCAATTGAACTAGCCCCTTGCTGAGTACATTTAACACTTGTGTTAAAGGGAACTAGACAACGAAAGAACAAAGAATCAAGAAATATATACTAATTATATATACATAAATTTATATATATAGCACATATAATCAACAAACAGACTGTAAAGCAGAAGATAAGCGCAGTTCTTAACTCAGCCTCTTCCGGGAATCGAATCCGGGACCTCACGATTAGCTTTCAGGCGGCTAACCGATCGTGCCACGGAGGTCGTCAATTCTGACTATCTTTTTAACACGTGGGTGCGAGGTGGCATTTAATTGTAACTCCGCGATTGCAGAGATGTACTCGTAAAGCTCTGACTACCCTGCAATTGTTGATGGTCGTGAATGTGTTTGTTTTTGTTTGTTGTACATGCATTGCTAAAGGAATGTGTAGGTTTTATCACCCGGGTTTTCTTCTCGGTGAAGACAATATTAGAAATACGCTTTTCTTCTGTTTTCAAGTCTTGTTTTGATTATTATGTGTTTATCATCTGTAACAGTTTTAAAATAAACGTTGACCAGTACTATAAACACAAATTTTTATTGCACTAACCAAAAGGCTAGTTCATTTTGTGTAATAGAGTCCCAAATAATATAATTATGTTACGGCCAAATAATAATGATATAATTATATTACGGCTTTTATTATAGAGTAAGATATGATGTTTATTATAATCTTTACAATAAATTAACAAAATATTTACCAATTTAAAACTAATTAAAATAATTTAACTATAAATTAAATAATGTCACAAATATCATACACATATTACACATTTAAAAATTGTTTTTAGATGCTAGTGTTGTATTGTTGTTGTATGCCAAATAGTTTTATTTGGGACAAGGGACCCGCTCCGGCTTCGCACTTCTGACTATTTAATGGATGTTATTATACATATAAACCTTCCTCTTGAATCACTCTATCTATTAAGAATACCTCATCAAAATCCGTTGCGTAGTTTCAAAGATTTAAGCATACAAAGGGACACAGGGACAGAGAAAGCGACTTTGTTTTATACTATGTAGTGATTGTTATCTGTGAAAGGAAATATTATTTCAGAGAAAGGCACCTCTTTTTTAGTGACTAAAACCTTCGCAGTAACATATGACCCCTGTGGTCAAGGCGTTTGTCTACCCCAAAAAGATTAACAGACGTGATGCTTCAAAATACAACACCCGCATAATCATATATGCTAACTTTTTGAAATTTATTTCCTATTTCCGATACGACCTTTAGAATACTGAAATGGAATAGCGAAACATGAATAATAATATTCTTTAGCCTATCCGACTGACATTTAGACTAGAATAGTATAGTAGGATAGCATTTGAATAATACACTCGCGTGGAAGTAAATCGACTCAAGCCTCAAGTGCGCATATAATGTTTTACATAATTAAGGCCTATTAATTAGACTTTCAAATGGTTCAAATGGTAAAACATTATATAGAGGTATAATAAGGCATTTTTTAGTTATATCACTTTTTATGCGCACTTGAGGCTTGAGTCGATTTACTTGCACGCGAGTGTATATAGTGTGTATTTTAGTTTCATACTGGTCAGTGGCTTAAATACATACATACACATCACATAGTTTCCCTGTAGAGGGGTAGGCAGAGATCATTGATACCCATACCACTTTCGCTTCATTGACATTCATACACCTGCTCATACACACTCGGTTCATATAGGTCCTTTTACCCTTACCTTTCTTCAATATGGCGTCTATCTGACTGTCATATGTCATATTGGGCCGGCCCCTACCTATCCGCCCTACCATGCCATACCATACCATACAACTGCCCCTTTCAATCTTAGTATATATATCTCATTACTATTCATATGAATTTGTAAGTGTTTTTATTTTCATTAATACTACGTTTATGTTATGTTTTTAATACACCATTTACTGCTTATTTAAGTACTAGTGTCATTATAATTAGTAGATAGGTAACCTATTTTAAGACATTGTTAAATTACTCCTTTATTTGTAATGGAAGAGCCTACACTGTATCTATTCAGGGGTCTTAATCCACTAATGTTCTTTGCAAATTAACAGTTCAATATCAGATAGTGTGAAGTTGGTAATGGATTAGAAAAAGAGACAAATTTCGCCATTTTCAAACGAAATTTGACACTTTTGCCGATTTCCATGGTGAAATTTGATACTTTTGGTCATTCACTACGAACTTCACACTAGTACTGATCGAATATTGAACTGCGTTTATGCTAACACGCTTCAATGGACTAAGATTGCTGGCAATCTACAAACGGATGCAGCGCACCATTTTAAAGTCAAAGATTGTTTTAGAGTAATTTAATTTGGAATACTTATATTCTGTCTCATGCTACGAGTAGCTGGGAGTTTAAAGAATGCTTACTAGCTGCCGTTATTTCCGTCATGTCGTAGGAGGTGACTAAGGGACTAGGGGTAAATAGAATCTATTGAGCGATGAGCTAGTGACACCGATGTTCCATTAAACATCGAAACCCCAATATTCATGTTAAAACTTACCTAGGAGATATTATATTTCCGAAGTTAAGTCCACTTGAAAGAAATTTAACGACGTGAATGTATACGTAGACTTAAATTCTGTTCCCTTACTAATTTCCAGGATACGAAGTACTATCAACGGGTCCCAATCTACTGCTGCAGTTCACCGCGAATTCTGCCACTCCTGGCCAGGGTTTTGCAGCCACATTCCACTTCCAGCCACCACCGGATTCTACGGCTGCAGGTAAAATACATCATTCAATCAATCAGCCTATGTCAGTCCACTGCTGGACGTAGGCCTCCTCAAGGTTACGCCACAAAACACTATCACTCGTGGCCCTTGGCCAACCACTACCAGCGACCTTTTTCAGGTCATCAGTCCACCTAGTGTAGGACGCCCTCTGCAAGGTGAACCGATGTAATATACATGTGACTGTAATACCGTTTCAGGGTAATCAGGGGTTCAGTGTTCACCATCAACTCACATCTACCTTCGCAATGGAGATGGATACCTCTGACTAGCTCGCAAGGGTTAATCGTAAGCGTTTGTGTTTGTCTTTATTACAGTTATATGCCACTTTACGACATATTCTCAATCCTTTAGGCGATCCATTGTGAAGCTGGATGTTGGCTGGTGAATAAATTCCATTGAAATAAGTAGTCCGCTCCTCGATCGTATTCTGGACGATAAATTTGTTCAAGTCCACTCCGCAGATTATTTCACATTAGGAGCTAACATTTATATGATTAAATAGTTAAAATACTCGTACATATAGGACATTACAAATATCTTACACAAATTAACGTATTATATAATAATAATAAGATTTGGACATTATTACACCAATTGAACTAGCCCTTCGGTAAGTACATTTAAGACTTGTGTTAAGGGTACTAGTCAACGTATATTTAAGAAATGTATACATATTATATATAGATAAATACATATATACCATATATAATCAACGACCAGACTGGAAAGCAGTAGAAAAGCGTAGTTCTTAACTCTGCCTCCACTGGGAATCGAACCCGGGACCCCACGATTACCGTTCAGGTGTCTAACCGATCGCGCCACGGAGGTCGTCAAAATATCGTATATGTACATAGATTAATTTTCTTTTATACCTTTCGGTGTGGACAGATCCTCGGAGATACATATAATATCTCCTAAGTCACTTTTTAGCATAAATATTGGAGTTGCGATATCTTATGGAATATTGGAGACAGGTAGCTAGTCTATCGGCCAATCATTACATTTACTACTATTACCTTAGTTTCCTTAGTTGTATTAGCAAATCTATCTGACTGTTATATGTCTTATTAGGCCGGCTCCTACGTTACCGCTCTTCCACTTCACTCATATTATATATATATATATATATATATATATATTGCTTTTGTCAATCTGCTATCATTCATCCGCATAACATGTCCAAACCATCGAAGCATGCTCTTTTCAATCTTAGTCACTACATCTTCTTTCAAACCGCAACCTTCCCTTATCTATATTAATAAAAGGTGACGTTAGGTGTACCTATAACCGCCGAGAGTGTATGAGAAGATATATGAATGTCAATGAAGCGAAAGTAGTCTGTCAGGATCGGGACAAATGGGGATCCGGGATCTCTGCCTAATCCTCTACAGGGAATCAGGCGTGATGTGTATGTATGTATGTATTTAATACATTTATTTCCTCACAAAATCACCCCGTGTGACCGGCCATCAAAACAAATGCGAGCGCAGCCGTTAAATTTGTGAGTGCACCCAACGAGGTATGAATATAGTTGGCGAACATCCAGCCAAACCCATGGCTAGGGGCCAGCCCTTAGTACCTCCTTTATTGAGCCAAATGGCCTAATTAGGACCTGAATAAGGGTGCTATGGTACTATTTGGTTACTTAGGTAGCTGCAAAATTAAAATGTATGGGAAGATATTATTCGTAATTGAACTATTGATATTCATAACTCCAATATTCATGTGAAAAGTGACCTAGGAGATATTGTCGTGTCTATGAGGTTCTGATCCAAAGAGATAACTGGATGTGAATGTATTTTATGCGTATTAAATAGTCTTAAAAATACATAATTTTTTTTTTCAACTAAATGTAGTGAGTACTGTGGCGGGGTAGTCAGAGGCTTTAATGCCCATCTCCGAAATTCCGAAGGCATGTTAGGTATGAGCCACTCAAAGCCCGCCTTTCACTCTAAAGACAGCACCCAAAATGATAAGTAGTGAACCGTATCGCCATATACAGGCACTGCCTATTCCCTAGTTGTGTACGTAAATGAAAATAAAATCATTTTTTTTACGTTGGTACATACCTAAACCGGGATACGAACCTAGGCCCTTTAATAAAAAGGCCACAAGGCTACAGTCACTCTTTTTGACTCCTAGTTATTTGGCATCCTCCAACAAGGTTCAGAGACGACCGGCAGCTAGTTAACATTGTATTTAGGTCTCGAACTAGTTTGGGGATGGGATAAGAATCCTCTTTAGATAGATCTTCATGCCATTTGATGGGACATTTATAGGAAGAGAAAATAATACACTTTTGTAGTTTTTCAAGTCAAATCAAAGCGTCCTTTATTGGCATAGTTCTTCACAGAGTAGTGTGTCACAGACAATACATAAAAACATAACATTAAAACAAAAGAGCCACACTAGCATTAGATAAGCTGTTACTATTTCCTGTAAATGGTATCTAGCCAGGAATAGTATTTATGTTAATACGACTTGACACTAGACAAGTTCTAAACTAATAGAACAACGTAGTATAATATGTTTTACTAGAATTCAACGTAGCTCAGTTGTTTGGGGCTTGACTCTGTATCGAGGGTACAGGGTTCAAATCCCACTTGAGCATGTACCAATGGAAATGAAGTTTAATGAATTTCTATGTACATTTTCGTAATAAAAATACATTTACGAAATGCGTCGAATACTATGGTGAGGGAAAAACATCGTGAGGAAACCTACCTGTTCCCAGAACAGGTAATAGTTAGTGCTTGTAAATGGCGACATGGCTGACAATCTGTCACATTGAGTACTAACTATCTGGTTAACACATGGGTTTGAGGTGGCCATAGAATTACTACCTTCGCAATTGCGGAGATGGACACCTTAACCTCTAACTACCCCGCAAGGGTTAATGGTCGTAAACGCGTACGTAGAATTCAAGTAACAATAGTGTTCCCCGAACAGGTAAAAGACAGTGCTTGGAAATGGCGACACGGCTTACCTGTCACATTGAGTACTGACTTAGTTCAATACGTGGGTTTAATGCAACTATACAATTAGTCCCTTCGTTATGTTCACACCTACCTCTGCTTACTGAAGGGTTAATGGTCTTGAAAGCGTTTGTATTGTGAAATTCAGAATCTAATAATGGTTAATAGTTAATTTTGTAATAAACACGGACTATTTCAATGTTTAAAAATGATTATAATTAATAAAATCTATATATGTGTAGTATGTATTACAAAATAAACTACATTGTAAATTACTACGATTGCATACACACAAAGACATCATCACGCCCGTTTCCTTGTAAAGGGATAGGCAGAGATACTGTCTGAATGATTCTGATTTTTATTTCGATTATAATCAATAAATTACGTTAAGCAGTTTTAGATATCTTTTTTGTATTCAGTATATTAGTTTAAACAATACCCTATATGAGTATATAAATATATAGTTTTGTAGTAATCTCTATGCTAAAGGATTGATATTGCAAAAATAAACCTTCAGTATTTGAAAAAACGCAAAACGCCATCTGTGAATCCGCGTTTGAACTAAACTGAAACGGAAAATTCTACATGGGTCGAATCAGAACGCGCTAGGAAGAGATTTTTAGGTATTTAGATAGAGCGAGTTTAGGTTGAAATAGACACATTTAAATCATTAAAAATATACATATATACACGCTGTACATATGTATATACAAAATATTATTCTTGGTTACCTTCGAAACTAACGGTTTTTTTTTGTATTTCTCATAAATAATTGATTCCATTAACAATATGCTAGAGAGATAGCATTTTACTCAAGTCTCAAGGAAGGTTGCGTATCTTTACTTAAATAAATTGCTTATTAAGTTATGTTAAATTGATTATTCTTATGATTGCTTCGATTAAATATACAGTTACATACACATTACAATTAAAAGCACATCTCTAAAAACCATTTATATATTTAAAATACAAACTCATATTTTTTTTTAAACGTAATACAAATCTCTTAATCTTAATACTTACATATTTCACAACAATACCGCGTATCCTTCATAACCTCACTTCCTAAGTACGTAACTTAGAAGCCCCAAGCATACATAATAAGTTAGCGAAGTTAGACGAAGTTACTTAACCAGTTTTCTCTTGCAGATTCCGACCGACTGCTCAAGTTGAGTTTTGGCAAAGCCTTCGAGTCCCTCGGGCCCGAAGTCAGCGCAACAAGTAAGTAAGCCTACTTCGTGTTAGGTACCTTAGGGAGAAGAGAAGTAAAATTGACGGCGTGAAGAAAAAACATGGCTGACCACCTGTCACATTGAGTACTGACTGTCTAAACACGTGGGTTCAAGATTTCTATAGAATTACTACCTTCGCAATTGCAGAGATGGAAACTTGAACCTCTGACTACCCCGCAAGGGTTAATGGTCGTGAATGTGTTTGTTGTTTATGAAGAAAAAGTGTGGATTAAGGGTATAAGACATACATATTGACATCTAACGGGGCACTTGTCCTAAACGCCATTTAGCTAACTTCACAGGAGAGAGGTTTAAGTTTGAAAAAGTTGTCGTGAAAAGCAAAAGTCCATCTGTAAATTAAACACATTTTCGCCAAAAATGGCATTTAGGACAAGTGCACCGTTGGGTGTCGATATGTACATGTATATATATATATACATACACGTGTACATATATTTATACTGTATGTATGCATGTATTCACGTAGTTTCGAGGAGTAAAGAACCTCGTATAGCCGAAAAAAAAACCTTGGTTACTTAGTCACAGTAGAGATATAAATGTAAGGAAATTGTACATGAGAATGTGTATGGATTTTAATGAAGCGAAAGTGGTTTGACTCAATCCTGACAATAAATGACTCCTGATCGTGATAACACCTATTTATGAAAACAGGGATGATGTGTGAATATACACCTTGCACGACCTTACAACTATATATACACAAAAGCTCCGGAATAAAACATTCGGTCGCATTGTGAATAAGTAAGCAAACGAGGGTTGTCTGCATTGCTGTTTGTGTTGCGGCATCCACAAAAAGCCGGTTGGAATACCAGCGATTTTTAGTCAGACACGCTTTGCTGACTCCTGAAAAAGAGGCTTTTTAAACCTAACGAGCTTTCGTAACTTATGTACTATGCAGTAGTAAAAAATAACGTGTTATGTACTCGATAGGATGTTAACCCATCATTCGATTCTACCATTCTTATAAAAAGATCTTTTATAAACTGCAAAATACTCAACCGGATATCGAACGGGAGAATTTAGTTCCAATTCGTTTGTTTGAGTTGTCTGCGTTGTATACTTACCTTACAAATTACGCTGAATTAAAGAGGAAAGTGTTGCCAATCTATATTAATAATTTCGTGCACTTAAGTAAATGAGAAAGTGTTGCCAAAGTATATTAATAATTTCGTGCAGAGGTATCGTAGACTCTATCGAACACTTACCAGAATAACAAGACATTAAAAAATATTGATATCAAATCGACAACCTATATCCGGAAAAATCGATTTTATTTACTCCTTCGATAAACTCTACTGGCATTTCTATTTTTCTTGTGGCGTTTTCGTTTTACAATTATAGCTCGTTTATGACTTAGGTCTACCTACTTGGCTAGCGATAAATCTGCTAAAATAACAAATAGTCGTCTATGGTGCGTCAACAAAGTCAGCAGCTCAGTGAAAGTTGAAAATACAAATAATAATTTTCGGCTGAATGTTTAGTCAATTGTGATGCCAAACTGGCGAAATATGTTCGCTTTGGAATAAGATTTGGATCCTCAACTGGAACGAACCGAAGAACAAGGAAGAGTGCAAGGAATTGGAGCATCGATTTCGTTTTTCTTCGGTTGTAGCGGCTGGCGGCGTTGGTGTAACCATGGCGATGGAATAACAAGAAGTGCAAACGCCGTGGCATCAGTGTTTGTACTTCAGCCGACATAACCTTAGTGGTGGCTTAATAAAGAGTTAAAAAAAAACAAAGATGCTTTTTCTGCTGGTATTTATATAAAGACGACATAAACATGACTATTTAATATCTTCTTCATTACGGCTTTATTTACAAACTAGCGACCCGCTCCGGCTTCGCACGGGTATAAAATATATGGCCTACTCTACTCTTTAATGGATGTTATTATACATATAAACCTTCCTCTTAAATCACTATATCTATTAAAAAAACGCATCAAAATCTGTTGCGTAGTTTCAAAGATTTAAGCATACAAACGGACATAGGGACAGAGAAAGCGACTTTGTTTTATACTATGTAGTGATTATCTACCCAAAACTGTCAATTCCAAAACCGTTAAAATAAAACTTAGTTCTTATATTCTTCTCTCTAATAAATACCATAATACTACAGCAAACATCTCTCTATTTTTAGTTAATACCTTTGAGAATGTTATTGTAGTGAATTTCTTTTGTATACCCTTTGAGATATCTATCATTTCTGAGTTGGGTATTAGTACAGGTGCATTCTATTGTAGCTAAGGTGTCTAAGGGGCGGGAATAGATAGCCTGAATGTTCTTTTAGCTGTGACAATAGGGAGTTTTATCTGGATTTAGTTCTGTTGGACACTGTGGATTCTAGCTTGTTTCTACTTCTGAATACAATCCCATATGAATATATAGAGAAACTAGCGACCCGCTCCGGCTTCGCACTTCTGGCTATTTAATGGATGTTACTATACATATAAACCTTCTTCTTTAATCACTCTATCTATTAAAAAAACCGCATCAAAATCCGTTGCGTAGTTTCAAAGATTTAAGCATACAAAGGGACATAGGGACAAAGAAAGCTACTTTGTTTTATACTATGTAGTGATGGATAGGCGTTTGTGTTAACTATATTTTATATACAAACGTTTACGTAATGCTTTTTAAATTTTCCTTGAATGTAGTAAAGTAACTTTGACAATGTTAACTGAGGTACCGCGTTCGATTCCCGATGGAAGCAGAGTTAAGCATTACGCTTTTTCTTATTTCCAGTCTAACTGTACTATATATATACACATTGAAATCTCGTAAACATACATGAACATATACTTCAGAACTCATCACACTCCCTTTTTTATTGTGGCAGGGTAGTCAGAGGCTTGAGTGCCCATCTCTGAAATTTCAAAGGCATGTTTGGTATGGGTCACTCGAAGCCCACGTTTCATTGTATAGACAGCACTCAACGGCCATAGAATCACTACCTCCGCAATTAAGGAGATAGTAAAAGGGTTAAGAGTCACGAAATCAATTCACTAAACGCATAAAATAAAGGCATTTACGCAACATTATAGTATATCTGTAAAAGACTCGCAATTTTTATTTATTTTACAACACAACGGACGACTGAATATATGGAGTTTTTTATGCCAAGTTATAATTGGTCAAGGATCAACTTCGATAATGTTTTGTTTATAAAATAAACGCGATAAACCCGTTTTCTTTTTAAAAGTAATATACACATGTATACATAGAGATTATCACGTCCTTTAAACTCTTTCGGGGTGGACAAAACTTTGGAGGAATAATGACGACGCGCCTCCGATTCGTTAACCACCTGATTGCTAATCAAGAGGTCCCGGGTTCGATTCCTGGTGGAGGCAAAGTTAAGAACTACGCTTTTCTTCTGCTTTTCAGTCTGCTCATTGATTATATATGTATTTATCCATCTAAAATAAGTATATGTTTCTTAAATATATGTTGACTAGTATCCTTAACATAAGTCTTAAATATACTTAGCAAGGGGCTAGTTTAATTGGTGTAATAGTGTACTGCAATATTAAAGTATAATATCTTTTAGAACACTTTTAGCATAAATATTAGGGTTGGGATGTAAAAGGAACATTGGAGACAGGTTGCCAGGATATCGCCCAATTGATGCCATTTACTTTTTCTCTCTAACCTATTATTACATGATGTAATGTTCTTCACGCTACATACACTAATAAGAAAGTTTTTTCTAAAACTGAAATATTTTATTTATACGTGCTACGAGTCAGGATTTCTTTTTACATACATAGATACACATCACGCCTGATTCACTGTAAAGGGGGAGGTAGAGATCACGGATCCCTATTTATCCTGATCCTGACAGATCAATTTCGCTTAATTGATACTCATACATCTTCTCATATATACTCAGCAGTTATAGGTACTTTTAACGTCACTCTTTTTCAATATGGCATAATTCTGACTGTCATTTGTCTTATTAAGCCGAACCTTACGTAACCGCCCTTCCACTTTATATATTCCTTTTGTCAATCTACTATCATTCATCCGCATAACATGTCTAAACCACCGAAGCGTGCGCTTTTTAATCTTAGTTACTTATATCGCTATGACCTTCAATTCTCAATCGAGAGACCAAGGTAGTGATTCTCATATTGTAGTCTGCTACAGATTCTGAACGCCGTAGTGTGGAGTGAAATGCACCTCTCGGAGGTCGCTCTCACTGCAATAGCAAAGAGATTGTACAAAGTTTGACCCAGTTTTCCTAACGGTACCTTGGTTAACGTAATTCTTATGCATATGAGTGTACGGGTCTTCAAAATTCCCTTTTAAGTTAAGTGAAGGTTAATTTAGAGGTGGATTTATTAATTTAGTTCGCTTTCATAATTGTTAGGAAACAAAAAGGTGTTTCGTTTCAAAGCAGGTGAAATTTTAAATAGACATTTTTGGGTTAGTGAAATATTGGCTAAAGTTAACCAATTATGTTGTGTTATAACTTTTTCTGAACATTCAATAGATAAAAAGAACAAAACAAAACATTAATCATCATAAAATCTTTGTTTCTTAAAAGTATAAAATGTTCGTTTAAAAATCTACTTTGTACTGAACTACTAAATATTAATGATAATAAAACAAATGCTAGTGAATGCTAAACTATTGAAAATGACGTCACACGGAATATTCCTGTGTTTAGTGTCATTCTCGTTTTGCTGTCAAATCACGGAGTCTGCTTCGAGAAGCCGGTACAATGGTATGACACATGTATTATGTATATTTCATTACATACGCGTTACATTTATGTACATATAAATATCATCTCTAATCCCTTTCGGGAAGAACAAAACGTCGGAGATATGAAAACATTGTATTGTTATGAGGTTTCGATGTTATATGGAACAATGCTGACTGGTTGCTAGCCCTTCGTCCAGTAGATTTCCTTTTATTCATATCTAGTCAGTCCTAGATCAGCATTAAATAATAATATTATAGGACGTTGTTACACCAATTGTACTAGCCCCTTGCTAAGTACATTTAAGATTTGTGTTAAGAAATATATACTTATTATATATAGATAAACATATATAGCATATATAATCAATGGCCAGACTGTAAAGCAGAAGAAAACCGTAGTTCTTAACTCTGCCATCACCGGGAATCGAACCCGGGACCTCACAATTAGCGTTCAGACGCGCTACGCCACAGCGGTCGTCATAAAAAAACACGGAGATATTAATTTTTTAAGATTGAATATTACTGATACGCTGTGAGTAACTGCAGACAGCTATTTATTTCATATACGTCCCATATCAGCAGGAAGTGTATGAATGTTTTTTTCCTCTATTGAACCATTCACCACTAAGGTTATGTCGGCTGAAATACAAACGCTGATGCCATGGCGTTTGCACTTCTTGTTATTCAGTCGCCATGGTTACACCATCGCCGCCAGCCGCTGCAACCGAAGAAAATCGAAGCTGCAATTCTTCTCTTAATTATTCTTCGGTTCGTTCCAGTTGAGGATCCATATATAATCCCAAAGCAAACATGTGTAGCCAGTTTGGCATCACAATTGACTAAATATTCAGCCAAAAATAATTATTTGTATTTTCAACTTTCACTGAGCTGCTGACTTTGTAAACGAACCATAAACGACTGGTGTATAAATGTTACTTCTTTAGAATTGTTTCACACTCGTATGAATAACTTAGAGTTTCAGCAAGTACTGTAACAGAGTGAAATTATTCATAAACAAACATTTTGCAGCACAACTTTCCACACTAAGAGCGGAATTTAATTAGCAAAGTCAGTAAATATTCAAGTAGAATCAATCCTTGAACTTATTTTTCAGTGATAATATACATACATACATAGACATTCATGTTTTAATCCCTTTCGGGGTGGACAAACACTCAAAAAACGATAACATTGCCTAGTTCACTTTTTAGCATGAAAAATAGAGATGTGATGTCACATGAAATATTGGTGACAGGTTGTTAGCCCATCGTCTAATAGATTCCTTTTGCCCCTAGTCCTTAGGCAGCCGATACGCCGGGAAGTACTGCAGTTTGTTGACATTCTATATACTATCCACGGGATAATACCAGTCGTTATGCATATATACACACATATTCACGCCTTTAAGCTCAAAGGAGATAGGCAGAGACTATCGATCGCCACCTGGAACAATCCTGACAAATCTCTCTTGATTCAATCACAACCATAAACTTTCTCATACATGCTCTTCTATTCTTTAAGCTTCGAATACCCGCTTTGAGAAGAATGGTTCCAATTTGATCTGTATATCACAGTTTTACTACCTTGGGTGCTATCTATCTAGTGAATCTATCTGATCATCATCATCAGCCTGTAGCAATCCACTGTTGGACATAGGCCTCCCCCAAATGACGCCACTTCTCCCTGTCAGTGGCCGTTCGCATCCATTCGATGCCGGCCAACCTGCGCAGGTCGTCTTCCCACCTTGCCGGGGGGCGACCCACACTACGTTTACTGAGACGCGGTCTCCACTCTTGGTCTTTTTTGCTCCAGCGACCATCAGTCCTTCTGCAAACGTGACTAGCCCAACTCCACTTCAGCGTGCTAATTCTTTTCATAATGTCGGTTACTTTAGTTCTCTGGCGTATCACCTCATTTCTGATGCGATCTACCAGAGAAACCCCGAGCATCTTCCGTTCCATAGCACGCTGAGCGACCTTGAATTTGTGGGCTAGTCCTGCAGTGAGTGTTCACGTCTCAGATCCGTACGTCATTACGGGGAGCACACATTGGTTGAATCTATCTAATATAACTTCGTATTTTCAGAGATAGGCACTCAAGCCTCTCACTGCCACGCCACAATAGAAAAAGGGAGTGTTTTTACAACAAAATATACTCTAAATGTTATATAAAAATAAGTGTAAGGGTAAAATTTAAACCTACCTACCGAATGATCGTTTAGTACGGACTTAATGCACGTCACGTATTCCTGTCACGTGTATGTTGAACAGAGTTTATTGTATGAATGTCAGAGGATTTCAAACGTGATTCCCCTTTGTCCTATTAAGGGTTGTCACATTGTTAAGCGTTTGCGTTTGATGTCAAAATTTATATAATTACTAGCGACCCGCTCCTGCTTCGCACGGGTATAAAATATATAGCCTACTCCACTATTTAATGGATGTTATTATATATATAAACCTTCCTCTTAAATCACTCTATCTGTTAAAAAAAATCGTATCAAAATCCGTTGCGAGTTTCAAAGATTTAAGCATACAAAGAGACATAGGGCCAGAGAAAGCGACTTTGTTTTATACTATGTAGTGATAGTGATACTACTTATCATATCCTAAAATACAATAACAACAAGGCTGTAGCGAAGTGGGTAAAACCTCTGAGATATTATTAGAAGTCCTAGGTTAGAAACTCGTCTCTGGTATGTACCAATGAATAAAAATTAATAAATATATTTTTTTCACTTACGTTAATAATTTACAGTCGCTAAAGGTGAGGGAAAACATTGAGAGGACCTGTCTGCCTCGGTAATAGCCAGTGCATATTTAAAAAGGCACCAAAACTATTCCTCGGCTAGGTAATAGCTGTCTAAAATGTATCCAAAATTTCGGATATAGGCAATGAAGCCTCTGACTACCCCGCTACAATAATAGAGTAAGTGAGTATTCACAGGTCGTGAAGCGTATATATAGAATGTTAACATTTGCTTTTGTTTAAAGCGCCCAAATTTGGTCAAGATGTCATAATCATAATTATAAACGTGTTCAATATATATATACTCTGATCAAACTTATTGCTAATTACATATAATTGTAGTAAGTTATGCAGCTCATTAATTCTCATTAATTCATAATACAATATAATTATTGCAGCATTGAGTGTTTAATAATCATATTCAAAAAATTAAGAAAGTAAATTTGTGCAGTTCCTTCAATTTTTTGTCAAATGATATTGTTAAACCGTTAATTCTATGTCTTCATAGATTTTTTATTTCATCAACAAAAAAAATTAAATTTGTGACTCATAGACTTTCAAAACATGAATGGTTACTAGCACTAGAAATCCAAAACGACCTCTGTTGTTACATAATGCTAAACAACATTTTCATAGCTAATTAACGTCTCTCGTCATGCATTACCGCAGTAATCCCTTGAGGACTACTTGGTAGGAAGCTAGGAATCTCGTGCACGAAATTATTTATTTAGTATCGCAAACATGAGGAACTGTAAAGAACGTATGTGTATGAAGCAGGTTATTGAAGCAAAGACTTGGATGCAGATCATTCAGACTTACATATAATAAGGTGCTTAGTTAACGAACTGTAGAGGGGTAGCTAGAGATTATAGATATCTTAACAAACCGCTTTCACTTTATTGAATAAAAACATTTAATATCGTTCTTTTTTCCGTTTTCCAAAGAAAGTTAGAAACATTATCTCTGCTACAAAAATAAAGAAACAGGGATAAAATTATATAGATCAATAGACATATAATGATACTGAACCTCAATCCTTTAAAATTCATAGAATATACTAGTATCTAGTTTTCACTTTTATCATAACTCACACTAATATAGTGTTATGTTGCTATTTACTCTCAGTGCTTTAGACTTTCTAGTTGAGTCTTATCCTAGGACATAAATAATAGCAGCTAGATTTCTCTCTCTCTGTAATTAATGCTTACACAAAACAAATAACGTAACAAAACGTAAAACCACATTAGACTCATAATCTAACCCTGCCCTAACCTATCTCAAAGCTGCAATGCGGTCTAACTCATAACACAATATGAAAGCACCTATCACACAGGAAATGATATTTGCTATAAAGTTCTACTTCTCGCTAAAGCTGGAACTAAATAGTTTCACTACATATTCCTATACTAGTATTTAAACGAACATCGAAAAATTCTGAATAACTCATCAAAAATACCGAATTGTTCACTAAAATAATTCCATTGGAAATCTAATGAAACCGTTTTTGTTCGATGGTATTTTTTGAGTACATTTCAAAATTTTAGCTCTACATTTTATTATTTAACATTTTCGTAGAATAAACGAATGAATATAATATAGAAATAATGTTTAGGACACTATTACACCAATTGAACTACCCCCTTCGTAAATAGATTTAAGACTTGTGTTAAGGGTACTGGTCAATGTATACTTGAAAAAGCGCAGTTCTCAATTCAGCCTCCACCGAGAATCAAACCCGGGACCTCACTATCTAGTCAAACGTGGGCTTGGATTATTGCAAGACCTAGTGGGGATTGTTAAAGACTTTGACTACCCTGAAATAAACGGTCGTGATATCAAGCCCATCTCCAGAATAGACAAAAATACGGTTGCACATTTTCAAATCTTCGCAAAATACACACTCAGCGGTTATATGTACGTTATTTACTTCTTACGTCTCTCTTTTCCATTGTCTTATTATCTTATAGTCTTTTATATGTACTGGAAATAAGCCATTATATCAAATAGACTATTATAATCATCAAGAATAGCGTATCATTCCTTTTTATCATTCCATATATTGCATTTTCTGCGTAACGGAGCACAAAACTTTCCGCTTAAAGCAACAATAGCTACCTTAATGCACTGTAATCATCGGGTATTTACTTTCTGCACACACGAACAAAACCGCTCATATTTCAAGTGCTTAAAGAGCTTTCTATTTATTTCCTACATAAGGTCTCTAATAATAGGTTTGGTAAGCTAAAAATAGTAAACTTGCCTTAAAATGGTCTTAGAATTAAGTTATACCTTTTAACCGAATCACTAATCACACTTACTACATATGTGTTGATAAAATATGTTTATATGTTTAAATATGATTAACAAATTATTACAAACTAGCGACCC
The DNA here is from genome assembly GCA_030578115.1 of Leucoptera coffeella. Lineage (NCBI taxonomy): Eukaryota > Metazoa > Arthropoda > Insecta > Lepidoptera > Lyonetiidae > Leucoptera > Leucoptera coffeella. The sequence continues at coordinate 366,526 of JAMBLF010000054.1, read as the reverse complement.
GCTCCGGCTTCGCACGGGTATAAAATATATAGCCTACTCCACTATTTAATGGATGGTATTATACATGTAAGCCTTCCTCTTGAATCACTCTATCTATTAAAAAAAACCGAATCAAAATCCATTGCGCAGTTTCAAAGATTTAAGCATACAAAGGGACATAGGGACAGAGAAAGCGACTTTGTTTTATACTATGTAGTGAAGTGCACTTTCTTATCGAAGGTAATATGGTGACGTAAAAACACCTACACAGTCTGAAAACGTATTGAAAGATTTATGGGCGTTAATAATGCAAAAGGACACTACTCAGTTGTAGGAAAAATGGATTCACGTAGTGTTATATGTATGTATAAAGCAATTTTATTAATTACTTGCTGACAAACCACTTTCCAAACTATACATTACCTAAACAATTTTCAATCAGTACCTAGAAGTCTAATATAAAAAAATACAGTATCTCATTACTTACGCATACATTGACATCCTGTAATCCCTTTCCGGGTCGACAGAACCTTAGATAGACGATAATATAAGTCACTTTTTAGCATGCATATTAAGGTTGTGATGTTTTACGAAACATTGATGATAGTCGCCTCCTACGATACAAGGAACGGGAGCTAGTTAGCTATTCTTATTACTTTTTACAAGAAAACGGGACTTATAACGTATACTTTATTAACAAACAATTACCTTTGCTACCCGACGTTTCGGCCATGTTACAATAGCCATGGTAACGGGTTAACAGTTGACAAAAAAATAAAACTCACGAGTCTCTATGAAATATTATTCTTATTACGTCCTTGATTACGCAATATTTCAATACCCAAACTATTTTTGATCATCTTCTACAAATCCAAGTTTTCAATAAAAATACGCCCCACCCTTTCTTCCAAACACGTAGAGTCATGCATGGCTGCAGTGCTATCCGTCTGTTTGCTTATTCACGAACAGTTCCAATGTTTTATTCCGTTTAGCGGCCCCTGGAAAGAGCATCGTATGACGTCATGCTTTGATTCTGCTGCCTAGGTATAGAAGATACGATTTATGACTCCACTAGTGTCCCGCGTTTGTTTGAGATATAAAAAGAATGGTGACTAGCTGCCGTTCTTTCTGGTATGTCCTAGAAGGTCACTAAGGGTAGGAGTCAATGAAATCTCTTAAACCATGCTAGTCCCCTGTCACCAAAGTTCCGTGTGATCACAACATGGTCCTAAAAATAACCTTTCTCTAACAAACATAATCCTGAAAATTACTTTTCTGTAACAAACGTAATCCTAAAAATTACTTTTCTCTTACAAACATGGTCCTGAAAATAACTTTTCTCTTACAAACATGGTTCTGAAAATGACTTCTTAACAACTGTTGTCCTGAAAATTACATTACTTGTACAATATGGTCCTGAAAATGACTTCACTCTAATAAACGTGATCCTGAAAATTACTTGTCTCTTACAAACATGGTTCTGAAAATGACTTCTTAACAACTGTTGTCCTGAAAATTACATTACTTGTACAATATGGTCCTGAAAATGACTTCACTCTAATAAACGTGATCCTGAAAATTACTTGTCTCTTACAAACATGGTCCTGAAAATAACTTCTTAACAACTGTTGTCCTGAAAATTACATTACTTGTACAATATGGTCCTGAAAATGACTTCACTCTAATAAACGTGATCCTGAAAATTACTTGTCTCTTACAAACATGGTCCTGAAAATAACTTCTTAACAACTGTTGTCCTGAAAATTACATTACTTTTACAATATGGTCCTGAAAATTACTTTTCTCTTACAAACATGGTCCTGAAAATAACTTTTCTCGTACTAACATTGTCCTGAAAATTACTTTGCTCCTACAAACATGGTCCTGAAAATAACTTTTGTCTTACAAACATGATCCTGAATATTACTTTATTGCTACAAACATGGTCCTGAAAATTACTTTTGTCTTACAAACATAGTCCTGAAAATTACTTTGCTCCTACAAACATGGCCCTGAAAATTACTTTACTCCTACAAACATGGTCCTGAAAATTACTTTTGTCTTACAAACATGGTCCTGAAAATAAGTTTTCTCTTAAAACATAGTCCTGAAAATTACTTTGCTCCTACAAACATGGCCCTGAAAATTACTTTACTCCTACAAACATGGTCCTGAAAATTACTTTTGTCTTACAAACATAGTCCTGAATATTTCTTTACTCCGACAAACATGGTTCTGAAAATTACTTTTGTCTTACAAACATGGTCCTGAAAATAACTTTTCTCTTAAAACATAGTCCTGAAAATTACTTCACTCCTACAAACATGGTCCTGAAAATAACTTTTCTCTTAAAACATAGTCCTGAAAATTACTTAACTCCTACAAACATAGTCCTGAAAATTGCTTTACTCCTACAAGCATGGTCCTGAAAATGACTTTACTCCTACAAACATGGTCCTGAAAATTACTTTTCTCATACAAACATAGTCCTGAAAATTACTTTTCTCTTACAAACATGGTCCTGAAAATAACTTTTCTCTTACAAACATGGTCCTGAAAATAACTTTTGTCTTACAAACATAGTCCTGAAAATAACTTAACTCCTACAAACATAGTCCTGAAAATTACTTTTGTCTTACAAACATAGTCCTGAAAATTACTTTTGTCTTACAAACATAGTCCTGAAAATTACTTTACTCCTACAAACATGGTCCTGAAAATAACATTTATCTCACAAACATGGTCCTGAAAGTAACTTTTATCTTACAAACATGGTCCTGAAAATTACTTTACTCCTGCAAACATGGTCCTGAAAATAACTTCTCTCTTACAAACATGGTCCTGAAAATTACATTTACTTACAATATCTCGTACAAACATGATCCTGAAAATATCTCTCACAAACATGGTCCTGAAATAACTTTTCTCTTACAAACATAGTCCTGAAAATAACTTTTCTCTTACAAACATAGTCCTGAAAATTACTTTGCTCCTGCAAACATGGTCCTGAAAATAACTTTTCTCTTACAAACTTGGTCCTGAAAATTACTTTTTTTACAATATCTCGTACAAACATGATCCTGAAAAAATCTCTTACAAACATGGTCCTGAAATAACTTTTCTTTAACAAACGTCGTCCTGAAAATAAATTTATTCAACAAACATGGTCCTTAAAATTACTTTTCTCTTACCAACAAGCTCCTTAAAATTACTTTTCTAAAACAAACTTTGTCCTGACAATTATGTCTCTAACAAACATGGTCCTGAAAATAACTTTTCTCTTACAAACATAGTCCTGAAAATATCTTTTCTCTTACAAACATGGTCCTGAAAATATCTTTGCTCTCACAAACATAGTCCTGAAAATAACTTTACTCCTACAAACATGGTCCTGAAAATAACTTTTCTCTTACAAACATAGTCCTGAAAATTACTTTGCTCCTACAAACATGGTCCTGAAAATTACTTTGCTACTACAAACAAAGTCCTGAAAATTACATTTGTCTTACAAACATGGTCCTGAAAATAACTTTTCTCATACAAACATTGTCCTGAAAATTACTTTTGTCTTACAAATATAGTCCTGAAAATTACTTTTGTCTTATAAACATAGTCCTGAAAATTACTTTTGTCTTACAAACATAGTCCTGAAAATAACTTAACTCCTACAAACATAGTCCTGAAAATTACTTTTGTCTTACAAACATAGTCCTGAAAATTACTTTGCTCCTACAAACATGGTCCTGAAAATAACATTTATCTCACAAACATGGTCCTGAAAGTAACTTTTATCTTACAAACATGGTCCTGAAAATAACTTCTCTCTTACAAACATGGTCCTGAAAATTACATTTACTTACAATATCTCGTACAAACATGATCCTGAAAATATCTCTCACAAACATGGTCCTGAAATAACTTTTCTCTTACAAACATAGTCCTGAAAATAACTTTTCTCTTACAAACATAGTCCTGAAAATTACTTTGCTCCTGCAAACATGGTCCTGAAAATAACTTTTCTCTTACAAACTTGGTCCTGAAAATTACTTTTTTTACAATATCTCGTACAAACATGATCCTGAAAAAATCTCTTACAAACATGGTCCTGAAATAACTTTTCTTTAACAAACGTCGTCCTGAAAATAAATTTATTCAACAAACATGGTCCTTAAAATTACTTTTCTCTTACCAACAAGCTCCTTAAAATTACTTTTCTAAAACAAACTTTGTCCTGACAATTATGTCTCTAACAAATATGATCCTGAAAATACTTTTCTTTTACAAACGTGGTCCTAAAAATGTCACGTCTTCAGCAAACATGGCCCTGAAAAGTACTTTTCTCTTACAAACATAGTCCTGAAAAAGTTCTGTTTCCGATAAACGTGGTCCTTAAAATTAGTTTACTTCAACAAACAGTGTCCTGAAAGTCACTTATATGATTCTGAATATGTCTTTTTTCTTATAAACTAAAAATATTTGACTTAACTATATCGTCGTGTATATTGCTTTTTTTCCAATATGGACCTGAAAATTACATTCCTCATATGAACTTGGTCCTGTGAATATTTTTTACACAACGACAGTTCTGAATAATTTTTTTTTCCTAATTAATCTATTAAATATTTTTTTAACAAACGTAGTCCTGAAATTGACTTTTATATAACAAACGTAATCCAGAAATAGATAAATTTATTTATTTATTTTATTTAAGGTCGCTTTAACAGCTTGGTCATTAGGGACTAAATATAGATAAATTTCTAAGAAACGTGTACCTGAAAATGTTTATTTCCAGTCAAATATGATCATTAAAATTGATACAGTTTTCACAGAAGGTTCATTGCCTTGAGAAGTATGTACGTTTATTATTTTATCTGTTTATGATCTACGTGGCCTACACCGTCCAACACTATTTTCCACCTTTAAAATTACGATCCATTTGTGACGAAATCAAGTTTTGAAGCAGTGTCCATTGTGATACCTTGATGAAACATTGAGGCTCTATAAATTTGGGGCTGCACATGACATGTATTGTTAGGTTTTGGGAAAAGGCTTACTATTATAGTTTCAAATAATGCAACAAAAATTGCATAGACTCTTCTTGGTGTATAAATAGTGATAATAATATCCATCTTATTTAATTTATTTCATAAATGAATTCAATAACAATAGTAATTTGTTTCTTTATAGGAATAGATGTAAGTGTACTTATTTCAATACATAGATAATAATGTCACTTTTTGCCATTATATAATTTATCTATCATTTCACTTATCATTGAAGAATAGAAAATTAAATATTAAAACTCATTTCACTACAAACTTACTGAAATTATAAATGCATGAAAGGAGAAAGCTTCTCATTTAAATGTTCCATTCAATATAAGGCTTGTACTACGAACCTGTATTATTCGTAGCAGCAGATCTCCCACGGATCCTTGCTACGAATAAATCCAGTACCGAATCTCCCGTCTGCTACGAAACACGCTGTCACGCGAATCTCTCGTAGTATAACGGTTTGAAATGAAATGGTTTAATAAATTATTTATGATGAAGTAAAGTGAAATCGTTATTTGGAGTTGTTATGTGAAAAAGTGTTGTGATTTTTAAGTGTATGATAAATTGTGTTAAAGGATAGAAGTTTTCGTTACCTTCAAAATTGTTTATGTTTAACTTTTAAAATAAAATTATAGTTTTTAGTGATTCGAAAATGTGTTGATTATAAATATTAACAAATCGACTTATTTATACATTAAAACGTTATATATATTCGTATCAAAAATGAATAAAATTCAGTGCAAGTGCTTAATGCTAGTTATAATCTGTTTCAAAATCACGGAGTCCATATCTAGAAGTTCTAGAAGATATTCCGGTAAATATTATATGGTTTAATCAAAGTAACACACAGCTAATAACCGCGTTAGGGTGGACAGATATTGGGAGATATTCTACTACTTTGTACATTTAATTCTTAAGTTACTTGTATCATAACATACATACACATCACATACATACATATACATCACGCCTGATTCCCTTTAGAGGGGTAGGCAGAGATCACGGATCCCCATTTGTCCCGAACCTGACAGACCACTTTCGCTTCATTGACATTCATACATGTTCTCATACACTCTAGGCGGTTATAGGTAAACCTAACGTCACCTTTTTTCAATATATTGTATCATAAATATTGAGATTATAGGCTGTAACGTTAAAAGAATACTAATTCTAAATCCAGCCATGTCTTTGGAGGCAACTAAGGGACTTGGGGTTAATAGAATGTATTAGGCGATGAGCTAGTAATCTGTCACCACAAACCCCATATTATAATTCACTACAATTTCATATTATATATCCGGAATCCTGTTCACCCCGAAAGGGCAAAGGCTTAAAGAACGATAGTGCGTATAATGTAGGATGGTGATTCTATCAAAACACTATATATTTCAGATTGCTAGCCCATCACCAAAAAAGTATAACACTAAGCATTCTTATTAAGCTTTATTACGGCGTTATATATAATAACCTCAGGAAAGGTAATAGTCAGTGCCTATAAACGGCGATACGGGTCACTACCTATCACGTCGGGTGCTGTCTATCTAGTGACACGCGGACTTCGAATGACCCATAACTAACATGGACATTCAAGCCTCTGACTACCCCGCCATAATAAAAAAGGGAGTGTGTGTACACAAGTCGTGAAGCGTATGTATGTATATATATACGAGTATAAATATTATCCGGCGATGGACTAGCATCTGTCACGTGCCATACTAATATTACGCTTTCATGGATAATCATTATACAGCACAAACTAATATAAAAAGTGCGGCTCAGGCGGAGGATTGGCGTTGTGGGCTTTGGCCTGCAACATATGCTGAGCCTGGGCCCTTTCACAGTGACAGTGCAGTATCTTGTCAATTGTAATAAATGTAAATGTTTTTGTACCTGTGCTGTTTTTGTAAATATTTTTTTTTCTATTCTATTCTAAAAACGTAATTCAAAACAGCTGCTACCTTGATTCAAGTCCCAAGTTAATTCTGCGATTGTTTGTCTGAATATCTAACGTCAACAGTGAACCGCAAATATATTTGTTCGGTTTCATGAATCGTTTATTACGCTCTGATGGATTGATTTTGTAGAATGAGTGATTCGTGTGTCAATGTGTATTACTATTTTCGGAATCAATCATTCTCGTTTTCCTTCTATTTGGGAATACGGTCAAATTGAACTTTTTTGTCTAATGGTTAACTTAGAACTATGGAGACAAGTGATTTATACTAATCAATCAATGCATAAAGTGAAAGTCAAATTTTTTTATTCAACATAAGTACAAGTACAGTACATTCATTGAAAGTCAAAACATTTGCCTGACACTGGTTGTCTCTTAGCATTGAAATTCTACCGTTGGTTCGGGAGCCCTGGCTCGGAGAAGAATCAACAAGAAACAAATTTCAACAAGTTACAAAAACAAATTATAAAGAAACATAAGACCTCATAGGCACAATATTCGTTACACATTTAGAACAACATACATATACATCACACCTGATTCCCTGTAGAGGAGTAGGCAGAGATCACGGATCACCATTTGTCCCGATCCGGACAGATCATTTTCGCTTCATTTACCCTCATACATCTTATACACACTCGGCGGTTATAGGTACTCCTAACGTTACCCTTTTTAATATTCAATCTATCTATCTATCTGACTGTCATGTGTCTTATTGGGCCGGCCCCTACGTAACCGACCTTCGACTTCACTTACATATTTTTTTAGTACAAATATGATCTAAATTGATTTATTTTAAGAATAAGTTTTATGTTAATGACATATTTTTTATGAAAAATGTTTTGTTTTTGACGTTTAATGAGGGATTATAATATCCTTTTTGTTGAATAAAAAGATTTTCATTTCATTTCATACATACATTTAGCATATTGCAATATTTTTTTTTAATTATTTCTTGTCAGATTGAGTGTTATTAAGAGTTTGATATAATATTACGTCCTAAATTCATTTCGATATCGTTATTACTTGAAACCTGCCACTGTGAACCTAGAGCACATAAACTGATTGTAACTTTCTGATTCATAACAAAGGTCCAAGTCTACTAGTGTGTTTTAGCACAAACGCAGTTCAATACCACATCAGTTATAGTGTGAAGTTAGTAGCGGATGACCAATAGTGTTAAAATTAACTGTTCAAATCTACAAAAGTGTCAAATTTGTCACTTTTACTAATCCACTACCAACATCAAACTATTCTGAACTGTTATTGTGCAAAAAGCATTAGTGGCTCCAGCTAGCTAGACAATACGGTACCAGACTAGCATAAAACGGAAGCAGCAATGGAACCTTAAAGTTTAGACTAAAGTATTATAATGTTGGAACCTTAATAAATAGGAAGACTAAAAACTTTGCGGAATATATTAAAATACCTTATTCACGAGATAAGGTGAAGAAAACTTAGAAAACCTTCTTTGAAAAATTTCCTTCATTAAAATCACTTAACATTTTCCTTAAGTTAGTGTAAAAAGCTCAAGTTTTACTTACCTAATAAGATCTTGACTATTAAAAGCTTTAGCACAGGCCAGTAGAAGCTTGGCATTTTTATCTTTGAAATAGCGACGTTAAGTATTTATTCATTAGATACCTAAAGTTATTTATACTATACATATATATTACATTATCACATTATCTAGATTCTTAAATCCATTGAGCAATGGGTAAGCTACTAATACTACTTCATTATGACATATTCTGGCGAACAAGTGACCTAGGAGATAATAATATATTTCCAAGATTCTGTCCGCCCCGAAAGGGATTGAAGGACGTGATTGTATATATTTATACTAATATTATAAAGCTGAGGAGTTTGTTTGTTTGTTCGTTTGAACGCGCTAATCTCAGGAACTACTGGCTTGAGTTCAATAATTCTTTTTATGTTAAATAGACCATTTATTGAGGAAGATTTTAGGCTTTATAACATCACCCTGATACTAATAGGAGCGAAGAGTATAATATAAAAATCAAATTATAATTACAGTGCCATCTATGTTTCATTTATTGAAAACTTCTGAAAAAAGAAAAATGTGGCAAATTATTTCATATTTCTTGAAACCTACCCCAACAGGTAATAGTTACTGCTTGTATATAAATATGTATGTGTGTGTGTATTTATCATACTAACTTCTCATCAGATCAGTACCCAACATTACACAAGATATGCCATATCACCTAAAAGCATGTGCTAACTTCTACCTATGCAAAAAATACGTTAATTCATGCTTAATATGTTTACTTTCTTGAAGCCACAAATAACACGAGCCATGACTAGGGATTCCCTGAAAAGATTTTAACTTATTACGCCTACAAGAATAGTGCTGAGTCAGCATGATTCCAGTGACGTCATTCGTAAGGCTGCGTAATTAAGTTCCCGTGGGACGAATTTCATGCATAAAGAAGGAGACAGATATTTAACATGACTCTCTTGCTAAGGTACTGTGACTGCTGACGAAGCATAATGGCTAATGGATATTTATATATGTATAGAGCTGAGATTTATATTAAAACTAGTGACCCGCTCCGGCTTTGCACGGGTATAAAATATATAGCCTACTCCACTATTTAATGGATGTTATTATGCATATAAACCTTCCTCTTGAATCATTCTATCTATTGAAAAAAACGCATCTAAATCCGTTGCGTAGTTTCAAAGATTTAAGCATACAAAGGGACAGAGGGACAGAGAAAGGGACTTTGTTTTATACTATGTAGTGATGCTGTAGCATCGAAGTTTATGTTTTTACCTTAAATGTTTTTATTTAATATAATTACGAGTACAGTACACTCATTGAAATTCAAAACATTTGTCTGACACTTGTTGTTTCTTAATATTAAATTCTACTGTTATTGTTCGTTAAAGATCTTTAGTATGTACACATGACGTCACGACCGTCACGCGACATGCAACACAAAGACAAAAAAGTCTAAGACGAAGTCGTAAAAGTTTCACTTTAATAATTTCGTCATATAGTACGGGTTCGATTCAACAAAAACTTCAAGAATAGGACATAAAATATATGGGTAGTATTTAATCGTACATCGAATAGTATAAAACGCAAGGCAAAAATACTGCATTGCATAAAAAAATATAGTCTCAACCCAAACGTAATCTTTGCTGTACGTTAAGCTACAATTTTTTGTTTACATTTCAGTATTTTTGAAGAGTTTTATTTTTTTCGCAAAAAAGGATTATTCGGTTGGAGCTATTTCGTTGAATTTTTACGCCAATGAAAATCAAAACAAAGTCACCATTTTAAGTGAAATGGACATTCAGTTTCATACAAGCTCAATATAATAAAAATGGGTTATATATATAACACACACATGACATACGAAGATTTGTTCTTAGGAACCATGTCACCGATTTTGATAAAAAGAAAAACTGCATTCATACTTTAATTGAAAAATAACACTTGTTGTTGCTTTGAAATAAATTAACTTGCACTTTTCACTTTTTCTTATTAAATATCGATCGTGTAAGTCTTAAGCTGTAAATGTCTCTATAAAATACGAGGGTGAAAATGAAAAAAATACATTGTTTTGACATACATTAGTTTATCATAGTAGGTGTTCGAAATGTGTGTATAGCTGTGTTTATGGCTTGAGTAGCGATAATTTGGTCGATCATCAGTATTCGGAGAAGGAAGTCATACAACTATTGTGTAAAATATATACATACATACACTTCACGCCCATTTCCCTGTAGAAGGGTAGGCTGAAATCACGGTCTCCCATCTGTCTTGACAAACCACAAGATGCCCCACCCATCAAAGCATTCCCTTTTCAATCTTTGTCACTACGTCTTTCAGCCAAGTTGAGCCAAGGACGTTAAAAGATTGGTAACTAGCTGCCGTTCTTCCCGAGATGTGAATCTATTTGGCCATAGGCTAGCAACCTGTCACCAATATTCCATTATGGTTTTTTCGTGTCTCCAAAGTTCGTGTTCATTAAAGGACGTGAATGTATATGCAGATGTGTGTATGTAACCTACTCCATGTAATAAATGCGCATCTTTTGTGGCACTACAAGGACTATAGGTCTCGGCTTGAATAAATATGTTAATAAAACAGTAATATTCAAATGAGGAGAATAATCAAAAGCTGTATCGTTTCAATGTGCATAGCAGAACCTTGAAAAAACCATTATATTCGTATCACCCAGGTCACTTTTAGCATGAATTAGAACTGTGATGTCATGTAAACATTGGTGACAGGTTGCTAGCCCATCAGTTGCATGCTGAGAAGAGCAGTAGCTAGTTAACACCGGCCTTCAATATAAAATTAGGTGCTTGCATATCATATGTATCTCAATATTATTTTTATACTTATGTATCTATATTTTTTCTTTTTGGTTTAGTTGGTTAAGTATATATCTGTTATCATTTTTTTTATAATTTATCTGTTTTTATTCTCAGTGAAACACATAATGTAGTAAACTTAACTAAGCATAAATTTTTAATTATTGTATCTAGAACTGGTTTGTGTTTTGTTTCCTTTTAAATAAATGAAGAAATAAATTGGCAGTATATATATTATCTAGACCAAACACGCACTGTTTCATTATTATAATATTAGTGTACAGTCTATTTCGGTCTTTTATCAGGGTTTACTCAAATATTCATTGAATTTTAAGCCCCTGTGAAAGGGTTCCCTTTTGGACTGCTCATTTAAATACTATCAATAATAAATCTCCTTTGCTGTCAGAGACTGTAAAATGAGTGATATTTAGTGTAACTATATTTAATCCAGTGCAGTCAGTGTTCTAAGAATAATTATATTTTATATAGTTTAATATTATTCGACGTAGCTAGTTGTTTGGAGCTTGACTCTGTATCAGTGGGTACAGGATTCAAATCCCGCTTGAGCATGGTCCAATGGAAATGAAATTTAATAAATTTCTATGTACATTTTCGTAATAAAAATATATTTACGAAATGCGTCAAATTCTTTTGTGAGGGAAAACACCGTGGTAAACCTACTTGTTCCCCGAACAAGTAACAGTCACTGCTCGTAAATAGCGACAAGGCTTACCATCTGTCACATTGAGTACTGACTATCTGGTCAACATGTGGGTTCTAGTTGGCCATACAATTAAATCCACAATTGCGGAGATGAAAACCTGAACCTCTGCCTACCCTGAAAGGCTTATTGGTCATGTGTGAGTGTGTTTTATTAAAACTAGATACATATACATCATAAGTAACATCCTTTAATAACTTTAAGGGTTGGCAGAATCTTGAAGACGCGATCTTAACGACACGATAATAATATCTTTGTTTAACTTAACCTAGCACTTTTTAGTGATGGTAAGCCACGTGACATTAAAAGCACTTTATGTTAAATGAAAAGAACTACGTATAGAAATGGATAACTATCAATTACCCTTAACTGGAGAAAGATAGAACGAGATTTATTTAACTAAGATTGTAGAACCTTTTGCGCGATAATGAAAAGCCTTTTGCGAAATCCAACCGATTCACACTAGGAACAATTTAGTATAGAACTGAAAAGGAGTATATAACCTCCTTTACGACAACCTCTGTGGACCGATCGGTTAGCCATCCGAACGCTCATCGTGAGGTCCTGGATTCGATTCCGGGTGGAAAAAAGTTAATAACTACGCTTTTCTTCTGCCTTCTACAGTCTGGTCATGGATTATATATGCTATATATGTATGTATATATCTAGCTAGCTACCTTTTTACTTCCCTGATAGCACGGCACAAATATATAAACATGTAATAATAGATATGATAGTCAGATAGACGCCCTATGGAAAAAAGGTGTCGTTAGAAGTACCTATAACCGCCGAGTGTGTATTAGGAGGTCTATATGTGTCAATGAAGTGAAAGAGGTTTGTCAGGATCAGGACAGAGGAACCGGTGTGATGAGTATGTATATATATTTATGTGTAACAAAATATCTTTGAAGCATATTGTAAATTTTCAATAGAATTGCACCTAAGGTGAACTTTTGATCATTACGATAGCGTCTCTGCCTGAGAGCCTTAAGGTCTAAGAACTGGGATGATGCCAAGTTCATTTGCACAGCCGAGAAGCCTTCGTTTCCGATACAAGAGGCTCTTGTGAGAATATTCGGTTAATGAGGATGGTAAAAGATGAATAATAAATTACGTATGTATATGTTTTTATAAAGTTCTTAAAAAAATGCTTATCTTGGGATAAAAATATTTATTACATAATAAAAAAATACAAATCTAATTATTTAAAAAGAGGATATGGCTGTAGGCAAGTGGGTTAGACCTCTGACTTCTTATTAGTGGTCCTAGATTCGAATCCCGGCTCTGGCATGTACCAATGAATGAAATGTGTATGTATTAGTACTAAAATACAAAGGTTGTAATGTACAGTTATCAATTGTCACTAATTATATAAAAGTTATGTTCATTAAGTTTAAAATACTTTAACGCAAGTTCCTTTGTAACTAACAGTACTCCTAAACACCCTTCAACTGCATTTACGTCGTGAAAGTTGGCTTTAACACAAACAGTAAAAACCGCACATAACTTCAACTTGAAATATTTGTTTGTTACAAATTTGTGCTAGCCGAATTTTGTCTAACTTCGGATGTAACTTGTATATTCATACACAAGCATACATACATACTTTGAGTTAGTTTCAGTATCCGTGGTTTTATAGTAATCATAGCCTGATATTAGAAAAGAATAGTATTTTAAGAATTTATATTGAAATATATATTAAAGGTAAGGTTGACACTAGAAGTTTATTTTAAGAACACGTTAAAATATTCATGATTAATAACTAACGGGTCTTATCGCGTAAGTTTTTATATAATAAAATTACCTTTATTAAGGCTACGTTGCAGTAGCCATGGTCACGGGCAGACTAATCATGAGTATAAATCGCGAATCTCTTAAAACTATGTTAAAATATTTATTTTAAAAGATGATACAAGAAGTAATTATAAATGAGATTTTAAGGTTGTAAATCAATCGGATGTGATTCACAATGATAATAAGAATGAAGATTACCAGCACTGACTATGAAGATTATAAGCTAATTCAAGATCTAAAAACTAGAACTAGTTTTCTTTCATATTTTAGTTAAGTTTCATAAATATTCATTTAACATTGTCTATATTCGTATCCAATTACGAGAACAACGGAATTTGAGTGAGCTTACTCGTATTTCATTTGAGTTTCATCCAATTTTGTTTTCTACAACTTTTAGGCAAAAGCGTATTTAAAAGCTTACATTACAAAGGTTTTGAGCACAAATAGGGGTAATTAGCCCTTCTGTTCTGCTAAATTACGTAAGCGTACGCAACACGACTGTTTGTCCTTTCAAGCTGGACAGTACCCTAGAGACATACATACATTTTACGACTTGTGTATACACACTCTCTCTTTTATTATGGCGGGGTAGTCAGAGGCTTGAGTGCCCATCTCGAAATTTCGAAGGCATGTTAGGTATGGGTCATTCGTAGCACGCGTTTCACTAGATAGACAGCACCCAACGTGATGGGTAGTGAACCGTATCGCCGTATATATATCGAATAAGCACTGACTATTACCTATCCTAAGGGATGGGCAGGTTTCCTCACGATGTTTTTCCTCACCGTTAGCAACTGTTAATTATGTACGTAAATGAAAAACACATATTTAAATTTCATTTATTGGTACATGCCAGAGTCGGGATTCGAACCTAGGACCTTTCTCATAAGAAGTCCAAAGTCATACCCACTGGGCTACAGTTATATAATACATATACGCTATATATTCTCCAGAGACATACTTATTACTTTTCCTTTAACATGGTAATCTGGGTATTAACAGGTTGGCATCAAAATGGAATTATTAATTATAGTACAACATATACCTTGTAGAATACCCAGTCCCTTAGTCACCTCCTACGATTCGAAAAGAATCGAATTCGAATATGAAAAGAATTCGAGAAGAAGATTCGATGAAAGGCAGTTAGTTAATATTCGATTTACGTCCCAGATTAACACGGTACTTTCATAGGAAGGTTATACATGTAAGTCTTATAAAGCTTCGAAATATTTTTGGTAAGCTAAAAATTTAAAGAGCTTTTTCTCACGATCTTGTCTTTGACCATAAATAAAAGTCGAGCCTTTGAAAACTAAATCGATTTACTAAAATATCTTTGAGACGACGCTGACGTCGTTTGCTGTTATGAAACATGATGGGCTGTCAACCCAATTTTGTTGATGCATCACACTGGCTCCTAAAACAAGTCTGAATAAATAAAGAGTATAAGACACTGTTGGTAGTTGATTGTGTCTTGGTGACTAGAATCTTAATGATTAGCTCTGTAACATAATTTAGTGTAGCTCAGTTTTTGTTGGCTTGCCTCTGTATCAGTGGGTACAGGTTTCAAACCTCGTAGCATATACCGATGGAAATGAATATTTCATATTTTCTTTGTATTTTCTTATTTTCGCAATAAACATGCAAACAAGCAAAAATATCGTTACGAAACCTACTTGTTTACCGAACAAGTAATAGTTAATGCTTGTAAATAGCGACACGGTTTACCACCTGTCACACTGAGTACTAACTATCTGGTCAATGCGTTCGTTGGAGCTGGCTATAGAATTACTACCTCCGCAGTTGCGGAGATGGACACCCAAACCTCTGACTATAGCAAGGGTTAGTCGTAATAGTGTTTATCTTTTGTTTGACGTGCACATTTTCAGCAATCAATCTTTCGTACTTCTTATAATATAAACATTCGCACCCATTAAGACATTTTAAGATGCATAATAATATGTCAATATGAGGAGAGATTACTTGATAATTTTAATATATGAAAGTAAGACAAAAGATTTTCGTCAGAACGTCTAGTTTAGAAAAGGACTTACTATCCTTTGGGAATATAGAAACGTAAACACATATACGTAAAACGTAAACACCAGAGAGATTTAAAGTTAAAAAAATGATACATGTCACTTATTATTTTAAATATACCCTATATGTTTATTATATATTATTTACTATGTGAGACCGCGTCATATCGCGATAAATGAATAAAGATACCTTTATATAACCCGACGTTTCGACCTACTTGCATAGGCCGTGGTCGCGAGAAGACTATATTATATTTATTATATGTTTTATGTATTCAAAATCCCACCATTTAGCATCCTGTGTCAGTGCATTAAACCTTCTAGCTTAGAGCCTCTGAATGTTAGGCTTCGCTTTGCAAAGCTTACAGACAATATCCATTATGCATCCAGTACAATTATCAGTTTAGCCTTGCTGTTTATTCTGGCTTAAACAAACAAACGGGCTAAATGTTCGCTGATGTATTCACTGCATAAATGATAGAGACATTACTGTAATTGGTTATATTTAATGTGAATCTGCGTTTTTCGTGCGTGGATTAATAGTAGTAGTAACAATAAAGTGTCGATGCCATTTTACAAAGTTTCGGAGATAATACAGTTGACTTTGTGGGTCAGTGGTTAAAAATCAGGAAATTAAATCTTGATAGAAATCATTCAGGACTGAAAAGGATATTAGAGTTTGAATCTAATTGGAGCATAGATCTTTTATACATGTTATGTACATTTTTTAATTAAACCACACAACTTTATTTCCACAATTGTTGAGTACTTCATTAATGGTACACTCAGCTTTTATATGGCTTCTATTTCAGAACCTTATTAACTTCTTTTGGCCAAACACTCAGAGGCTTCTATGTATTTCCTTCTGAAGGGCAGAAAATAAAGTTTCCATTCCTTAGCAATTTGCGTTCTGAAAGCAAAAGTTGAGCTGGCATAACGCGTTATTTGTGTGCGCCCTCTGCCTAGACATTGCCAAACTACTTTCGCAAATGGACAAAACTTTTCTTGTGCGTACTGATTTTACTAAGATAGTGGCTGGGGGATGAATATTGATGTTTACGAGAAAAAACACAAAGTGTTTTGTGATATTTCTTGTGTTCCAAACAAAATGTTAGTTAATAATGCACACGCTTCAATAATTTCTAAAGGGAGGAGAGAAATAACTAGTTTGTTGTTGAGAGAAATACGTTCAATGTAATACACACCGCAACTGATCTCAACGTATGTGTTTAGAGAGACGATTAATATTATCTGGCATTCCTCAGAAAATATAAGAGTTTGATTCTGATTTCAATAATAATATTACAAAATAATATTATACTACCCTTAATGTACGTTAACTAGGATGTCAAAAAATCTTCTTTTATACGCTTTCATCCCGCTTTATAGTAAAAAGTTATCAAGGTACTCTCCTTCACAGATGTAAGTGGAAGATGAACTAACAACCACTAATTAATATTCCATTTCAAAGTCATCACATTATGCAAAATAAGATACCGAAAAAAAAAGAGTCTCTGCCTTCTATATAATATTATGCAAAAACGTATCTTATATTATTAGAAATGACAAAATAATAACTTTATGATCGAACTGACACCCAGTGGTATGACCATCCATTAATATCCGAAATTTGCTTGTATTAATCCTTTTGAACCACGCACGATTTATTGCATGTCGAAATTCGCTTACACAACACGCCAAAATCGAATAAATTAGATTCCTCGAAACGTTAGAAAGCACATAATATCTGGAACCAACCCAATATGATACTATAGGATCGCTGGTTTCATTCAATGTTGAACCCAGCCGGGAAACGGAGTGAATTTCAAATTGATCCTATTCCGGAAATGCTAGGCAATTCAATGAAATGTAGAGAATAGTATCAATATCCCAAATAGGGGAATATGAAACATATTATATGAAATGAAAATCTTTTCTTTCAATATCAGTAACATAATATGTGAATACTGTTTTTATATAGATAATAAAATTTGAAAAAAAAAAACACTTTTTCATAATTATGCACGATGGTTTGGACATGTTATGCAGATGAATGATAGTAGATTGATAAAAGGAATATATGAAGTGAAGTAGAAGGGTAGCTACGTAGGGGCCGGCCCAATTAAACATATGACAGTCAGATAGACGCTATATTGAAAAAGGGTGACGTTACAAGTCCCTATAGCCACCGAGTGTGTATGAGTGTCAATTAAGCGAAAGCAATCTGTCAGGATCGCGACGGAGACCCTTGATTTCTGCCTACCCCTTAACAGGGGTTCAGGCGTGATGTGTATGTATGTATGTATTCATAAGTTTACATATTCTGGTTTCTTATCTTATAGATAGTATAAATAATTATTCCATCTGTAAATATAGTTCACTGCATTCCCTATTTCACCGAAAATCCTTTGACGTTGGGTTATGCTGTTAATCATTTCTGTCTCTGTAATCTTCATCTATATTATATCATGTTAGAAACTAGTCTATTGGATTGTAATTGAATACCTCTGACATATAAGCTATATTATTGTTTTTTTTTTTTGGTGTCAATTAAATATATCAGGATAGATTTATTAGAATACATTTTAACAATAGAATCTTTACAACAAATTTCGCGTTTGTTGATGATGTTTTTCTGAGCATAAAGTGAGATAATTATAATGTTATTTTTAGTCTCAATAAATAGCTCTAAGGACGAAAAAATTTAGATACTTAAAACCAATTAAAATAATTTAATTATAAATTAAATATATCTAAAAAATTATATAGTTTATTATTTGTTATTCTTATATAATTTATGAATAACAGTTATTAGAATAGATTATTATAAGAAAGGCTTTTAGAAGTACGTAGCCTGAAGAACTAAACAGCATAATGTTAAATAAGAATGGGTGTGAGTGAAGCAAGAGAAATTTGTAAGAATAGTTCAAGGTGGCGATTGATAATCTCTGCCTATCCTGTTAGGGAAGTAAAGGCATGAATATATGTAAGATTATAAAAAAACTGCAACTTGAATAAACGAGAAATTTTATAGTAAAAACCATACATACATGTAAGTAAAAAATATTATTAGGTTATAATAATATATTTAAATTAACATACGTCATATATCTCAATTATTGCAGTATCAAATAATAATAGATGTACATTCTCAGACGGGATTTGAACCATGTACCCACTGATACAGAGTCAAGTCCCAAACAACTAAGCTACCCTGAAGCTTTCAATGATGAATGATGGTAATTCAATTCTCTGCCTACTCCGAAAAGAATAACGCTAGTGACTTTACTTCAATAGTCAGTAGTTCAGTTCAATGACTTTTCTTCATAGTCATACGACAACTCGTTTCATATCCGATTTTACCCAAGGGGATAAAACGTAAGAGAACGAAAAATTCCTTCAGCATATTTACTCTTTTGAAATTTCTTTGATACGTTCGTAGCTCAGCTGGAGAGGGCTAAAGATAGAACAGTTAACAATATACCT
The DNA here is from genome assembly GCA_030578115.1 of Leucoptera coffeella. Classification (NCBI taxonomy): domain Eukaryota; kingdom Metazoa; phylum Arthropoda; class Insecta; order Lepidoptera; family Lyonetiidae; genus Leucoptera; species Leucoptera coffeella. Next base: position 347,149 of record JAMBLF010000054.1, on the reverse strand, counting down.
TTTCTAGAGTCTCGTTCATACTTTTTCTTTGTCTTGGACTGAAGAAAAAGTAGGTAGACTTTAATAAGAACTTTTTCGTGGGTATATTGTGACCGATTTAGGTTGTGAGAGTGATTTTTTTAAAGGCGTAATGGAAAGAGATTCATACTAAATTATGTAGTCATTCGTTATAGTTAGCATAATTTAAAATATATAAATATATGTACTCACTCTGAAAATATATTATGTTTAAAAGAATATGCTTTTATATATGTCTATGGTATGTATGAAAATGACAGTATATCTATGTAAAATATGAAACAAAAAGAAAGCATTTTAAATAACAGCTATTATTGAGAAAAATTGCAAGCTATGCTTTTCGTCGCATATGTCAATAAAAAGCTGAAAAATAAGTTTCAATGGCCTTTTGACACATGCAAATTTAACTTGTCTGTAGCGAAATGTAAAATGGCATTCAGTTAAATTCTTCCACGCGTTTCAGTTGACATATTTAAAGTCATGTAAATAAGTATGCTCCAAAATAGTTTACAGCGGATTCAAAATTTCGTTGATTTCTTCCTTGTATGCCCCTTAATGTGGCTAAACTATTAGAGACTTTTACGTAATATTTTGTGATTGTGTTATGTATTATAATAATCTTTTGATCTGTAAAGTTAAGCCCAGTTTGCTATTTAAGAAAATTTTAATACTTTATTAAGAGAAACAACATAATATTCTGATCTTATTACGTACATATTACAATCAAGGTATGTAAAGTTCCACGCCGAAACCGTTTTAAATAACTGTTTAATAATTTCGTAGTCGTTTTGAGTAGACCTCTACTAATACTACACGTTATATAATATGTGTAATATAATTCAAGTAAATACTAGTATGTACCCAGCTTCAAACACGTCTAGACAGTAAATATTAGCTAGAGCTATGCCAAGGCAAATTCATCTATCTACTACTGGTACGGGAGAGGCAAACCTACTAAATTATTCACTCACTTCGACAACATACGAGCCATATATGAGCATAGTAACTAACGTTGTTGGTGCGGGAATAAATTGACAAAGATTAAGACACAATACAAAATATGCTTTACGACTTGTGAGGTGAAATTTTGATGGCATGTTAAGTATGGGTCACTTAAAACCCACGTTTCACTAGACAGCACCCAACTCGATAGGTAAAGAACCTTATGGCCGTATACAGTATACTCTTACCTATCCCGAGGAATAGGCATGTTTCGAAACAATGTTTTCCTTCACCGTTACACATTATTTTGTACATGCCGATATTCGAACCTAGGACTTCTAATAAGGAGTCGGAAGTCTTACCCACTTGACTACAGCCGCTATAAGAGATAAATATGAACAGATTATTAAAACACTCTGTGATTACCCATATTTCTCCATATTGGCATGTCAATTTTCGTTCAAGTACATACATAAAGTAAAATAATAAGATGTTTATTATAAATGCTTAAATGTACACCCAAAAATGTTCACTAACGTACAGCCAAGGTTAGTTTAGTTTAAAAATTGTGTTATTTTGGCACAGTATTTTTGAATAGTGCTTCCACCTTTTTGTGTTATTTTAAATACTAGCCATAGATAGGTGAATACATGATAATAAACTTTTAATGTCATTCTTATACTATTATTTTCCTTATTTGCGTGTCTTACCCAATAAGAAATTAGGACGACAGATGAGTAACTTAATACCTCTTTACCCTTTTGGTTTGGTTCGTGTCTTTACCTTAATCTTAGTCCCTTAGACGTCCCCTACGACACATTTACGACGAATATTATCTAAGTGCGCACTTACGTCACAATTAACTGAATGCGTCATACTTACAGTATTAAGATATAACTAAGGCTCGTGCTAGTCTGAAACTTAAGTAGTCTGTCTGTCCATAAAAAGCATATATATAAGGCGATACGGTTCACTACTTATCACGTTGGGTGCTGTCTATCTAGTGATACGCGGGCTTCGAATGACCCAAGCATTCAAGCCTCTGACTACCCCGCCATAATAAAAAAGGCAGTGTGTATACACAAGTCGTGACGCGTATGTATGTATGTGATGTGTATATATATATATATATATATATATATATATATATATATATATATATATAGCAACTGCCAGTTAGCATTCAACAAAGTTTATTCCAATAATATATTTTCGTACCATCTTCAACAATCTGTCCACTGATAAGTATTTAGACATGAATCCACAAAATGTCTTTTTTGTACGTCTTATCCCCTTAATTCACACTTTTTCTTCACAAACGACAAACGCATTCACGACCATTAACTCTTGCGGGGTAGTCACAGGTTCTTGTTTCCATCTCCTCAATTGCGAAGGTAGTAAATCTATGGACACCTCGAATCCAGTTGACTAGATGGTCAGTACTCAATGTGACAGGAGGTAAGCCGTGTCGCCATTTGCAAGCATTAACTATTACCTGTTCGACGAACAGGTAGGTTTCCTCACGATGTTTTCCCTCATCGTATAATTCGATGCATTTCGTAAATGTGTTTTTATTACGAAAATGTACACAGAAATTCATTAAACTTCATTTCCATTGGCACATGTTCAAGCGGGATTTGAACCCAATGCCCACTGTTACAGAGCCAAGCCCCTAACAACTGAGCTACGTCGAATTACACATATATGAGTATAAGTTGAATTAACTAAGTTTTCTCAAGGTAACGACCTAAGTTCAAACTAAGGCGGATGTGTGACGAGTAAGTGTTTACAATTTGAACCAGCTTTCATCAGACTGTGTGAGTTGCATGTAGAGGAAGTGAAATTTACACAAAATTGCATATTTAATAAAGTCTCGTAGTAGTTTGGTATGTAAATAGAATGCAGCTTAGCGTAGTATGTGACTAAGGAATAGGGTTTACTATTACTTACACTTACGATTACAAAACTACTTAATAATTATTCTTAGATTATCTTTAAATCCATTCACATCTTTTCGTCGTTTCATGTCATCAACTTGGAGATATTATCGTCTCCAAGGTTATTTCCACCCCTAAAGGCATTAGTAGCCGTAAATGTATTTAGAAGTATGTATGTAATACATATCATGTTTATATCATCATATTTGCTATAACAATAACTTTATGAAGTTTTAATTAAACACAAAAATCTTTTGGACCAATCAATGCTTTTATAACCACTATTAGTTTCACCAAGGCGGTTGACAACTCCCCGCTCACTCGCAAACTTCTTATATTTTCGTCAACCTAAACAAATATCAAATTCAATCAACGTACATATTCACAGGCCCTTACATTCCCAACTGCTTTTTGAGTACACAGCCTGCAGCTTCCAGTATTTGTTCGCAATTTTGATTCAGCCGAAATTGCCTTCATGTCGTTAGATTTTACGGACGGACTGTTTACCTAAGTTAGCAGAATAGGGCCCCTTTTGCTTGCATTATTAAATTAAAGAGGTCTACACTGTTGCTTTATACTTTGTAGGACTCGGATTCTGCTAGTTGAGAGTATTACGATTTAAACAACTGTAGTAGGGTGTATGGTGTTGGAGAATTAAAGTTTGAAGTGAAAATATTAGGACAAGATGAATTGTATCGGATTATGGTAATTAAAACATTGTGAGGAAACATGCCTAACTTTAAAGGGAGAATGATTGCTTACATTTTAGGGTTGAATATGATAAAATATGGATTTGTATAACCTTACCTATTAACTTGGACTAACACTATTTTGAAGACTGAAATGTGAGTTTTGAGTATCTCGCATTTAATACCAACCGTGATACATATTGCAGAGGAACGACTAATACTAGATCATTTCCTTTGATACTGAGGTTGTACTTCAAAAGCCTCTATCAATTTCAAACTGCAAAGCATATTCCTGAACTTTCTCAAGAACCGAGGAATCCATAAGAAGGAAATAAAATTCCATTTTCCATATCAAGGAAATAAAAACCGGAGCGAACGTTTAGGTACTCTGAATTATTAAATTTATTAAAATATTCTTCCGAGTTAGCTTTGAATAGAAAGAAAACAGACGTGATTCTTGGTTTGATGTAAGCGATGCCCTAATTTTATTTGAGAAAGAAGTCTAGCAAAATATTTTAAAGTCATTCCTAGGCAATGACCTGGAAATTCGTTGTACCGCAGTTTCTTTTGTAAATAATATTATTCCTTTGAGGTAAACTTTATTACCTTTGGAAAACCCCAGTTTTTAAACGTCTATTTGAAGGTTATAGTGCAGAAATCCTAGTAGGTACCAGTTACAGTTGTGTATGTGGCTATAGAATGTAAAATTAATATCCCAGACAATTATATATACTTTAACATATATGACCTTTCCCTTTCTTTCTTGATCACTTTTTAACATGCATAAAGGCACAAAATAAATCTAAATAAAATATTTAAACAATAATTTAACATATTATATTGTAATAATTCTAATAATTTAACTTATTATATTTAACTTATTATTGAGTGAAGTGGAAGGGCGGTTACGTAGGGGCCGGCCTAATAAGACATATAAATGTCTTATTAGGCCGGCCCCTACGTACGTAGTCAGATAGACGCTATATTGAAAAAAGGTGACGTTAGGTGTACTTATAACCGCCGAGAGTGTATGAGAAGATGTATGAGATTGACTAAAGTTATTGATTTGATTGGTTCGTATTAATCAAAGAGTTCTGACACAGTTTACCTAGGGTAAACAGTGAGAACAAACCAATATTAGGGGTGTAATGTCATATGAGAGTATCGTGAAATACAAATAAGTACATAGTGAAAGAAACATCACCCTACAAACAGCTTGTAAGTAACTAAAATAGCATTGAGTGTGCCCACCGATTAGAATGCAAACATCGCATCTCATATTCCACTCCATTTAACCGTATTATAGGAAAGGGTATGATTTTAAACCTGGGGCTTCACTAATGCGTTTTAGCACAAATGCAGTTCAATATCTATCAGATCAGTTATAGAGTGAAGTTGGTAGTGGATGACCAAAAGTTGACAATTCACCATTCGAATCGACAATAGTGTCAATTTTCGTATAAAAAATGGCAAACCAACTTCACACTGTAACTGGTGTGATATCAAAGTGTTATTTTGCAAAAAAAAAACATTAGTGGAGTAAGCTTAATGCTTACAACAATTTTATAGTAACCGGTAGTTATTTTACGTGTTGGTTTAGATATTAAAAGGTAACTGGGAGGTGTAGGTTCAAAACCAAATTATGTGAATTCAAACAACACCAACCAATTAGGTAAACACGAATATAGGTACATCATGTCATTTACCTACGAAAGGGTGGGCACAAAACACTGATCCCTATTCGTTTCGATCCTGGTAAACCACATTCGCTTCATACACACTCGGTGGTTATAAATACTTCTATTCTCACGCCTGTCTGAATATTATATGTCTGTTTGGTCTGACCCTATAACCTAAATACTTTATATTTCAAAAAGAAATACTTCTTCACTATAAATATATTTTGATCTTCAGCATATATTATGTACTAGCGAAGCGCTCCAGCTTCGCACTTCTGGCTATTTAATGGATGTTATTATACAAATAAATAATTACTCTATCTATTAATAAAAAACCGCAACAAAATCCGTTGCGTAGTTTCAAAGATTTAAGCATACAAAGGGACAGAGAAAGCGACTTTGTTTTATACTATGTAGTGATAAATGAAACATAGCTTCGTAGAAGCGTAAACATTCACATCCGTTGATATCAATATCGTTAGGCATTGCCTTAGATGCACGATCTGATTAGAGTTCCAAATCACGTGAGCTGCAGTCTGACTATTCCGTCTAAAGACAAAGGTCCCAATTAGTGAAACGTCTTTGTTGGAAATCAGTTGGATTCCCAAAGCTAAAAGGCTATTCATTGTGCACCGACTCATGGTTAGTTATATCTCTAGTAATTATCTTGAATTGATTGGATTGGTTCGTGTAAATGGAAATTAATATATCAAATAATTGTTACACTTATGTCTTTGGTAATAGACTAGCTCATTAGTATCATTCGATGAATCAGTCTATATCAATCTAATGCAGGACATAACATTACGGTGGGGGAAAACATCGTAAGGAAACCTACCTGTTCCCCGAACAGGTAATAGTTAGTACTTGTAAATGGTGACATGGCTAACTACCTGTTACATTGAGTACTGACTATCTGGTTATCACGTGGGTTCAAGGTGGCTATAGAATTACTACATTCGCAATTGCGGAGATGGACACCCGTACCTCTGGCTACCCCGCAAGATTTAATGGCCGTGAATGCGTTTGTCTTTTTGCAGGACATAGGCAGCTCCAAGGATACGCAATAAAACACGATCACTTAAGGCTCTATTCGAATCACTAAAATCGATAGTCGTATTACATTCATATATTATAAATAGAAGATTGATAGGCGTCAAATTAAATGTTTTTTGATCATTTTTGTTACTCATGTCTCCTTACAAAGGGAAAGACAAAGATCACGGATGCCCTATTGTCTTGATCCTGACAATCCTTTGTTGGCCTCATTGACAATTGTAAAATAAAAAAGATGATGAGTTTAGCCAGTGCATGTACCAAAAGGGAGCCATTCCATCCTTTAGTATTCGTAGTTCCTCTGTTTTTCCTATCAAAATCGCGCGATAGAAGTTTTCCAACTGCATTCGGCCTCAACCGTTCCCATTTGAAAGACGAAAGAATTTTCCAATATCGAAAGCGCCGGGTGAATTGATATTGCATTCGCGGCTGACAGTCCAATACTTACTGTTTGAATTGACCGAAGTTTCTAGTTTAAGGTGCGGTGAATGGTGAACTTTTTTCTTATGAAAAACCTTAACTGACAGTTTTGCGGGTAGTATTTTGTTTTGCGTTAGCTTGTTTTCGCTATTTTAGCGGAGTTGAAAATGGAAAAATGCTGTAAATTTAATTCAGTTTTATATCCACTGGCTATAAGGAGATATTTTTGTTACTGATACATAACATATTTATGTTAGAGATATTTATGTTAAGTTTCTTGCCTTCAAAGTTATCTAATCTCGTTAAAAACTAACACAGACAGTGTAAATGGGTTTCTATTAATATTTGTAGGTTTATTTACATAGTGTTATAATGAAATTTACTATAACTTTCCATAAAACCAAATGGTCAGTTTCTGCTTAAAAAAACAAAGTGGATTCGATAGCACAGAAAAGAATCAATTTCATTCACTGCACGCATAGATAACAGCATACACATACATATTATATATGCACCTTTAATCTGTCAACACTGACAATTCCACATCCAAAAAGTACACGCTAAATTGATTGACCTCGCAAGAGTAGTTTTACATATTTAATAAAAACCTAGTAACCACGAAATGAAACATATACCCAGTGTGTCCCTACCACAATGTAGGCTTAATAAGTCCACGTTTGTCATAACAAGAAAGTGGTGTTCTGTCTATCTCCTTTGTTATGCATGGAACTGGTCCCCGGACGAGGTTAATTACAAAACTCGACGTGCGAGGTCGCTACGTCGATTCTCCAACTCACCACAATTTGTGTTTTGAACCTGGGTATAAGAGGAATGACTCAAAATTTGTTTGGTAGTGAAATAGGCTATGTTCTCTTTGAATGTAAAATAGCTATTAGAGAGGTAATTAAAAAGAAATGTGAGTACCTATAGGATTGGTTTTAAGAAAGCTGGGATTAAAGTACCTATTTCTTATGGAATGTTGAATAAATTTATCTAATTACAATATAAAGCCTTGTGACTGATGATTATTATTCCTTCATACGTTATTATATTCAAAATGTAATTAGTACATATTCGATACAAATCAGCTCAGGTAAAGAATAGAATAATATTAAAAGCAATATAAAGTTCGGAATCTCTCTTCGAACATGTCTTCTGTAAAGTATCGATTTAAACTGTTTTCAAAGTTTACCTTCTCAGCACTCGATGAACCGATACTTTTCGTTTTTCTTTTATGCTACGAGATATACCTACCAATATTTATCCTTACGTATATATTTATCGTTGTTATATTTTACGACATTACATAAAATTCAAGCTCGCACTAGTCTGAGAAATAAAACGAATGCTAACTAGCTGCTATTCTTCTCGAAATGTTGTAGGAGACACTAAAAGATTAGGGATCAATACAATTGAACCCTGTCACCGAAGTTCTATATAACATTACATTATAAATGCTAAAAAGTGACCTAAGAGATATTATCGTCTCTCCAAGATTCTGTCCACTTCGAAAGGGATTTAATCCGTGACGTTAAGACGTGATTATATATTTGTATACACTATCCACTTAGTACTACGGTCAGTTAATAAAAGCTCCTTACTTTACTTACAAGGAAAAATACAAACAATGTCTAATTTAGTACGTAAGACACCTTAATTTAATAAAATACTTTCTAAGAAATTGTTGTTCCACATTACAATGTAGCTGAGAGATATTTTAGCAGGCACCCAAGGACTTTCATTACTTTGTGTAGTACTCTACAATTACATTAACTAGTAAAGTAATTAGCTGCCATTCTTCTTGAAATGTTGAGGTGACTCAGGGATATATAGCTCAAAGATACCTTTTAGTTTTGAGTAGGCGAATGGAATTTCTAAATTTATTTGGAGCCAATTTTAAATAATCGCTTTTAGTTAATATCGTATCATATTGAGGTATGCTCTCTTTCAATTATTATTAAGGACAACATAATTATAGCAATCAATAATATAATAATACTGTATTCAATGTTTATTTAAAATGTTTTTTTTATCCGTTCTAACTAGCTGCCGTTCTTCCCGGCATGTCGTAAAAAGCGACTAAGGCATCAGGGAAACTTGGTTTTATATGGAATCTATTGAGTGATGGGCTAGTCTTCACTCAACAGGGTTCCATATGATGCACAACCCTAATATTCATGCTAAAAAATGACCAAGGAGATCTTTTCATGTTTCTATGGATCAGAATGAGTTTTTTTAGTGATATTTATATTGTATGTAATAATTTCATTTCATTCTAGTCCAATCTATACTAAATTATGTGCATGAGTACTCATATAACGCGAGTACAAAAAGTTAACTCCAGCACAAATGAATCAGAAATGAAAATGGATCATCCAAACTTTTCTGTTCAAAACAGTTTTTTATGTTTGTTTATTTTTTATCACACAACTGCCAAACGAATGTGCTATTGTCATTATGTAGAACAAGGTAGAGTGCATCTATATTTTTGTGACGAAATTTTGACACTTTCGTCTATTACCAACACGCATTCACTCCGTAAATGCTTAAACTAGTAATTCTACTGCATTAAAATTCACAAAACTGAAAACGTGTTTTTTTAATAAAAAGACTTTTAAACTAGCAAAATAAGGCGCAGAGAGAGAATTAAAAAGTTATTTGTGTGGTTTTATGAAACCACGGTAAAAGTGTAATTTTTTTTAATTGTAGACATTTAACTAGTTACTAATACTTAAGCGTAAAATTACTTATGTTGTAGCAATAAACATGTTTACTATACTATACACTATACACATGACATCACGACCGTCACGCAACATAAGACGAAAAAGTTTGAGACGATGTAATAAAACGTTCACTTTAATAAATAACTTCGATTTAATAAAAAAATAAACAATCCATAAACAACATTCATCTCTTGACTATGGTCACTGCATACATTTTCGTGTCATACAACTCCGTATCAAGTATGCATTTATTCACCCACTTAACGCTGACGTGTTTTACTGGACTAACCAATGTTTCTATCAATTTCTTCGCGTCGCGTTCAGTAATTACATCACTATTATGCACTAATACATCAATATCGTCAAAATCTTCACTAACTTCGCCTCCATACGCTATCCAATGTCTCTCTAGATTGGCCTTTTGTACTGTTGGAAAAAGATCGTTGTTGGGATAAAAAGATATTTTGGTTCCCTTAAAGATATTGCGGAATAGAATTTTGGGTCCACTTAAAAACTTGACGCGATCTAATTTCAATTTTTCTTTCTTTTTAAGTGGACTGCTACTTCCTTTCTTACGTTCTTTTACTGTGTTTGATTTTTCATTAATATCGTTACTAAGCCGTCTTTTCTTCTTAGGACTGTCTACTTTTTCGTTTTTAATGTCAACGTTAATCTGATCTTCTTGATTGGCTTTTCTCTTCTTACTTGGTCTTTCACTATCTTCATTTTCAATTTTAACACTTTCAATATTAGGTAAAAAGTCAGTTATTTTCAATTTGTTAGACCTTGTTTTCTCATTAAGGTCGGATTTATCCTTTTTCTTTGCACCTATTGAGTCTCTTTTCTTTGTATCTTCGGATTCACGTTTTATTTTAGAAAGCATGTAGACTTCCGCAACATTGGTAATCGGTAAATCTGTTTCTTTTAGCTTATTTTCTGGTGATTTAGACGAACTTTCACCAAGTTTTTGGAGTAAAGTGACATCTGTAGTTTCCTTTGAGGTTTTATAGAGATTTTTTAGTTCGGATAGTGAGGTGGCGGTTTTCCAATTTTTATCGTCTCTCACTTTAGTGACCCTTGGGAATCTAATTGAAATACCGTCAGCTGTATGGATGTTGGCTTTCGTGAACTCCGTACCTAGAACAGAACAAAAATATTGTACTAATTAGGCTCATGATTACTTTAATGGATTCATTTAGATTCTTTAATAAATGCCATAAAAATGAACTTATTTCCAATTTGCCTGGATTCCAATATGTATTATTTATTCACGTCTATATCAGTTTCGATGCTTTTATCTCGACTACTATGTATTTATTACGAGGTCAGATGTTGACTAACTTCAATGAGCTGAACAAGGCTATAGTAGTTTGACACTAAAAAAACATTTTTTTGGCCGGTTACCACCTAACGTGGCAGGTTGCAGCTTATGTAGTTATTCACACCCTCTGACTATAGATGTCGCTATTCACACTATCTGACTATAGTCTATTTCTCTCTAACGAAACATATACGTACCAGTAATTTCCCAAACAGGTTGCGCTTTAGGGTCCTTAGCCACAAAGTCAGGCACTAAGCCCCTGTTACACTTCAACCATGTTGGCAATCTGTGATAGTCCTGAGAAATTTTAGTCATCAGCGGTCCCAGCTCATCTTGTAATTTCTCCAACGACGCGTCATCGAAGCCTGTGTGCACCTTTGTAACTGTCAACCAGTTGTCTTTAACGTCATCGTGACAGCCCATCAGAAAAACTGACATCATCCCGCCCTTTTTGCCTGTACCTGAAACAAAACATTTCAAGCAATTACTTGAATGAAGGCTCGCTGTTAACTATGAATAATTTTGTTAAACTTTATTTATTTATAGCAGACTCCAATATTTAGCTAAATATTATAAAATTTTCTTTGTTACTCTATTTTAAATTGTACAAATAGTTATAATATATCTTTCAGCGAATATGTGTAATATGGATATGGGATTTTGGCAATACGCCTTTGTCAACTTTAGTATCTCTGGCCTATTATAATAATATGTTCATTCATAATTTAATTTCACCTGGGCTATGGGCTATATTATAATGGAGCTGTGTATCAATTTATGATCCATATACAGTAGAGTCCATATGGAGTCAATAAAATGTAGAGTATCACTATATAGTATAAAACAAAGTCACTTTCTTTGTCCCTATGTCCCTTTGTATACTTAAATCTTTGAAACTACACAACGGATTTTGATGCGTTTTTTTTAATAGATTGAGTGATTCAAGAGGAAGGTTTATATGTATAATAACATCCATTAAATAGTGGAGTAGGCTATATATTTTATACCCGTGCGAAGCTGGAGCGGGTCACTAGTAATTATAATAATTTATTATACCAAACCAAGCTCCTAAGACAACCAAATCAGCTGTGTCAGCCATGGCGCCATCAAACAAGTAATCTTTCTTCACTTTCAACCAATGCCTCTTGCCTGGCTCATAGGTGGACTTCAGGTCTTTTAGGACTAGACCTTCTAGGCCTTCTTTTAAGACCTAAAATCAATTAAAACATAACTATGTGAAATTGTATTCATGGGGTAATTCTGGATCCCTATACTTAAATGTAGACTAAAAACTTCCATACACAGACACATCATACGACGAATAGATTTGACGACCTCCGTGGCGCGATTGGTTGAGCACTTGAACGCTAATCGTGAGGTCCCTGGTTCGATTCCCGGTGGAGGCAGAGTTAAGAACTACGCTTTTCTTCTGCTTTCCAGTCTGGTTGTTGATTATATATGCTATATATGTATCTATCTATATATATAATAAGTATATATTTTTTAAATATACGTTGGCTAGTACCCTTAACACAAGTCTTGATGAACTTACCAAGGGGCTAGTTCAATTAGTGTAATATTGTCCTAAATATTATTATTATTATACTCATCCCTACGTAAAAAATGTATTATTAAATTAAAAAGTTTATCTAATAAATATAATACTCTGCTCCTTGTAGTTACTGAAGAAAAACATTCAAAATTAAATTTTAAGTCTGAGTTTATAATGGAACTGCATATTGGTAAGTACGTTAGTACTTAATTTATACAAACAAAAACAAACGCATTCACGACCATTAACCCTTGCGGGGTAGTCAGAGGTTCAGGTGTCCATCTCCGCAATTGCGAAGGTAGTAATTCTATGGACACCTCGAACCCACGTGTTAACCAGATAGTCAGTACTCAATGTGACAGGTGGTCAGCCTTGTCGCCATTAACAAGCACTAACTATTACCTGTTCGACGAACAGGTAGGTTTCCTCACGATGTTTTCCCTCACCGTATAATTCAACGCATTTCGTAAATGTGTTTTTTATTACGAAAATGTACATAGAAATTCATTAAACTTCATTTCCATTGGTACATGCTCAAACGGGATTTGAACCCTGTACCCACTGATACAAAGCCAAGCCCCAAACAACTGAGCTACGTCGAATTATTATATTATTATTATTTATTTATTATTAATTTATACAAGTATTAAGTTATTTCAGTATTTCACCTTACATATTCATGCCATATTCATGTCAACAAGGTTCTTCGTGACAATGTGCTGGAGATTTCGAGTGTGTCAACCCGGGTAGCGTACCTTGTACTGAAACTGACCAAGAGATACTCTCTTAAGGTCGTGCAGGTATATGCGCCGACGTCGGCATACTCGGACAGTGAGGTCGAGGTGCTTTATGAAGATATCGCCAAAGCGATGCATAACACCACCAAGACCCACTACACCGTTGTCATGGGGGACTTCAATGCCAAAGTGGGGGTGCGCGAATGCGACGAGTCGCGTATTGGAACGCACGGAATTGGACGCAGAAACGCCAGAGGGCAAATGCTGGTCAACTTCCTGGACAAAGAGGGGTTGTTCTGTATGAACACATTCTTTAGGAAGAAGCCCCATAGGAAGTGGACCTGGCATAGCCCAGATGGTGGGACGAAGAATGAGATCGACTTTATCTTAGCGGACAAGAGGTACATATTCAGGGATGTCTCAGTGGTCAACAGGTTCAAAACCGGCAGCGACCACCGACTAGTGAGAGGCATCCTGAGTATTGACTTCAAGGCTGAGAGAAGTCGTCTGACGCGATCCGTTCTCCGCCCAACGATGCTCCAATCCGTGCACGGCTCTGAAGCGTTCCAGTTGGAACTACGCAATCGCTTCGATGCACTAAAGGCCACGGCAAATGTTGACGAGAACCTGGATGATGTAGTGAGGGTTCTTCGTGAAGTGGGTGGGAAACACTTCAAGGCAGGACGAGGCAGCCGAAAATCTAAGCTCTCAAGCGCAACCCTGGAATTGATGCGGATTCGACGCACAATGTCAGAGGGAGCTTCGTCAGACACCCAACGTCTCAACAAGACCATCCGAAAATCGGTGAGACGTGACCTCCGAAGCTTTAATGCTCAAATTATTCAAGAGGCTATTGAGCTAAATCGGGGGTCTAAAGTCTTCAATAAAAGAATGGGTCGTTCTAGTCTGACGAAGCTGAAAACCTCAGAGGGCAAGACCGTCACCTCAATTCCAGGGATTCTGGCCGAGGTTGAGAGCTTCTACGACCGTTTATACGCCTCGCATGCCACGAGGCCCCCACCCGATACGAGGGACCCAAGAGCTGCATTGGTGCGCCATTTCACGGACGATCTTCCACTCGTGGACGTAGACGAGGCTGGGAGTGCTCTCAGACAACTTAGTAATGGGAAGGCTCCCGGCGAGGACGGAATCACCTCTGAGCTTCTCAGGGCGGGAGGATCTCCGCTCCTGGAGAGGCTCAAGGATTTGTTTAATTCCGTCATAGCCAATGGGACCACTCCGAAGGCGTGGAGTGGGAGCGTAGTGGCCTTGTTTTTCAAAAAGGGAGACAAGGCCCTACTGAAGAATTATAGACCAATCGCGCTCCTAAGCCACGTCTACAAGTTGTTCTCGAGAGTGCTCACAAATCGTCTGGCCTCAAGATTTGACGCCTTCCAGCCGCCGGAGCAGGCCGGATTTCGAAAAGGCTATAGTACCGTAGACCACATTCACACGGTGCGGCAGGTTATACAGAAGTCCCATGAGTATAACCGGCCGCTGTGCCTTGCCTTCGTGGATTACGAGAAGGCCTTCGACTCGGTCGAGATCTGGGCTGTTCTGGAATCACTGCAGCGATGCCAGGTCGATTGGCGATATGTGCAGGTGCTGAAGAGCCTATATAGTATGGCAACGATATCTGTTCAAGTCCAAAACCAAAAGACGAGTCCTATACGGTTGCTCAGAGGAGTGAGACAGGGGGATGTTATCTCACCAAAACTGTTCTCAAACGCACTGGAGGACCTCTTCAAAACTCTGGATTGGACTGGGATGGGTATCAATGTCAATGGCAGATACCTCACGCACCTTCGCTTCGCTGATGACATTGTCTTGATGGCGGAGTCGCTGCAGGATTTGCAGGAAATGCTGCACAGTCTGAACGCTGCCTCACGGTCGGTCGGTCTCCGGATGAACTTGGACAAGACTAAGGTCATGTTCAATGAACTTGTGGTCCCGGAGCCGATTGCGATCAATGGAGAGGCGCTCGAAGCTGTCCAGGAATATGTCTACCTGGGACAAGTATTGCAGTTGGGTAGGGACAGTTTCGAGCGGGAGATTTCCAGAAGAGTGCAGCTGGGCTGGGCAGCATTTAGGAAGTTGCGTCACATCTTCTCGTCGCCACTACCGCAGTGCCTGAAAACCAGGGTTTTTAACCAGTGTGTCCTACCCGTAATGACATACAGATCCGAGACGTGGAACATGACAGTCGGGGTAGCCCACCGACTACATGTCGCTCAGCGAGCAATGGAGCGTTCAATGCTGGGTATCTCGTTAAGGGACAGAGTCCGGAATGAGATTATCCGGCAAAGAACCAAAGTGATAGACATAGTCTATCGCTGTTGTAAACTGAAGTGGCAGTGGGCCGGCCACGTCTGTCGTAGAACCGACGACCGCTGGAGTAAAGCGGTTCTTGAGTGGAGGCCACGTCTCGGCAAACGTAGTGTAGGACGCCCCCCTGCCAGGTGGACCGATGACCTCAAGAAGGTTGCTGGTAGTGGCTGGATGAGGGCCACGAGAGATCGTCTTTTGTGGCGTACCCTTGGGGAGGCCTACGTCCAGCAGTGGACTGATACAGGCTGATTGATGATTCATGCCAGAATTTTTAAAAACAATGAAACTTCATTCAATTAGGTGTGTAGTGACCCAAATGTTTAACTTATATTGTCAACGTACCTGAGCAATCATATCAGCTAAATCCGCCTTCTTCTTAATAACTCTCTGCTCTGACAGCATTACATGATTCTTGATCTCAACTATATTCTGTTTGAGTATATCTCTTCGTTCCTTCATAGGTTTGCCCATCAAATTCTCACCATTATAGTAAAGACAATCAAAAACAAATAAACAGACTTGAGCATCTTTGAACTCTGTTTGTTTATGAATGCCTAGGGAACCGAAAGGAAGTGGTTTCCCAGTGTTGAGGTCCACCATTAACACTTCTGCGTCTAACACAAGTTCGTCAGCTTTCGGAAATGCTTTGGGGAGGTAGTCTTTGAAATGTTTCACTTTGTGAGCTAAGACTGGTTTTAAGGAGCGGGAGAAGTAACTGAAAAATTAAAATTTAAGGGTGTTTAAGCTAAGGATATATATTTAATGGAAGAGAAGGTTTTAATAATTACAAATGCTTTGTGCAATAGAATTGTATTGGTAAAATGTCACCATCAAAAGGTATATGAATAAGGTAATACACATGTAAATATTTTGTTATATGAAAACTTAAATAGAAAACCCGTAGTGACACATTGGGTATCTTTTATTTGTAGAAAGACTAAAATACATATCACATACCTGAACTCAGACCCTTTTTTATGCACTTGTACCCTTTCCCCATCATATTTGATCTCAGAAAACATGCCGTTCGGACACTTTGACATGGCCATGTCAACGGACTTACATGCTTCAGCCAACATTGGTAACACAGGGGTCATTATTTGAAGCTCAGCTTTGAAAGATTTCTGAACTGAGTCTTTATGTTTCACCCCTTTACCCTTATCTAGAACTTTCTGTAAAACCATGTCTAAATTCCGTGACGTTTGAAACAGATTGTACGCGTCTGGATGCACGCCTTCTAAGATATGTTTAGGGCCAGCGTTTATTCGCAAATCACCTTTAATGAGTCTAATTATCATTTCTAAGTCTTTGGTAGTGCATTTTCTTATGATTTTCTTGATATGGTATACCTGTTCTTCCTCCCTTGTTAGTTTAGAAAGTTCCTCAAGAAAATGTTCAACCTCGTGTATTGTTAACGAACTCTTAGACGCTTGCATTGCTTTGTTGAAGAACTTCACAATAGTGTTAGCTACGTCCCCTTGTTCTAAATGCGTCATCATGTCATCTAGATCTGTATTGAATATACGAGAGAATAACTTGACTAGTTGTTTACTTTTTAAGTTATAAACCCGTTTCACGGCTTGGGGTAGCAACAATTTGCACCACAGTGGCAAGTCTCCCTTAAAACCTGTGTTATCAGTTCCACAAGAAAACAATTTATTCACTATAGCTGTTTTCTCTGTATAAGCATCTGCTTTAGATATCCTTTTACATAAATTGTAAAATTCTGAAAAGTTATTGTCTTTGGTAGGTTCTGATGAGTCACTGGTGGTTTCCGAAGCAGGCTTTAAGCATGTTCTACCACAAGACTCATTCTTCAACACTTTTGCTGTGTATTTACCATTGTGTTTAGTCGCATATTCTTTTTCCATTTCATTAAACTTTTTCAGCAGAAATTCCTGCTGTTCAGGTTTGAGAGAGCTCCAATTGCCAATATCATCGATCGAGTCCACTCTTTTAGTGGCCGGGCGTTGTTTCAAGAGTGCAGTCATGAAGCAATCTACATGGTACCACGATTTCATTTGCTGATCCTCGCCATATGGGCTTGCAACAACTTTAGCTAACCGAAGTTCTCCATTTTCACATTTCTGCTTACATCCTTTACATGAAGCTCGATTCGTCTTGGCAACATCAACGTAATACGGTTGAAAAATTAAATCTCCCATTTTTCTAAATTTATTTGAGATGCATTGGAAAAAGAATTATTTATGATTCGTTTACAACAACATTATGATGTAACAACATTGCAAATGAGTTTTAACTTTTGAAGGGATGAATTAAAAGTTACTTCTTATGAAATTCATTGTATAAAATCGTTGTAGTATCCTTTTAAGCAGTCATTTCCAAGGTTTACATAGGTTATGAAATGAAAAACAAACAAACAACACGCACTTCAATCAATGATGCTTCAATGACAAACACAAGAAAAATTCAATTTGACTGACTGATCATGCGCCGCTCAGGATGACTGATTGAACGATTGAGTTAGTCTTAGACAATAAGGTGCAACAAGCTTACTCTGCAGTAACTTATTATTTTTGTATGCACAATAGGAAAATTAGGATATTAATTAAAATAAATAAGTAAATAATATACCTACTCGTAAAAATCTCGCCTACTACTAGTAGAAAAGTTATTAAATATTAATATAACTTAAACGTGTATGTCATCAATATTTTTTCAATCTCTTACTTTCCAGCTTCATCATGCCACCAAGAGTTCAACAGCGATGGCAGTAAGCACGGCACCCTGACGTCACCACACTATCCATCACCTTACCCACCCAACACCCACTGCCACTTCGAATTCTTTGGACGAGGCAAAGAGAGGGTTCGATTGATATTTCAAGACTTTCATCTACACAAACCTCCGGACAGTCCTTTAGAGTAAGTAAGATTTAGATCTACGTCAAATTTATAATACATTAACGGTGAGGGAAAAAGTCGTGAGGAAACCTGCCTATCCCTTGGGATATGTCAGTGCCTATATACGGCGACACGGTTCACTGCCTATCACTTAGGGTACTGTTTTTCAAGTGAAACGCGAGCTTCGAGTGACCCATGACTGATATAATTTTGAAATTAAGAAAATGGGCGCTCAAGCCTCTGATTACCCCGCCATAATAAAAAAGGGAGTATGTATACACAAGTCTAGAAGCGTATGTATGTATGTATGTTTAAAATTAACTTTCCTAATAATATTTTATATAACGACTAACAACACTGAGGGTACACAAAGATTAATTGACGACTGTCCTTATTGATATTAAAAAGCCAGTACTCAACAAGATCGTCGCTGATGGCAAAGAAATAATTTGACTGTAAATGATGATTAGTGTCCTAACGATGTTAATATTGTGTTTAAAAGTTAAATTGTTTTTTTTACAAGTATCATACTGTAATAGAGAATAGAGAGAATATATGCTTTCCTTTTCAGTTGTACAAACATGGATTCGTTGCAAGCTTTCGTCAACGTTGAAGGGAAACTTGAGAAGATTGAAACTTTCTGTGGGGAAGATTTACCGAAGCCCATCATGTCTAATGGTCCCAAACTGATGCTCGAGTTCAGAGGAACTCATTCCTCAAGGTACACGAGAGGTTTCAAGATCTCGTATGCGTTTGTTGAAAGTGAGTATAGATTTTCTAGTCAGAAATTGGCTTTTTTCACCTGTTCAAATATAGTACACAAAACAAAATAGGGCCTACTCCGTTGATAAGCGATATTTAATTTTGTCTTTTAAGATTAGTCATTATTTAATAAGAGTCTTTTTAACATAGATTCGTAAATTGTCAACAATATGGCAAAATATTACAACTCGCCATTCATTACTCTAAAGATTATTGTTACCCAAAATGCAAGAATTTTTCGGGTTAGCACTATTTTGTTTTGTGATGTTTACATTATGCCTACTCGCATTCATGTCAGATAAATTCCATAAATACTCCTATTCTCTTAACAAATCTTTTGACATACTGGGAAGCAAAAAATTAGTTATTCTTATTCTTTTTTAACAAGATGCCTCAACATCGCTGTTTAAAAATTGCTTAAGAACATAGATACTTTATAAAAATAAATGCGAATACTTATATCTATTTTTATACATACTTACACAAATTTACGATAATACTTCTATAACTGAACGATCTTGAAAAAATCTATCTTATTTCACTCAAATCCATTAATCGTTGATAAATAAATATATTCACGCTTTTACGTTCCTAACGGGATAGAGAGATTACGAACCTAGAATAATTCTGTAAAATTTCTTTAGCTTCACTCACACTCATTCATCTTCTCATCATATATACTTCTATTCTTCACACTCCGTTATAAACGCCATTCTTTATAATAAGATAAAAAGTAACGTTTTTTTTTTATCACTTTATCCATCATTCCAGACTTCGGCATAACCACAGGCAGGCAGCTACGAGAATTCCCCTGCGCTTTCGTATACAACAGTACCGAAGCCAGGAATGGCACCATAGCGTCCCCCAATTCACCAGGGCCTTACCCCAGGGACACCGAGTGTACCTATTTCTTCTATGGCAGCGATACTGAGAAGGTGCATCTACGTTTCCTTAGCTTTGACGTGGAAGGGGTCTTGCCGTGAGTAACTTAAAATTATCTATAGGCACTGATTGGATCTTTTGTTGAGAATAGGGAACTAAAGATGCTAATTTTCTGGATGCCTGTAAGCTCTTTTCGAATCAATATCGTATTATAGTTTTTTTCGCGATTTATACTCATGATTAATAACTAACGGGACTTATCGCGTATGTTTTTATATAATAAAGTTACCTTTATTAACCCGACGTTTCGGCTACGTTGCAGCAGCCATGGTCACGGGCAAACTAAAAACTTCGGATTAATAAAGGTAACTTTATTATATAAAAACATGCGCGATAAGTCTCGTTAGTTATTAATCATCAATATCGTATGTTTTATTTCGTTATATCAAGTATGTAAACAATTATTAAATATACATCTGATGTCATCCTTTTTTCTCATATTTTTGACCTATTTTGTCCTTTTAGTTATAAGTAACATACTTCGGATTCAGGATAATAACCACTCATTGATCCTACAACATACTTTAAATTCCGGTATGCAATACCTAGTTAGTGCTTGTAAATGGCGACATAGCTTGCCACTAGTTGCCACCTGTCACATTGAGTACTCACTATCTAGTGACACGTGTGTTCGAGGAAGCCATAGACTTACTACCTCCGCGATTGTGGAGATGATTACCTGAATGCTAATGGATACCTGAACCTCTGACTACCCCGCATGGGTTGATGGTCGTCTTTGTTTTTCTTTCCAACAATCAAGTAAAAACATCATTGACATAAGAACTTCACATAAAATCTCCTTCTTCTTTTAACTCGATATCATAAAACTATCTCCATTAAAGTGTCAAGTATTGAAGCCTCTTTTATAGTTCTTCTCTTCCTCTTTTCAGGTGCGAAGCAGTGTCGGCGAGTGACTACGTGGAGTTCTCCAACTACATGGTGGAAGATTCAAAGTACGGCAGGTACTGCGGCCAGATGAAAGCCTTTGACGTGGAGTCTGAACGGAACTTCTTCAAGGTTACTTTTAGGTGAGGGCACTACTTTAAGATGCATCACTACATAGTATAAAACAAAGTCGCTTTCTCTGTCCCTATGTCCCTTTGTATGCTTAAATCTTTGAAACTACGCAACGGATTTTAATGCGGTTTTTTTAATAGATAGAGTGATTGAAAAGGAAGGTTTATACGTATAATAACATCAATAAATAGCCAGAGAAGCCAGAGCGGGTAGCTAGTATTATTATATACACAGTCATGTGTTCATCTTGGACGTCTTGGACGTGAAAAGATTGCTCACTAGCTGCCATAACTTACTGGCATGTCGTAGGAGGCTACTAATGGACTAGGAGTAAAGAAAATCTATTGGGCGATGGGCTAGCACCCTGTCACCGATGATTAATTCGACCTTGATAATAAATACGAAAAACATTTAATATTTGGATTATAAATCAAATTTAATTATTATTTGCTTTAGTTGTCATACTTAACTGATGTCATTGATTTTTTAACTAACGGTAATTTTTTTCCTTTTTCAGATCTAACGACCGTTTGGACGGTGTAGGCTTTAAGGCGATTTATCAGTTCCTTGAAATCACGGATAAATACCAGGCACCGATTCAAGATGCTGGATCGTCAATTAGTAAGTTTACTGTAAAATTATCCCGAGTTAGCACTTTTAAAGAGACTAGCTGACGCTTTTCTCAAGTATCTTTAAATGATATAAAATGTGAGGAGAAGATGTGGTTAATGAGCCTCGTTTTGTTCTCGTTTTGTCAATGGTTATGGGAATTTTGCATTGAATTACGTATCTATGTTGAAGCTATTGAACTTAATAGTTAAACATTTATGTGAAAACATATGGTACTATTTCACTTCGAATAACAAAAAAGTTGTTACTTTACGCCTGACCAAATATATTAGCAATAAAGCACAACTTAAAGCTTAGAGTGATACCTACAGATTGTGAGTCGCTCACTTTGTAAAGTTTTGCAGCTATTCAGAGATTTTTTTTATCAACATAATATATGTATATACAAATAAATTATTATCTTTTTCAGACTCTAACATCATCTTAGTGGCCCTGGCGTATACTTCTCTACAATTATATAAAGTCATCATCAAATAACTTCGTGATATTAGTTAAATGAAAATATATAGTTAAACCCTATAAATATAATTCGAGTGTATATTTTGTAAAAATCTGTGTCATACACCCTAGTTTAAGTAGGAAATGTGCAATATTTTCTGTATACATAGGTAGTGAAGTAAGTAATTCACTTAAAACTTAACTTTGCCCTAACAATCCATGGAAAATATTCTTAAATATCATAACTGTTATCCTTTCTGTGAATTGATGTTTATTTCACCACTGATATTCTGAAAAACTTTGATCATTCAACGCCCACTTTTCAACCTGTGTAATGTAGTTTGCTAAAGTCAAAGTCAAATGTTTTTATTCAACATAAGTACAAGTACTTTCACAAAGAGTCAAAACATTTGACTGACACTAGATTTCTCATATTAAAATTCTATCGTTGGTTCCTTCTGGGTCAACACAAAACACCGGGTAGTAAAGTTACTGTCTTATCTATTTTTTTTCTATTATTTAGGTTTAAAACAATTTTTTTTTTCTGTATTCATTGGTATTAATAGTATTTCGTGAGTAAATAGTGAATGTTGAAATAATTATGTGAAAAATAACCAACTAAGTAGGTGTAAACATTATAACACAAAATAAAATTTCCTATGCGGTTTGTGCAGACGAGGGATTTCAAATGTTCGTAATTATTTACTTTTCTTTCGAATCTAAATATAGTACGAGTAATAAGTAGGAATCTAACGAACAACTTTCAATTCATTTCAAAGTTGATTCATCTCAACTTCCATTAACTGACTTCTTGTTTTAAATGGCCTCATGAATATTATTGTTATTAATTGATTTTATAATTTGCTATTTTAAGACATAATTATTGTAATTATTTGACTTCATTATTGATTAATATTATTACGTGATTATTTATTTTATTATCGTATTGGATGCAAACCTGTAATGATTATAAAATGGGAATGAAATAAATAAACTAAAAATAGATAAATAAATAAAGAAATGAACTTCTTTTAATTGCATCAACAATCAGATTATTCTGTGAATCTTTGAATATTTTATTGAGCTGTAAATGATGCTACAAATACTTCTGATTGTGTCTGACAAATTATTTGAAATAAAATCTAATAAGTTAGAAAATATATATGGAATACAGTTAACATAGAGCAAGTAATCGAAGTTATTTCGTAAATATATAAAGCATAATCAAAATGAACAAAAAGAAGTGGAATCTATTTAGTTTGATATAAGCTTGAACGATATAACAAGGTAAACACATATGTATGTAATAAAATCAGAATAAATGAAACGGATTCTATTCTTGTTTAGAACCCACGTATAAATCAAATAAAATTGTAAAAATTATCATAAGAACTCATGTTTTAAGAGTGAGCACAATTTTATGAATAACACGAATTAAACGAATTTGCAGTGTATATTGTTGTTTTATTCTATTTTGAAAATTATTTACAGTGTACGAGTAAATGATTAGGATGGTTTTGTAATCTTTTTCTTCGTTTATTTCATAAGGTTTTAACTAGGACTACATACATATAATCTAATATTTATAACATCGTGAGGAAACCTACTTGTTCCTCGAATAGTTAGTGCTTGTAAATGGCAACATGGCTTACCACCTGTCGCATTGAGTACTGACTATCTGGTTTAGACGTGGGTTCGATGTGGCCATAGAATTACTACCTTCCCAAGTGCGGAGATGGACACCTGAACCTCTGATTACCCCGCAAGGGTTAATGGTCGTGAACGCGTATGTATTTATGTATGTATAATCTCGTGGACGATTGATTCGCAGAGTTATATATTCACGCCCTTATATACACTTCGAGTTGGACAGAATATTGAAATACTTGTCTCCATTATATTATATAGCATATATTTTGTTCAATTGAATATACATAAATATTTTAAATAATATCCATAGAATTCTATTTACCTTTAATCCTTTTATCGTCTGACACAGACTAGTACTGTAAACATTATTTTATATTATGTATATTTTAATAAATGGGTACAATTCAGTGATGGGCTAGCAAACTGTCACCTATGTTGCATATGACATCACAACCCAAATATCTATGCTAAAAAGTGACTTAATAAATACTAAGTGTCCGAGGTTCTGCCCAGCCCGAAAGCGATTGAAGGACGTGAATGCATTGTGATTAATCCGATGTTTATAATAAAGACGAGATCTCCAAAGACTGATGCTTAAAACTAAGTTTTTTTCAACAGTTTTTTTTTATTCTTTATTAAGCCATTCACCACTAAGGTTATGTCGGCTGAAGTACAAACACTGATGCCACGGCGTTAGAACTTCTTGTTATTCTATCGCCATGGTTACACCAACGCCGCCAGCCCCTACAACCGAAGAAAAACGAAATCGAAGCTCCAATTCTTCTCTTGTTCTTCGGTTCGTTCCAGTCGTGGTTCCCAATATAATTCCAAAGCAAATATAATTAGCCAATTTGGCATCACGACTGACTAAATATTCAGCTGAAAATAATTATTAGTATTTTTAACTTTCACTGAGCTGCTGACTTTGTTGACGAACCATAGACGACTCGTTGCAACGGTTACATTTCCCAGACTATTTAGAAAAGAAAACATCATAATCTTCTACATATTGGACACCAGCATTTAAACATATAATATATGAAACCCTTAAAAACCATCGACTAAGGTACTAGAGGTAAATAGAATCCATTGGGCGATGGGCTACCTGTCACCAATGTTCCATTATGACATCGCACACTCAATATTCATGCTAAAAAGTGACCTAGGAGATATCTTTGTACGTACTCTGTACTGTATAATAATATTTGGACATCATTACACCAATTGAACTAGCCCCTTGGCAAGTACATTTAAGACTTGTATTAAGGGTACTAGTCAACGTAAATTTAAGAAATATATACATATTATATATAGATAAATACATATATAATCAACGATCAGACTGGAAAGCAGAAGAAAAGCGTAGTTCTTAACTCTGCCTCCACCGGGAATCGAACCCAGGACCTCACGATTAGCGTTCAGGCGTCTATCCGATCGCGCCACGGAGGTCGTCGTTGTATGAAACCCCTGATGCAGTGAAAAGGTGCTTTTTTATTAAAAAGTCATATTACGTTGGGGTTATAATATACTTTTGTTAAGACAGTACTAGAGAATTGTCAAGTATCTTAGCTTACCCCTGTATCACAGATAATATAATACTCCTATATATAGGATATGCACGTTAGTCGATTCGATGTTTTTCAAAGTAAATTTCTCAAGGTTTTAAGTGTATGAGACACCATGTCGTGTTGTTAAATTATAGTTTTAAGAGATTCGCGATAAATACTCATGATTAATAACTAACGGGACTTATCGCGTCAGTTATAAATCACGTGTTGTTAAAGTTGAGTAAAGTCTATTAAGGAAATTCACCTATAGATACATACCCCGATTTCCTGTAGAGGGGTAAGCAGAGATCACGGATCCCCATATTATGTCCCGATCCTGACAGACCACTTTCGCTTCATTGACAAAGGTTAATTAAAAGGGAGACGTTAGAAATACCTATAACCGCCGAGTGTGTGTTAAAAGATTTGACTTTCAATGAGGGATAGTATTGAGCCTTATATGGAATTAAAATTTGTGTTAGTATTAGAGTATTTACGTTATAGTAGTATGTATAGATACAAACGTAATGTTAGTACCAATTATATGGTGCGTACAAGTTAATAATATAAATATTTGGGGGTACCTTAGAAAATTTTAATGTCCTTAGACATTATAATTTACTTTTACAATAATAAGTCATAAACTACGAAACATAAACATACAACTACCGTCTCTTTTATTTTATAGAGAGGAATTATTTCCTTAAAGCCAAAAATATTCAAGGGTTATATTCTATTATTATTTATAAGCTTGATACAAACCGCTATACATAGTAGAAAAAAGTAAGTATCATTAAGTTATCATCGGCATGTTTCCATCTCAACTATAATTAAATAAAAAATATCTCCTACTGCATCAAAATAAGGTTTCACGAAACCGACCTACTTGGACAAAAGCTTAAAGCGCTAACTGACAGCGCTGCATGAATCTCGAGTAATAATTTAGTACTCTCTCGGAATTCAAACGGAACGGACGTTTCGCTTTTGCGCTCTAAAATATCGTAAACTTTAAATTTGTGCAATAAAGTTTTGTGTCCTGTGCGTTTTGGAGACGGATTTGTGTATTGATTCTGTGCTGTTATAAGTTTGGGTGTTAAAGTGTGTGTGTCCCTACATTCCACGAAGGTTTCAGTGAAGGCATCAAATAGAAACAGGTGAACAACTTTTGTGCTATCTCGAGATTGCGGGTAAGTTCTTACAAGACTTGTTTGACGCATTTTTGCCGTAGTAATGTGTGGAAGAGCTTTTTTATGATCGCCACTCAGTAGTGAGGAAATATTGCTTGTTGTTATATGTTTTTTGATATAGATATCGTATATTAACTTGGTTGAAAGTAATAGTAATCTAGGATGTATATTGAATACTTAGAATAGAAAAACACTATGAATACAAACATTAACAGTTTACAAATGAAACATTGAAAGTATTATTTCTAAGTGTGTTCTTTCTAATATGTTATAAAGGTAACCTAGGATCCCAATTGAACGATGGGCTAATAACCTATCACTCACAGGGAATCGTTATCCCAAATATAGATATTTATGTCAATGTAAAGAAATCGGATATTTTGTAATCTATTATACTAATACTAATCTGTAGACACTGAAACTGGAATTAATATGTCCTGTTAGCTTAAAAAATCAAAATCTTTGACCACCCAGTAGACACTAGACATAAAAAGTAAAACCATAAAAACGATAAGACGCTATCGTCTAATTTGAATTTAATGACTCAATTTTCGACACAATTATATGTCCTATTCTGTTCTAGGATTTCAAAAATTTTGGTAATATCTTAAGAGGAGATTTAAGTTTGTTAGGGGATTTTGTAGAAAATATTCGAGGTATAAGTTTAATAATAGTAAATTTAAAGCATTAAATTATTCATACATATTATCACAACTCGACCTCATAGTTTTGATATAGGTAAGCCTAAGACCTGCTTAGCTATGCAATACAATATAGGTACTCAGATTTCGCTTACGTTAGTAGTCCTTAGCAATTTCGATATTTGACACGCATAGTAATCACGCACTCCTAAGTAAACTAACTAAATAAAATATTTACGAAAATGCATTTTATTGTAGATCATAAAGAATTCAATACAGCTCTTTATTTCTGTAAAATCAAAACGTCAATATACCTTTCAATAAACGAAAAAAAAAACAGTTTTATCTTAATTTATGAAGTACACTGGTGCTAGTGTAATAAATACTTTACGCTATTGCGTCTTTAGCCCAGTGGGTAAGACCTCTGGACTTATGATAAAGGTCCTAGTTTCGAATCCCGGCTCTGGCATGTACCAATGAATGAAATTTAAATATGTGTTTTTCATATACGTACATAATTTACAGCCGCTAACAGTGAGGGAAAATATCGTGAGGAAACCTGCATCCCTCGGGATAGGTAATAGCCAGTGCCTATATACGACGATACGGTTGTACCTAATGAAACACGGGCTTCAAATGAGCCATACCTAACATGCCATCGAAATTTCAGAGTTGAGCTCTAAAAAAAGGGAGTATGTAAACTCAAGTCGATAAGCGTATGTTATATTTACACTAGTGCAAGTGCAATATGACTATTAGTACTATACATACATTTATACATTTTTTTGTATTAGTGCTGTTTGGTGATGTGATAACATTTCAAAGAGAACGTTTTCCACTTATTTATTACGTTTTAAATTGACAAACCATTGAATTATAGTTTTAAAAGATTCACGATTTATACTCATGATTAATAATTAACGGGACTTATTTATTATTTAATTTCGATGGAGGCGAAGAAATATAAATCGTCAAACATAAATCGTCAGTCTGCTCGTGACCATGGCTACTGCAACGTAGCCGAAACGTCGGGTTAATAAAAGGTAATTTTATTATATATAAACTTACGCGATGAGTCCCGTTAATTATTAATCAAAACCATTGAATTCATAATTTCAATCATAAACTAGCCTTCTATTCCATCACATCTATGAAACATTCTATTAAGTATCATACTAATTAAAATAACAAATAAAGACTACGTAGGCTTCGCTGCATTTTAGAACACCTTGACCAATGATATTTATCAGCGACCATAAGTAATAGTGGTTGACCTCAGTTTTAAGAGACAGGTTGTATGCATATTCCGAGTCGGGGACATTTTGTGATAAGGCTTTTAATATCTTGTACGCATTTCGAACGGTGCCGGGCTGGTTTGAGATATAAATATAACACTGACTAGCTGTATGTATGTTTAAAGAGACAACATAGTAAGTAGTGTATAAAGCCATTATATAATTATGACTAAGTGACTTTGTGATTGAACTTCTGCTTTCCAGTCTAGACGTTGTTATATATGTAATAAATTAAATACTTAATAGCTTATTTAATAGTTTATAAAGTATGAGTATATATATATATATATATATATATATATATATATAAATATATATATATATATATATATATATATGTATATAAAATGTTTATGTATATTAGTACCTCATGTGAGTGATGTTTTGTATTATAACGTAATAATGTAGTTTATATTCGATATTGTCGTATTAGGGCTCATCTTGTAAAGGCAATATATTGTTAATAAATAAACAAATATGCTATGTATTTATCTAGGCGTAAAAATATTTGCTAGCCCATCGCCCATAGATTCCATTTAACTCTACTTCCTTAATCGCCTCCTACGACATGCTGGGAAGAATGGTAACTAGTTAGCATTCTTAATACGTTGGTCACGTGGGAACACGTACTTTTATTTTTAGGCACTAAAAGACCTGAAAACAAATATTTATTTCTACATAGATAATAATTAAACTGTGGAATCTATGAGGCGATAGGATTTCATGTGACATGAAATCCACAATGTGTATAAGCTAAAAAGTTAAATAGGAGATATTATTGTATACTTAATGTTCTATCCACGCTGAAAACGATTGCAGGACGTGAATGTACATACTTATGTATCTTTAGCTGCTATCAAACCCGGAACTTCTAGTTCACAATTAAAAGTTATAAAGGTAAATTAACAAACCAAACGTTCAGTCACGTTTCATGAATGTTAAATGCATTTGATTATTATAGTGACCTCTGTCTATTTTGGGAGCTATTTGATAATGAGCAGTAATCTATGTTTGATTGTTGCTTTTTATAAACAAGTATCGTGGTGAATATATGTATAATTAACAGGAAAAACATTTAATGTAATGAAGTATTATTTATTACAAAATAATAATAACACGTCTCGTTTATTTTAGATTGAGTCTAGCTGTCTTAGAGAGATATATTACTGATATTTTGTGATGTAGATTTAATAAAGCTATTAAGTTCAGTGTAGTTAATAAACTTTTCTAATTTAATTATCGCTGACATAAATGATACATTCATAAAAGCATAATATATAAGGAAAAGGTAAGACTTTATATCTATGACATGAATATAGAATTGAACTTTATTACTACCAGTTTTTCAAACTTAGGATATACAAGTACGTAATTCTAATGATCGTTACAAACAATACTGTATGCCCTAAACTATGACCTAAAGATAATCTTAATTAATCTCTAATAAAGATCCTTTTGTTTAAAAGCGTATTATTATAATTATAATATTATATTTATAATATATTTATAATATTATAATTATAATTGAATAAAGACGGATTGTAATACCATAATGGTACATTTATAGAATCTATTTTAACTATCTTCCCAATATCACACGAATTCAAACGACTATTGTTCATAAACACTGACTATTGTCTATTCGAATGGATAACAGATTTATTCTTACGGTTGTCTACTAATGTCACATAAATACACTGGCAAACATATTTTTTTATTATTTTTCCCTAAAAAGGCATTAGAAACAATCACAATGAGTCCACAAGTAGTTTCACATAGTGTAAAACATACAAAAATACAAATTATTCACGACCATAACCCTTTACAGATTAGTCAAAATCATGGATTTCGCATTAGACGGAAATTACAACATAACAACATACGCTTCACGACTTGTGTATACACACTACCTTTTTTATTATGGCGGGGTAGTCAGAGAAAGGCTTAAATGCCCATCTCCGAAATTTCGAAGGCATGTTAGGTATGGGTCATTCGAAGCCCGCGTATCACTAGAAGCACCAAAAGTATCGCCGTATATAGGCACTGACTATTACCTATCCTAAGGGATAGGCAGGTTTCCTCACGATGTTTTCCCTCACCGTTAGCGACTGTATATTATGTACGTAAATGAAAACCACATTTAAATTTCAAAAATCACATATTAATTGGTACATGCCAGAGTCGGGATTCAAACCTAGGACCTTTCTCATACGAAGTCCGAGGTCTTACCCACTGGGCTACAGCCGCTTTTTACGGAAGTTACCTATTATTGTATATATTGTATTATCATCTCAGTTACCAAACATTACTCGCATCTCTTTATCACCTCTTTCAACAGCTTGCAATGTTGACAAGCCACTGCCCTTTGATAAGGGCCTTACAAAGTGAAGGGCTGACATTCCTAAGCAGGTTTGATTCGCACGAAACAATAGTTCTACACGACATTATTAACATCTAGTTGGTTTTTGAACGTAATTGTTACTATAAGGTTGGGTTGGGACCTAAAAAGACATACATATACATTCACGTCCTTTAATTCCCTTCAGTTGGATAAAACCTTGGAGACGATAATATATCTAAAGTCACTTTTGAGCATGAATATTGGTTGCTAGCCTATTGCCCAATATATTCCGTTTACCAATAGACCCTTAATCGCTTCTTACGACATGATGGGAATAACAGCAGCTAGTTAGCATTCTTTTTACGCTCCAGCTAGCATGGGAACCCTAAAAGGACTGATTATATTAAAAAATAGAATGTTATTAAGTAAACGATTTAATATCATACATAGGCATTCATAAAAGACAAAATCTCGTCATTGCTGTAATCATTCTTTTTGGATGTGGTGGTATTCTTTTATTATCTAGTGATGGTCAACGGTTGCTAGTTCATTGTTCAATGGTTACTCTATGAATACTATACATTACGTCTTAAAAAAACACATAATGCACATATACGAGAGTTTCCTCAATATATTTTTACCATGTCCCCACATGACATATTTTTTAAACAGCCCAAAGACTACGATAATAACTCGTACTGCCACTAGCCACAAAAAAGGCTTCAAGCAATCAAGGCGAGGATTCCACGTCTTAATTCCGACGTCATGTGTGGCACCTCAATTAGAAAGTCTGGCTCAAGATGCTTTCGAAAGGTAAACATCGACTATTAGGGTGCGTTTACACTAGAGATTAGCTATGCTAGAAAGCTATAGACATGACTGTCATATTATAGCTATATATATAACTATCCCATGCTACCTGGGACGTTAAAAGAATGGTAATTTGCTGCGGTTCTTCCAAGCATGTTGTAGGAGGCGACTATGAAGAATTTTGAACTTAGCATAACATGCATTTACGTAAGGCTTAAGACGAACTTTTTTAAAAAACTTGTCTCGGTATAGCATAGGTAGTGATAAAGAGATTAAGACAAGCGGCTAAGGTGAGGACTAAGTAGGAAATGCAATGAAATTGGGCGATGGGCTAGCAACCTGCCCCAATATCCCATATGACATCACAACCCCAAATTTTATGTAAAAAATCGAGCAAGGAAATTAAATCGTATAAATTATATTTAGCCATTATTAATAAGGTACTTTGCCATTGTAGAGAATAATAGCTCATAACTATATGACTTTAATGCGTATTTAATATTAGTTAAGTTGTATTACGTCGTTACCATAGCAACTTAATATAGCATAGCTCTAGTGGAATTGTACCCTTAAGGTAGGATGGATGACTAGTTTGGTAGCCTTAGCAATGGACGTTAATCCGTCAAATAGATTGAACAAATGAAAGAATTATGAAATTTTAAAACTTGTTCCTGGCCGAGAAATGTAGAGATTGTCATCGTTTCCATATCTCTTGTTTGACATATCGGAACTAAAGCTACTTGGAATCTGTTTTGGCCACAATCTTAGTATTTTTATTCATTAGTAACATTTAAGTCTCCCGCTAGAAGGGTCCCCATCTGACCCGATCCTGACAAACCATTTGGCTTTATTGACAAATTACTAAGCTTTACGACTTGCGTATACGCACTCCCTTTTTATTATGGCGGGGTAGTCAGAGGCTTGAATGCCCATCTCCGAAATTTTGAAGGCATGTTAGGTATGGGTCATTCAAAGCTCGCGAATCACTAGATAGACAGCACCCAACGTGATAGGTAGTGAACCATATCGCCGTATATAGGCACTGAATATTACCTATCCTGCGGGATAGGCAGGTTTTCCTCACGATGTTTTCCCTCACCGTTAATTACACACAAATTAACAAAGTGAAGAAATTCGCATTTACCAAACTTCCTTCTTTCCTATAACAAAACATAAGCAAAATCAAACCCATATACGTACCTTACAACCTATGGTGTAAGATCTTAAAATATTCTCACGTTCCAAAGCTACAGATCTGTAATTTAGATTTTTTCTAAGTAAAGCGTAATTTTGTTGGACGCCGCCGGCTATTTGAAATGATTAGGCCAATGTTGACCGTGAACAGCCATATTACGAGCTTTGACTATTCCATAAATCTTAGTTTTTTGCCCATTTTAATCGACTTATTAGTCACGGCTGTATATTTGGAGCGTTAATTGTCAAAAAGGTGCTTAAAGCTTCTTGGTTTCGGGTTCTATCTAAAGGTTAACATTAGTGACGACCTCCGTGGCGCGATTAGTTAGCCGCTGGAACGATGAGGTCCTGGGTTTGATTCCCGGTGAAGGCAGAGTTAAGAACTACGCTTTACTACTGCTTTCCAGTCTGGTTGTTGATTATATATGTTATATATGTATTTATTTATATATAGTATGTATATATTTCTGTACCCAAGTCTTAAAAGAACTTACCAAGGGGCTAGTTCAATTGGTGTAATAATGTCCAAATATTATAATTATTGAAAATGGTAAGAATACCAAGTTTATGAAATAGATATTAGAAGCAATCTGTTCCCAATAGGATATATTAATAGGATAATAATACTAATACTATCCACTGCTTGAGATCAAGCAGAAATTATAACTGAAGGGACAGAATATGAATTACGTTATTTTGTATGATATACCTGGGCCCAAATAAACTAATGCTTTTTGCTAAAGATTTCTTCAGTAACACTTCAGTAACAGTGAATTTTTTTGGGGAATAGCAATAATGACAAATTACACAATTCTTAAAGTGATACTGTTACTGACGTGATATTAAAATACGATTGTGCCAACGCATTAGTAGTCTTGGGTCCCTGTGATTGATTTGTATCTATAATTACAATATAAATTAAGCAATTAGAAAGGGTAGATCATAATCATAAATTCAAGAAACAAAATTACCGAAACATTAGTAATTCAATTGACATATTTATGGAGGGAATAAACATTTATACGCACCTGTCAACTGTCAACTGACATCACTGATAAAAGATCGTAAAACCTCTTTTCTACAAAAACGGTCATCGTGTAAATAGTTTTAATGCATTTAAGATCTCCAAGATAATTAAGTTAAGCTCACATTTTACTCGGTTTTACTGCACTATAAACTCGAGGTTCTTACACGTATTACAATCCTGTTCTATACCATATATTCTCACATTGAAGCCCTAATAGAGTGAACAGAACCTTGAGGCAATGTCCTTAGTACTAAGCCCTTAGTAATCCTGTTACAAAAACTAGTAAAAGGTAATTTTTTTCGTCAACTATATCGATATTATACAGATATATAGTTACTTTCCTTACATCACTCATACAAACATTTCAATATTTATTTATAAACGCTTACACAAGACTTGGATAATACTCGCTTGAGTAAAAAGCCGGTACGATATCAAGTACCGCAGTTGACAAGAACAAAAAGTGCCAGGGGGTACCGAATAAAAAGAAGAAATTCGAAATTCAAACTCCCGCGTCGTGTTTGATCGCTCCGTGATGCGTTGAACAAACAAAAGACGGTCGCAACTAGGGATGGGAAGTTGGTTAGGTTTTTGTTAGGAAGGTTGCATTTATTAATATATGTAGTAAATAATTAACATAATTTATTTTGAATAGCTGAATAAATAATATAAATAATAAGTTGAACTAGTCACTTATTTTCCTTTTTTCTTTTATTTACAGCCACAAAAACATACACAATACAAAGAATTAAAACTATAAACCTAAAGTAGACAAAAAAATTAAATTACATAGAAAATATCTTTATAATCATCGCTGTCAGAGGGTGGTAGGGTTCCCAAGACACTGATAGCATTTCCCCTCTGAATAGCTATGCTTATTCTCTGAGAGAAAAATGCTCCAGCCCTGGGATCCCCAAACTTTTCAATTAACCGGGATGATATTTCTTTTACCAATTGATGAGCCCCAGGACCCCAAGGACCTAAAGTCTCAACACCAAACGGGACAAAACAATACTCGTCCGTAAGTGCTGAGTACTTCCTCGACTTCTGAGACTCGGCCAGAGTGGCCGCAGTGCTAGCCTCGTTAGCCGACCCAGCGAGATGGGATGGAGCCAGAGTGTCCACGCATGTTACTAAGTGTATTACTTAATAAGTTACTTTGGTAAATTGAGATAATTTTAACACCTGAAATTCTTAATAAAATGGCGCTTGTAGTATAATTTGCAGATACTTTCTTCCCTTAAAAACTTTATAGATATATATTATAATTATTAATGGAAAGGCTAATAAAGAAATTAATCGAACGTATCGTTTCCTTAACCCTTTTGACAATTTCGCCTATGTAAGATGATTAACTAAACTTGAAAATCCACATTTGGTAAGTCTTATTCCTAACCTATACTAACCTAAGTTACTGCAAATGTAAAATAAGTTACTAAAACTTGACTTATAAAACCATTAACTAATTTGCTTCCACCCCAACACTATTGGCCACGCCCCTTCTGCCCATTGAACAGGCAAAGACAAACCAGTTTTATGGGTGGTTTCATATTTGAAGTCGGATAGTCTAATGATGAATAACTATGGCATAATAAGCCAGTGTACGTGCCACTGATGTCTATATCTTTTTTAAATAAATAAATACACGGTGCTGGGCTTTGATTTAGGATGTAACAAGATGTACTTATTTTAGGTACTTATACTACTTTACTTACTACTTTAGGTATTATTTTAAGTACTACACTTTGAAGTTAGAGTATACACCCTTATTTTGTTTGGTGAAGTTCAAGTTATAACCAATTTAGAAAATATTTCAATTTGCTAGCAAATTAATGGAATGTTTAATGAATTTCTGAAGGAGTTACAAAGGTTGTTAGTTAAGTCCATAGACCCCTAGACAAGTAGCCAAACCATATGACGATAAGAATTAAAATATACGAGATTAACATACGCATTGACTGACAGAACACGCTGTCATTTTGTATTTGACTGACATTTCAACTGGGTTCTATCGTCTTAGAATTAGGCTTTTGGCTAGCGGCCTTGCTTAGCCTTCCAGATCTTTCTGTATTTATTGCAAAAAAAGAATTTCTTTAGTATTCGCCCCTATATTGATTGTAGATAATATAAGTTTCCATTGATTTGAGTTTTGTTTGTTTTTACTTAAAGTCTCGCGGTTACTAAAAGCCTTTGATAGTCGAAATAAGGCTCAAACAATGTGCAGATTAGATCTTTAAGGCTTTATTCCAAGCAATAACCTTAGCATACAGCTTTTATAGCATTATTTATGCGGAGTAATAAAATTATGAAAATGCCGTAAGGAAGCCTTCCTATCTTTATGCTAATAAAGCCCTAGGTCACAAATTCAGGTCTCAACGTAGACTAGCCTAAGCTGGTTCTAAACTAAAGGTGAAAAAACCTCAATATACATCAATCTTTTTCATATGGCTTTAAAGAAAGGAATGAGGCTTTAAATCACAATTGTATTACAAGTATGGCGTTTAAAATTTATGTGCAATTTCATGATATGTACTGTATTCAAAACTTGTTATGGGTATTTGAATTTTATTTATCCTTAGAACAACTTGAATAACTCTCTTTAACCAGTCAATTATTTATTATCAACTAATTAAATAGTCAATTATCAATTAATTAACTAATAATTGTTAGTAAATACCATTTGTTAACAAAAATATAAGTTTTTAAGTGTAGTGAAAAGTTTGCATATTCATTCATTACTTGATGAACAACAATTTCTTAGATAGTATCACGGTCCACGTATTCGAAGCTCAAACAAGCGCGTTGATGTCTAACATACCATGAAAGTATACAATTTGAAAAAGATACAATTTATATTTTTATTACAGTATTTCAAGTAAATTAAAATGCAACCATTTGCATAAACATTGCAGTGCATTTTTAGTAGAAGATTTTTCATTTTATACAAAAAAATGAATGATAAGTTGTCGAACTGCTTAATATAGCTTAAAAACATAAATTACTAAGGGCTCTATTGTATATAGCAGATATTGTAAATGACTCTATTTTTAAGGTATCGAAAAATAAATTCACAGCCATTATCTTGTTTACTAAATATAACTACTCAATGTGTTTTCTTAGATTAATTGTATAGCAAATAACTTAAATAATCACTGTATTTATTCCATATTTAAAGACGGTTCCATATCTTGATCATTACAAGTAGAAAGGTCGAATTTTTAATTAAACTAAAAAGTAAATTTACACCTATTTCCTTCAATTTTAAATAAATTCTTACATATCCATTCACGTCATTTGATTCCTCGGGGAGACAGCATTATGGATATAAAATTTCTTTATAATCTTTATAATAACTTTTTAGCATTAATATTGGGAAGTGATGTCATACTATCGCTCAATTGAGAGCATAGAAATTTTCAATCACAACCTACTACTATACTCACTCACAGCTTCGTTATTTTAGCAAGAAGCTTTATAAATAAGATGGTGTAAAACCTTTAGAAGCCGCCATCAAAACTATCTTTAAACTCCTAAGGGCGTGTACACACTCGCAATAAAAACTCGTCTTGAGCAATTTCCTGCAATCTTAATTTACGGCTTAACTCCCTTAATCCAATTTCACTGTTTCCAATTAAATTTTATCACGTCTGCGCACCTACCTTATTATTTTCCAGCCTCATAAAATGGCTGCTTCACCACGATAAATTGCCATTAGATGTCTTAGAATACGTTCGTCGCAAAAAATTGAAGATAGTATTTACCACGATTGTGACTTCGCTTATACGGTTTTGGCTTTGAGAGTACGCTCTGCTATGTAAAATATAAAGTCAAAGTCAAATGTTTTTATTCAACATAAGTACAAGTACAGTACATTCATTGAAAGTCACATTTGTCTGACACTGGTTGTCTCTTAGCATTGAAATTCTACCGTTGGTTCGGAAGCCCTGGCTCTGAACAGAACCAACAAGAAACTTTAGCTTTCAGGATTTTTCCCAATGCCAGTTACAAAACCAAATTATATAAAAACATTATTATTTTTGCACATATAGTTTAGATTATATTATACATTATGTATACTGGTAACTATGATAAGTTTTGTACTAATGTTGTATGCCCAGGGTTAGAGGTGGAAATATATTGGACCTGAACCTACCAAAATATATCTTTTTTTCATAATAGTACCTTCCAAATACCAATAGCATGATCAAACGACAGAAGTGATAAATTGTATACAAGCCTTATTTTATCACTATCCCTATTTTTCTTTGTTAGGTGGACAAATGACTTGAAGAAGTGGTTGGCTGAGGGCCACGAGTGATCGTGTTTTGCGATTATTGTTAAGGATTACATCCAGCAGTGGACTGACATAGGCTGATTGATTGACTATTTTTCTTTATAATAACTCTACAATATCAACTTTTACAGTCGACACTGTTTCAGAAATAAATTAGAACCTTTATCATCATGTTCCAGGCTTGAAATAATTCATTTTATATCTTTCGTCTAGATTAAAGCTTTTATGATTTTGAGTGGTGCTGTTAAAATACCAGTGTTTAGTTGCAACGATTCTACAGGTAGTATCATTTTATTCCATGCGCGTTGTAGTAAATATGTTAGTATATTTTTATTAATAAAAACTTTGTTCGAGTTATCTTTTATAAAATATCAATAGGTACAAGGTAAAATGAAGTAATTGATTAACAATTACAGGTGAACCGCAACATAATGGTTGTAATAGAAGGCATTTAAATTGTTTAATTATAATTTTAAAAATAATATATTTATTCATTTAAAATGCATTCACTATAAACTAAAACTATATGCATATATGTAACTATGCTATAATAACAAAAACCATAAATTTATAGTATTAATACACTACTCCTTGAGAAAGGGAATATTATTGTATTAAATGCGTATATACATTTTTTGTACCTTTTCATTAACGACTACTTTATGTGTTCAATATAATTAAGCTAAAATTGTTATATTCTACTCAACATTTAAAACTTGCTAACATATTGAACATTGAGTAACTTAGAAGCTTCCTCTTAAAGCAATGAACTTGAAATAATACGTGACTAAGCAGATCGTTCTAAGCTTATCTCGATAACAACTTGAACTTTAATCAACAAGTAACGAATCTTCTGTTAATTACAAACTGCTCATTCAATACCAACATGTTGATAATATCCAAGAGGGATTTATTAGGTAGGTTGGTTTTATGTTATACACACACACACACACATATATATATATATATATATATATATTTCTATCCGTTTCCGAATAGGCAGAACATCCGCTAAGAAATTTTCTTGACAAAAAGATCTTGCGGGGTAGTCAGGTTCAGGTGTCCATCTCCGCTATTGCGAAGGTATTAATTCTATGGCCACCTCGAACCCACGTGTTGACCAGATAGTCAGCATTCAATGTGACAGGTGGTTAGTCATGTAGCCATTCTTCTTCTTGGTCACTTTTATTATTTATACTGAAATTGTTATGGTATTTACATACATAGAATAGGTCGCTAGCCCATTGCCTTAAAGATTTTATGTACTCTAATGGTCTTTGAGTTTAAAATTTCTAGAATTTACTTATATTTTTATACTAAATAATAAAAATAAGTGTTTTTTTTTAATTTTGTAGTTAGAGCCTGATCAGTACGTATGTTCTTTAAAGATGTCACTGTTAATGAATTAAAATTATTTGGTTTGATGTTTTCTTATATACGTATACATTTACGTCCTTTCATCCTTTTCAGGGTGGACAGAACCTCGGTGAAATAATATCTCCTAGGTCACCTTTAGCCTGATTAATGGGGTTGCGATTTCATAATTAAACAATGATGGCAGGTTGCTAACCTATCGCCTAATAGATTCTATTTACCCCTAATCCCTAAGACATGCCGGGAAGAACGGCAGCTAGTTAGCATTCTTTTTTCTGCCTAGACTAATACATGACTTAAGTATTTTCAAAAAGTGTTTATGAGAAAGCACCAAACTCTTTGCCCTAACCAACCTCTTTATGTTAATTAAGAGTATATTCACCAAGCAGTATTTATTCAAAACGTTTGCGCTGTCATTCCTCGCAATGAAATTTAAATATCGAACGTTCCGCTTATCGACAGCTTGAACTAAACAGAAAGAGACAGTATATATACTTTTATGGAGGCGAGAAAAGGAAAGAGGATTCGTTTTTTGCTTGGCAATCGTAAATAAAGGTTTTGATCGGTTTTCTGTCCAATTAACTTTGATATTTGAGTCGTATTTACTGCTTCATTCATTCGAGTACTAAGGATATTCTTTGCAGTGTGCAGTGTGGGAAAACCTTTTATGATTGACTAGCAATTGCCTGGGATTCCGTTCACACCTTTTTGTTTATTTCACGTTAGGTTTGGTATGTTATGGTCATATATTTATATATACATACACTTTATGACTGGTAATGTTTTTGGAGTAGTCAAAGGTTTGAGTGATCACTTTTAAATCTATAATTCTGCCTCTCTATAGCCTATTTAGAGGATGGGTAAATTCACAATGTTATTAATTTACGAAATATATGCCTTTTAGATTTTTTTTCTGCTACCTAATACTAACTAGCTGCCGTTCATCCCGGCATGTCATAGGAGGCGACTAAGGAACTAGGGGTAAGTGGTATCCATTAAGCAATGGACTAGCAAACTGTCACTAATGTTCCATATGACATCACAACACCAATATTTATGATTAAAAGAGAACTAGGAGATATTATATCTCCAAGGTTCTGTCAACCCGAAAGGAATATAAGGACGTGAATGTATAAGCATATTTGTGTATGTAGAAATTCTCATTAACAGATAAAAACATAAGTGCTTTCGTGTTTTGACAATTAAATGCGTCTTACCTTATAAAGTTGAACAATATTGACGACCAAAGTGACCATAGCTTAAACAATTACTGAGAATGACAATCACATTGAAAGGTTTTCGATGGCCGAAAAGAACTGTTATGAGCAAAAGGCACTCACTGAAATGAGCGATTTAAAAGCAAAATGGAATAACAGATAAACTAATATTGCGTCAACTTATCTTACGGTAAGAAGTATCGATACTATTTTAAAACATCTTTTAGACTGATCTGTTAAAAATGTTTAAACTGCCATAGACATTTACAAAGATGATGATAGGCAATAGGTTATTACCTTTTCGACTACTATCCCTTACAGGGTAGTCAGTAGAACCGGAGTCTTTTTCCTAGACAGTCAGCACCCATTCCATTTCTAGTATTTAATGTCACCTTGAATAAGCACTGACTATTGTCTATCCCAAAGGTTGAAGCGGGTTAAGCTTCTATATTTTATTTTAACGTAAAAGTCATATAATATGTTTTATAGATTGCATAGATTTGTTTAAATTGCATAACTACATTTGAATTGCAATTGAAACATTTAATGTTGGAATACATTATATTATGATGGGTTAAGCTCCTAGTAAAAATTTAGATTTAGAACCATCTATTACGAATCATAATATTACTTCTGACTACTGTTATAGACATAGTCCAAGTGTTAATATTCACAAAAACGCATAGTGTGAAATTGTCAAGTCACATGAACTTAACCCGGGTCTGTGAACCGAAACTCGTTAGTCAACTCGATCTTTTTCTATTCGATTCATAGTGATGGATTAGTTTCAATATTGATGAGACGTGATGCGGAAGAATCGAATCGTCTATAAACGATGTTTCTATTTATAGAAGTGTATTGGATTACTTGAGTAACTAAACCCAATTTTTTGATTGAGTAAACCAACGGTACTTTATTAATAACGGTGTATTTTAGATTAATTTTGGTATGGGAAGTATGTCTTGTGTTTTGTACGGGTTGAATAAATATTTAAAAATGCTACCTTTGAAGAAGTATTATTAAAAAAGATTCGATATACGTGGATCACTTAAAATGAAAACTAATTACTGCTCTCTGTTAAATGCATACGTAAGTCCTTGATTGAAGAAATGACCGGAATTTAAAGATTACCTACTAAGTAAAGGAACCGTCTATTATATTTAGCATGTAGACCACTAAATTAGGACCAGATATATGAATCAGCTTAGTAACTCTAATTACCTAAATACTCGTACTATTCTCCTTTACAGAGTACCTAAAAAGAGCTAGTGCAGTGTTAAGGTTAGTGTGAAGTAGATTGCTGAAAATAAGTTTGGTCATATTTACTTCCCTTTACGATTTTTAATATCAATGTCGTCACAACCTCTATTGCTTTTTTTAAAGCTAGTAATTATTATTTTTCTGAAGTGCTGTCCATCCCGATAGAAGTTAAGGGAGTGAATATAAGTTATTTAGACTCGAAACTAACGTTTCGTTCTACACAATTCCGTTCTAAGCGTGTTTTGTCCTTTTGTTAAACCTGCTTAGGAATTTCTCCATACATCTTGATCAAAATGACAGTGTGTGACGTTTCTTTTAACAAAATGTTTTTCAAAGGCGGCTATGATTTGGATACCTTGCTGAGATTATTATCGGTAAGGAATGGGCTTCTGTAGTTGTTTGAGATTGACATGATTAACGTATATGGGTCACGTTTAAGGCTTTTTAACGTAAGGAGGTGGTTTGTTTTCAGGCCTTCTGAAGGTCAATTCTACTTATTTCTTTATGACTTATTATTGCGTAAGTTTATAGTAAATTGTGTGTATAGGTTAAGCTGATATTATGCTATGTTGAACAAAACTAATTATCATTAATTCAATTAAGTGTACAAACTTGAAATATACATGTTAAAAAATGTATTAGGATTACAATTGAAGTACATATTATTATAACAATTATAGCCTATTCGTAACTTCTTTTTACATCAGAAGATTTAATAGCTATCGAACATATATACACTTCACTTACATCATTTCTATACACAATGCTATAATAAACATAAAATGAAACCAAGATATTACACACCTATTTCGTTCATATGATGCTAAATTCGGTAATCGAACCTTAAACTCATGTCTAAATATTCTAAAACTGCACCAGTCAAACAGCTCTACAAACAACATGTGTGATAGATAACAAAAGAAGCACATTAACCTGTCACTTGTCTATTATAAAATCACAAAACCGCTTTGAGTATTTACATACATAACAGTTTAGTAAGCTACACAAAAACATTTAACAAAGACCTCTAGTTGCCTATAGTATATTCTGTAGCACAAGTCTTAGTAAAACTAGCTTTGTTAACCAGTAAGTGACAGAGTATAGCCCGCCTTTGTTTATTAGTCCCACGCAAAATCTAAC
Organism: Leucoptera coffeella; assembly: GCA_030578115.1. Taxonomy (NCBI): domain Eukaryota; kingdom Metazoa; phylum Arthropoda; class Insecta; order Lepidoptera; family Lyonetiidae; genus Leucoptera; species Leucoptera coffeella. Next base: position 304,114 of record JAMBLF010000054.1, on the reverse strand, counting down.
GGTGTTCTAAAGACTGGTGACATTAGAGTGTGCTACACTGCTAAATTAGAGATATTTATTTCCAAGTACAATCACTTGAATGAACTGTATATTTCTTTTAAGAATCTTTATCACAATAATACGAATGAAAATGTGTGTAATGTGTATGTTTGTAAAACACAATAGTTGTTCGAGATTTTTTTTATATATTCCGATTATCATATAGATATTATGACATTGGTATAAACTATGCTGTTACGCAATATCGTAAATGATAAGCTAAGCCCACTATATCTATTTGAGAACTCTACTGCCTTCCCAATTCTTTTCTATGTCCTATATAATACCACGTTAATAAAAGTTTCATGCTTTTTCAACATGAGATTAAACTACTTTATACACTTTCCCTACAAAACAGTACGCAGAGATCACGACACCACAGGTCTATTTTGTTATATTGAATACTATTATTTGAATGATTGTTAATAAACGTACACTGAAATGTTAGTGTCTTTCACACGCCCTAAAACTATTACATAACTCGCAATTCGATACTCAAGAAACTCGATACGACGATCCGAATTTCGTCATTACTCGTGCTTAGTACGAGAACGTGCGAACGCATGTTTTAACGGCACGCAAGGTGCGAGTAGAAATGGTTCTATTCAATGGAAAAGCCTTATACAACCTAGTTTACACGGGTTTTGCCTAATCAGCACTTTTTGGTGTAAATGCCTTGTTGATGTAATACGTTGCGTTGAGTTTAATTGTGTAGGATTACTACATACATACATCCAACATATATAGTACATTCATGTCCTTAATTCCTTTAAAAGAGAAAAAGAAGAAAAAAATCTTTGTCAATTTTGGGTAAACTATCGGCCTCCTTATAGCTTTGATATATAAAAATAAAAATAGCTAGTGAACTGTATCGCCGTATATAGGCACTAGCTATTACCTATCCTGAAGGATAGGCAAGTTTCCTCACGATGTTATCCCTCACCTTTAATTAAATTCTTAAACTATTACACACATCCTACTTTATAAAGATGTGCATAATATTCCGTATTTACGTAGGCCGTATCTCCTACGTAAATAGTCAGCCATGACGACATTCATTCACCATTTTCGCCACCTTTACAACGCTAATAAAAGCCTATTAAACTCTAGTCTACAGTGAAAGTGTTCAGCCAATTGGGATCAATCAAAAGCAGATGCCATGCTTCTCACGCGATAATGTGGTTACACAATGATTTTTTGTCGCTTTGTTTGCGACGGTTATTTATTAATAGTGATCGTGAGTTGTACGCACTTTTACTTTAGACTTTCAAGTTGAGTGGATGAGTGTAAACAAAGCATACACCCTAGAATAAGAAAATACTTAAACAAAAAAATAAATACGCTTTCACGACCACTAATCCATGCGGGATAGTCGAGGTTCAGGTTTCCATCTCCGCAATGGATGTAGTAAGTCTATGACAAGTTTAAACCCACGTGTTGACAAGATAGTCAGTATTCAATGTGCCTGGTGGTAAGCCATGCTGCCATTTACAAGCACTAACTATTACCTGTTTGAGGAACAGGTTGGTTTTCTCATGATGTTTTCCCTTACCGTAATATTCGATGCATTTCGTATTTTTATTACGAAAAGGTACATAGAAATTCATTAAACTTTATTTCCATTATTGTTTCCTGTACCCACTGATATAGATTCAAGTCCTAAACAATTGAGCTACATGGAATTTAAACTAGCTAGATAAATTTAAGTACCAAGTTAGTCTGATATTGGAATTGAATGTACCTAATGTTTATTGTTGGTATATATGTATCGAATGATGCTTACAATATACCTTCGTCAACAACAGTACAATATAATTTACCGTTTTTTATGCCTTTTTATACCATTAAAAATACTAATAAGTCTTTATTTTGTTTCAGATTTAACAATCTTCGAAGTTTTCAACCAGTGAGTATTTATAAAGGAGCTATTAGTTTAAGTATTTCTATATATCCAAAAAAAAAAATACCGAAACTTACGTATGAATTAATTTTGAGGACTAATACATAATTAATATTATAACTAACTAAAAATAATTAAGCCCCATAACAAAATCAGACAAAAACAGCATTCACACCCTTTCACATTTGTATAACCTAAACACTGAACTTGCATGACAACTGAGTAAAGAATGACATTAGTCTGGTTTCAGTATTCTAGTACTTATTTTAATACCTAGTAAGCCTAACCTTGACATACGTGTTACGTAACGGTTATTGGATTATTTACTAGTATAATGCATTATAGTGCTTAGGAACTATGTTTAACTACTTCACAAGGTATAAACTATTTCTTAAGCATTCATAATTCAATGTTTCGTAAGGATTAGATGTTGTATATACTGACGTATTATTATCCATTAAGAGGCAGACAGAACCTAGAAGAAATACTTTCAATATCTAGAGAGAATATATATTCCATTACCATTCATTCTTAATGTCTTCATCTTGGTCCCCAACAACATACATATATGCTATGTTTTATGCCGTGTACAGTCGCTGACTGCTTATTGTGAAGAATAGCCACATTACTAATTTCTCACCATGTTTATAAAATAGATGCATTAAATTACTTAACATGACCTAGACTCTCTAATTAGAAGCAGCTAGACAACTTGAATGAACTTTTAATAATACTAATAAACTACTACTACAGCCATCTGTGTTTTATAGTTAACCATACTAAAAATTGACGCCTACTAAACCAATACATGTGACGAAATTAGAACAAACAGGCGTATCTAATTTTATAACCCAATAAACTGTCAAATATTTTACGGCCCTCTCAAAACGGTTCAAATTAACCAGTCTCACCATATCGTAACAACGAAACCAATCTTAACGCTACAATAAAATGAACGTAATTGTTTGTTAAATGAGGAAATGTATTTGTTTAGGTAAAATCGATAAATTTAGTTTCTTTATCGTTTTATCTAACTATCTGATAACGATCATTGATATTACATTCGTTTCGTCTTAAAAAGGAATAGTAGATTTATGGTGTCATAATTCAATTCATGAGTTCTTTTCTGGGTAGTCAGAGGTTGAATGACCACTATCAATTTAGAATTGCAATGGTCTGTGACCATTTAGAACCCACTTTTTGTGTACTGTTGAAGGCTGGTGGACCATATCGCTGTGTTTTGAGAAAAGAAAAGATTTTCTACCGATGTTTTCCTCATGTATTTTTAGTGCCTATTAAAATATTTAAGGGTTATACTTAATATACGATTAGATCTTGTATACTCACTCCTTTTTTTCATTAGTTCATTACCAGGTACCCATCTACTAGACCTTCCTACAACATTAGTTCACCTCACACACCAACAGATGGCCACTGTGGAAATTCCATCACAGAGCAGTACATAACAGGTGCTATCATTATAATTGCACGTCAATGCATTTCCGCATTACTGCCGTGGGCCGTCACCGCGCCTCGTGCCCATCACAAAGCCGTCACGGTGGCTGAACGGGTCATTGCTCTGGTGTCAGGTCAGTTCGGCCCTTCCCTAATTTATAACTATAGTTCCGAGTCCACACATGTATAAAAAACTCGATTGTTTTTCATACAGAGGGATAGGCAGAGATTATAGATCCCGTTTCTCTCGGTTTGAATAAACTATTATCTCTTCATTGTCAGCCATACAATACCCAATGTACGTTCGGTGCATGCAAATAATAAATAACAAATAATAATAGACTATAACAGGTTGAAAGCCCATAACCCAAACTTACTCATCTCCTTTAACAGACATAGCAGAAAGACAGCTAGTAATTCTATTCCAGTTCTAAACAACATTTCAAGCTCTTCAATAACGAGTTAGTGCTAAGTTTTGCATAGTAAGAGGCGACGAGGGAAATGAACCGAGATATGAGCCTGTTTGTATTCAATTGACATCTGAATGGTGGCTAGCCTTTCACCCATAAATAAACACGAAAAGAATGAACCAAAGAACATGGGAAGTGATGATTCAATACGTAGTAAGTTAGAGCAATGCTGAGGTGGCGATACTAAATAATACTTGAACTAGTTTGAGATATAAAATGAATGTAAAAGTTGTCTTTTTGGTTTATAAAAATAGGTGTGATTAACGATATTCCTAACTTCATTAATTGGATTTGTCGTTTGTTATTTCAAACAGTCTAAATGTAAATTTAGATTCTTAATATGCCTTTATCTTTAAAGCCTTTAAGATATTATATGTATGACAAACACATATCTATCTATAGATATCTATCATATTGAACCCAGCTCTATACTTTTTTAAACAAAATAACACAAGTAATTCACTCATGTTTAAGTACGCCCTATAAATTACACGATAAACCAACCTACAATAAGCTTCAATGATTTAAATAGCTAGCGAATTCTCTATGGAAAGTAAAAGCTGCTTTTGACAGCTGGCAGCCATCTTGCGTGAAGTGTCAAAGGTGAGCGTCATTGCCCTTTGAAGATCTGATTGGTCGAAATTACACGTCATTTTCAAGTGTGATTGCCGCTAGAATAAGTCTGGTTGTCTATTGGTAATGGTTTACGGTTTATGTACCTCTAGAGTTATAATTTTGTAGATAGATTCAATATATATAATGGTCGAAGACTGGAATAGAAGACAAATAGTTACGTCATTGTGAACTTCATATATCTACCTCGTTCATAGTAAGCATTACTAAGGGGTTGCGTTAGTAAAAGCTTCACTGACAGTTTATAACCCAATAAATTCCACCAAATCCTAGTTTCTTAGTAGTTTTAACGACATATCTGAAAGGAAGTTAGCAATTGGTAATAAAGTTCATACGTAGTTTCACCAATTTAGCACCGGCCGATCTTTTATGTGATTGAACAAAGTATAAAATCCTAATCCTAATATCATTTCATTTTTTAAATAGTCACTAACAAATACCTTATTTATACCCATTTACAAACCAAATTAAGACAATACACAAGCAGCACAATTTATACTAAATTAACTAAATCTGCAACACGTACATACAAGCTGTTAAAATGCAAGTTTATTCGTTGAAAGATTTTACATGTACTTTCATCGAGTACTGTCGGACGGCCAAATAACAGCGTTCCAACTTTCTACTGCAATGCAGATAAAGCCTTACTGGTTTTCATATTAGCAACAAGTGGTTTAAGTGGGCAGATTGCAGTTTAATGCTCACTGAATACTGGGCTAAGGTTCCGGGTTCGGTGCGCGGCTAGGATGTGTAGTTGTGCTTTGTTGGTTATGACAGGTAACTTTGTAGGTTTGAGAAAAAAATATATTATTGTACAATGGCTTTTGTTTTTTTTATTAGACATGGTATATTTTTTTGGTATATTTTAGTTATCAGCAATTTAAGATGACAGACAATTAATACGAAAATATAATATCTTAAGTTAAAAATACACTTACAGCATTTACTTTTGTGCATTACATTTACATTGTGCATGTTGAATTGACTAAATCATCTCTAGCATTGTTAATCTTCAGGTAACGATTATCTATATAAATCCTGTTTCTGGTAAACATAAAGTACAACAGAGATGAACAATCAAACCTCTAACTCAAAGTTTACAATCTGAGCCAAAACCCAAAAAATCCTTACCACGAACTTTTAACTCGATCTCTGAATCGAATTCAGTAACAATCGCCAATTACGCTGACTTAGTAGGGCGAAGCAGTTCTCAGGGATCGCAAAGGAAACTAATGTCTCCTAAATGTATTATGGGGGCATATCGCTAGATCTTCCTTTATAAAGTGTGTCGCTCGCGGCGGCGTGTCTTTTCGTAAATCACACGGGCCCAGACTGCCTGTAGGCTATTCACTTGTTTTGCAATAACATAAATGAATATCCAGTAAGGCGGAATGTAACTGGGCTAATCTTTGCGCCGATTCTCCTAATGCGCTACGACGATTAAACGATTAAAAACTAAAACTACACCGAATGGAAACGATTTAAAACTAAGTTTATATATAATAAAATTACCTTTTTTAACCCGACGTTTCGGCTACGTTGCAGTAGCCATGGACACGGGCTATTGCAACGTAAATTAATAAAGGTAATTTTATTGTATATACACTTACGCGATAAGTCCCGTTAATTATTAATCATGAGTATAAATCGCGAATCTCTTAAAACTATGATTAAAAACTAGTAATTTTATAACTGGTAAATTATAAAAAAATACTACAGTGAAGGAAAACATGGTGAGGCAACCTACCTGTTGCCCGATCAGGGAATAGCCAGTACTTGTTAATGGCCACATGGCCTACCACCTGACACATTGAGGACCATGTGCATCTTAGGATTAGTTTCTGGGATTGTTTGTCAGTTTAGTCGTAGTATATGCCACATGAAACATACTTTGCATTACAATAATACAAGTTAGTCAGCGCCAACGTTATTACGTCGTCTTAAAGGCGACAATTTTTGTAGACTAGTTATGCCGGAGAAAATAAATACTACACATTTTTTTCTCATATCGTATGATATGTTCCATTTTGATCACTTTCAGAGTATGAATCAATTTAAAATTTAACACAAAATACTAGTTTCAATCTCTCTATCTAAGCCTGTGATAAATTATCTAACATTAACGATTTAGTTCACCATTAACAGTTAGGCGAATCGAATCCACACAGTAGAAACGAATACCGCCGCTTATCAGTTCAAACGAAAGTTATTATAACTGTATGCTGAACTCGTAACTTTTAATATCAGATATTGAAATAGCCTCATAAATAGTTTGGCACTTAATTGTTTGTTTACGTGCGTAACAATCGTTGCTATGGATACGGTTAATAGTGTCTCGGTTACTAGATTATAGATCGTTTTAAATTTATTTACATACAATCTCGTTGATATTGATAACCATCATATGAAATGAAATATTTACTTTCTATGCATGCTTAAGTTACTTCGATAATATTAGAATGTATATACTCGTATACATACATAATGCAAAAGTGTAAAGCTTTTTAAAGAAAATTTAATCCTATTGTTTTATGAAATGTATAAATATTTAATGAATATATGTTCGTAAGACATAAATGTACATATTTTAATTCTTTTAATTTCAAACAAACAAATTTAAATTCTAAATTCAAGTAATATAATACACAAAAAAAAACTCCCAATCTTGTAGCCAGGTAAAAGAAATTGCTTTTTTTCATTTCGTTTCCTTCACAAATAATATTTTTACAATAAACTAATCATTACTATCATCGTTTAATATTATTCCTTTTTAATTCAATAACTTCCATATCCATTAACCCCCTGTAGCGTTAATAAACATTAATTAATATAATAGACCATTAAAATAAACTTTTAAGTGACTATTTTTACAAGGAAGTCTTTTTCGTTTTTATGCCTGGTCACATTACAATACAAACGTACTTTAGTAAGAGTCTCACATACATCAAGTTGAAGTGGAGATGCCTATCCAACGAATGCATTAGTCACACTCGACTTTGGTAGGAAGCGATTCTCGTAACAAAATGGCTACTGTGAAGATTCATTTGTAGATTAAAAGAAACATTAAATGGTATTTCTTGTGTAATTCAATGTGAAAAGAACATTAATTTTTAATAGTTTTTCTTGAATGTGAATAAAATATGAAATGAAGGAGATGTTCAGGAAAGCCGTTTATAGTATTAAATATAAGAAATAATATTATACGAGTATATTGTAAAATTTAAGTTTTTAATAATGTATAAACGCCATTAACATAAGACTCATGAGAGTAAACTCAATCAAAAGAGCGTAAAATAATATGTAGAACGGTACTGGTAATTCATTTTTGACCATAATTTCGCGTATCCTACGAGTATATTAACTGTAGCGTTAATCGGAATTACAATATGTATATTATAATGATTTAACATTTTAACGATCAAAGGTTTATGGTTCAAATGTCTAGATAATTCAATAAAATAGACTATTTTATTTACCTTACGTAACCAATATTGGTTACTTTCTCATGGGTAATATAAATTTTATTACATAACACACTTTATACTACCTTTGAGAAACATAGTGTAATGAAATTACAATATTACGAGTATAGTTTGAAAGTGTTGAACTTAGGACATTACGAAATTTATTACTAACTAGTGACCCGCTCCGGCTTTGCACGGGTATAAAATATATAGCCTACTACACTATTTAATGGATGTTAGTATACATATGAACCTTCCTCTTGAATCACTCTATCTATTAAAAAAACCGCATCAAAATCCGTTGCGCAGTTTCAAAGATTTAACCATACAAAGGGACATAGGGACAGAGAAAGCGAATTTGTTTTATATCGCAAAGTGGAAGGTAAGTTTGGACAATGTAGGCCGCGTAGAACATACTGGTCGAATAAGAAGGTTAGAGTGAAGCAAGAAATATTTGTCAGGATCCTTCTAGGTGGCGTAACACTGTAAGAATGTAAATGCTTTTTGAGATCAAATTGTAATGATCATAAACTCAGACTTCAGTGGTTATATAACACATTACCGAAACGTGTTAGGAGAATCGAAGCCTAATAAAATCAAATGCAACTCGTAATTTCATCCTAATCTTTCTATACAGAAGGGTGATAGTTGTTTAAAAGCCTGTATTTAAATAGAAGGGGTAACGTTTTTTTTGTCAGGACACTGGTCAAGAATGTTTAATGTTCAGTTCTTTAAAATGCTTACATCTAAATTGAAGCGCTGGATAAGCATTCCCAGGAATTTTGTTAACGTTCCACTGTTGCCTGTCATTGGATATTGAAATAAAAACCTTTGTGTTACGTACTTTATTTGTTGACTATATCGTGGACACGTTATATTACGTATTACTTACTTATTACTGATATGTTGCTTCAGTATAGTCAGAATCTTGAAACTTCAATCCTATTGATAGTTTGGTTGAGCATTGTCCTATATACTATATTGATGACGCTTCATTGCAGGAGTGTTTTTTCATGAAGAAAGGTGAATAAATTCTATAATTATTACTTCCCATATAGTTTGATATTTCTAAAAAAGTCTACGATCTTTTGCAACATATCTATTGGATAAATTAGTAGATATACGTCTTACAAACTTTCCCATATACCTCACAAACAAGTATATTATATATCTCTTTACACGGCATAACTAGTACGCATCTAAAAATAATCTTCTCTATATACGAAATCCAATTCAAATTTCATACTCATTACATTCACGCACACAACCGTTATCCCGACCGCCGACCGATTGCATTATCCTAACCACGTAAATAAACGAAATTCTTCACAGCATCCAAGTTGGATGGACAAGGAAAGCGTATTAGCATTGCCTAACAGTAAATCACTTGAGCGCTGTCGGCACTTCTTACCCGACATGTCGGCCCGACATATCAACGTGTCGGGATGTCGATAGATAGTATGCTGATTTGCACTTTAGATACGATTGGAATTTGTAGGAATACATACATACATCACGCCTGATTTGTAGACGGGTAGGCAGAGATCACGGATCCCCATTTGTCCCGATACTGACAAAACACTTTCGCTTCAGACACTCATAAACCTCTTCATACACACTCGGTGGTTATAGGTACTTATACTTATATATATATGTGTAATATTGAGATGATATTCTATTTATATATAACATCACAACCCCAATATTCGTGCCTAAAGGTGAGTTTAAAAATATTATCGTTTCCAATTTTCTGTGCACCCCGAAAGGAATAAGACGACTTGAATGTATAAGTATCTATAAGCACTACAAGATAATCCACAGAACTGAGTTAAGCTGTGTATGAAGCAATTTGCCCTAACCCTAATCTATCCAATGATTATGAATAATTAGACAGGTTTAGTAAATAACAGCTATTCCTCCAGCCTACATGGATGTTACGCAACACATGCGTAGGAGGCAAGCCTTTAGGGTGCTTGCACACTAATAGAGACTAAATGCTATAATAATAATAATAAAGCATTTATTTACAGCCACAAAAACATACATAATACAAATATTTTACAAATCAAACTTACAAACTAGGGGGTATAGCTTGTGCATGTTATTGTCGCAGCAAAAAGGTTCTAACTCAGCTGGGTAACATAATATTCACGTCCTTAAATCCCTTCCTATATTTGATGACCTCTGTGGCGCGATCAGTAAGCCGCTGGAACGATAATCGTGAGGTCCCGGGTTCGATTCCCGGTAGAGGCAGAGTTAAGAACTAAGCTTTTCAGTCTGGTCGTTGATTATATATGCTATATATGTATTTACCTATGTATTATATGTATATATTTCTTAAATATACGTTGACTAGTATCCTTAACACAAGTCTTAAATGAACTTACCAAGGGGCTAGGTCAATTGGTGTAATAATGTCCAAATATTATTATTATTTGTATAGTGAAGAGAAGAAATAATAAATCATACTTGAAAAAAAGCTTGTATACACTCGTACGTTTCATACAAATGAACTTATATGTTTAAGTATGTAACCAACCTAAGCGGTGACTATAGTGTGATCCACTAACGGCCTTAATAGTCAGTAATAAGACGCTCTGTCACACGACCTTTGATAGATGGACAGCTGTCGTCTTGATTAATCTAATCTTTTAATGCATTCTTCTTAAGTTAGGATGAAGCTTGAGCATTTATGATGCTTGTATTTGTTTTGGAATTATGTTTGAATATAAATATATATTTGAATATAAAATTTTATGTAAGATTCATATTCAGGTATAGATTTATTATTTTTAAACACTGACGATTTATACTCATTTTATTTACTATGTGAAACCGGTCGTATCACGATAAATTAATAAAGATATAAATACCTTTATTTAACACGAAAAGTTGTGTTCCCGCCACCCCGGCCTATGCAACTGGGTTTAATATAATATTCATTCTATCATATAGATTTGAGCCATAAGTAAATTATTTGTAAATTAGAATTGCATAGTTATTTATAATTAACTTAGAATTGTAAAATGACAGAAAAATGCGTATTGTTTCAATAATAAATTTGTGTGCTGTAAAAAAGTTTACTCCAATAACTTTATTACCATTATTATAACTCCCTACCTTAAATCATTCTCAATATCACACTCTTGCCTATTCAAAACCACAACTTACCTTTCCCTTCATAAATTAACACGCAGGCACTTCCTAAAACAAAATAAACTCGTGGAGGTGATTTATAAGAATTTAAATCATACAAAACGCGCGCCTGTGCCATAAATAAAAAGGTTACAATGCGAGAGGTTGGGAGTATAATTCCGATGCGTTCAAGGCAAGAAATCCCGCTGAGTTAGGGTACCTGGGCATAAACCAACAGCCTAGGTCACTGAGAAGCCTATAGTGATGCACTAACACCGATTCTGCTAACACGGTCTTTGTGCAATTACCGCGAGGGTTTAAGCCTCTTTTTAATATAGTTATTTTTAAACACTCGCGCTTTATACTAATTTTATTTACTATGTGAGACCGGGTCGTTCAACGATAAATTAATAAAGATATAAATACCTTTATTTCACCCGACGTTTCGACCCAGTTGCATAGGCCGTGGTTGTGGGATTAGTCTCAAATAGTTAATAAAATCTTTTGTATATTGCGAACGACTGGACAAAAAATTGTGCATATATACACATTTTCGATCAAACTGCCTGAAATTTTTGCAACTATTTTAACACAGACTTTAGTAACCATAACATACATTTAAAGTCACGTTCTTTATTCCCTTTCGGGGTGGACAGAACCTGTAAGATTTAGTATCTCCTAGGATACTTTTTAGCATAAATATTCGACTTGTGATATCATATGGAATATTGATGATAGGTTATCAGCCCAATAGATCCCATATACTTTTAGTCCTTTAAGTCGACATGTCGGGAAGAACGGCAGCTAGTTAGTATGCTTTTTAGCAGACAAGTCACCCTTGTGGGGTAGTCAGAGGTTCAAATGTCCATCGCCGCAATTGCGAAGGTAGCAATTCTATGGCCACATCGAACCCACGTGTTGACCAGATAGTCAGTACTCAATGCGACAGGTGGTAAGCCATGTCGCCGTTTAAAAGCACTAACTATTACCTTTTAGGGGAACAGGTTGGTTTGCTCACGATGTTTTCCCTCACCGTAGTATTCTACTAGTTTTTAGTTACAATCAATTAGTAAGATATCTAACCTACTATGATAGTTTTAAGAGATTCGCGATTTACACTCATGATTAATAACTAACGGGACTTTTCGCGTAAGTTTTTATGTATTAAAGGTTATTTTATTATATAAAAACTTAAGCGATAAGTCCCGTTAGCTAATCATGAACCTACGATGAACTTATCACGAAGTAAATAAGAATGTGAGTAGGAGAATCGAACCCAGACTCGCCGCTGTATTTTATGTAAGAAGCCATATTTATTGACCATACAATTCAAGTGAGTGCACAGAATTCTAGAGTCAATTTATTTCGCTAACTCACTACTTTATCGCAGCTAACTGTATTAAATGGTTAGGACCACGGAGTAAGTAATAAGAGGAGTGGGCCTTACGCAGTATTTGTATGGAAACTAGTGTGGCATTACGCGGGGTGAAACGAGGTACGCGTGATGGAGGGGAGATATTACAACCAACCAAAACACGGCATAGGCCAATCAAATTAGGTATCTTCTATCTACTACACATTTTTAGACTCCGTACCAATTAAAACACGCCATTTGGACTCCGCACCGCGTAACGGGGACCGCTCCTTTCGCCGTGTCCTCTTTATATTTGGTTCGTGAGCCAGTACTATATCTCTATGCGAATATATCGAGCACTTTAGTGAGAGGCTGTATTTAAGATGATACGAAGCCGACAGATCATGTGGGAGGCGGTAAAGTGATTGTCTCTTGTCTCCTCTCTATTTATCTACTTTATTTATACATTGCTCTTAGAGTACTTGAGTTGAAGATCACAAATAGATGGCGTGACAGTTATCAGCATGATTTGACAGTTTAGTGCAAGCGTAAACGTCATAGTTTAAAAAGTAATATTAAGCATTGGAACTTTCTGTTATGTCGTGTTTAGTATTTATTTTTAATCCTGCCTATCCCCCGAGATATGTAATAGCCAGTGCCAAAAGAAGTGAAAGCCTACGTATTATATACATACATACACTACCAAAAAACACATATCACGTTCTACAATAAATGTGGTCACTAACTATATAGTCACCCTAGGTCTTTAAGTGTTCAAATACCACAGTGACTGCAATATACACCCTAATCTCTATCTAACCCAAAAGGGTCAAATATCGTAAAGAATTTACAATAAGAAAATCCCTTACCGTCCCATCCATGTCCCGTGCTAGTCTGGGACGATAAATAATGCTAACTAGCTGCCGTTCTTCACGGCATGTCTAAGGAGGCGACTAAGGGTATATGGAATCTATTAGACAATAGGCTAGCATCCTGTCACCGATATTCCATACAACATCAAAACCTCAATATACCTGCTAATAAGTGACCAAAAAGAAGTTTTCATGCCTCCAAAGTTCTGTCCACCCCGAAAGGGATTTACAACATAAAACATATACCACGTAGCTATACAAGTTAATATGTTTTGTTTATGTGCTAAAAGGCTATCCGTTTAATATCTAAGCTGTCAGCTATCAAGGCATATTGTGCGCATAATTCAATTGAATAAGGCGATAGAAGCAAGCACAATTTAATAGAATGATATGATGAATTTCCTTTAAGCTTATGCCATATCCTGTTCCACTTTAGCGAAGAAACGGTAAGATTGAGGCTTTTAATCACGTGGAAAAGTTAACACATACATTATCGTCTCTAATTCCTTTCGGGGTGGACAGAACTTCGGAGACACGATAATATCACCTAGGTTTTTTTTAGCATGGATATTAATTCGATGGTGTTGGAATGTTATTTGGAACATTGGTGACAGGTTGCTAGCCCATCGTCCAATTGATGTCCTACGACATGACGGGAAGAATGGCAGCTAGTTAACATTCTTTTTACGTCCCATCTAGGTCAGAAGACGATGGGCTAGAAGCTTGTCACCAGCGTTCCATTGTGACATCGCAATCCTGCTTAAAAATAACCTGGGATATATATCTCCGAGGTTCTGTCCAACCCAAAAGGGATTAAATGACATGAATGTTTATCTTTGTATGAGATAAAGTTAACTTAAATTGTCCTTTGTGAAATAACCTTTCTGTTTGGCGTATTATTATAGTAACTAAATAATATAGGCTTCTTTACATTTGTTAATCAAGCTTAGTTCCTTTCAGGTTCTATTTAAACATATTTTTTTACTGTGCAATCAAAAAGTTTACTACCTCTAACCTTAGTCTTATAAAAACAAACTTTAGTTCTCGGTAATAGAGTTGAATTCACATTAATTACTAAGCAAACAGGCTCACCTAACAGGTAAATTGTGATAGGATCAAAATAGACTTTAGTGTAAAGACATAAAGTTGCAATCGCAATGATCGGATCAGGGCACGCGTATTCCCGTTACACGCCACTCACTTGTATTGCATTGCCTTTCCGGGTTTTTCCTTTGCGGTGTGTTTGCTTTGTTACTTACATGAAAGTTCTATTTGTTTCTTTGAAATTTCATATTAAATGAGACAAAATATGATCTTTGCCTGCCTTTTTTTTCATATATAGTATGTAATAGTAATAACTTTATCTTCTACGTCTTTAAATTCAATATAATTCGCTTGAAAGAGTTTATTCGAGAGGTTATTCGAACGTATAGTACGTATTCGACAAAACTCATTTATTTATTTCTAAATATGCTATATAACTTATTCGGCAAATTCTTAGATTATAAAATGTCATTTTATAAGGAATTATTCGGAACGCTTGATAATTTCTCTTTTCCAGACTTGAAATATTGCTAGAAAGAAATTTAACACACAAAATTCATAAAATATTTTTCTAACCTGCATCATGTAAGCACTAGCCTAGATCTCCGCCTAGGTTATGCAAATGTCTGAGCCTAGCCTAGCATAGTTGTAAGCACTAACCCTAGAGATGTGTGCAGGCTATTCCGAAGGCTGTGGGTGGACGCGAAGCCTTAACGGAAATCGATTCGGCAGAAATCGTGTGTAAAGGGTTATAGAACATACCAGTTCATAGACTAGGTATATTGCAAAAAGAATGCTAGGCTATTTAGCTGCCGTTCTTACCAGAATTTAGGAGACGACTAAGTGTTTAGGGATCAATCTAATGTATTAGGAGTTGAGCTAAAAATCTGTCACCAATGTTTCATGTAACATCACCATAAAATTCATGCTAAAAGTAAACAAGGAGATGTTTTCATGCCTTCAAGGTTCTGACTACTCTAAAAGGGAGTAAATGTCGTAAATGTATTGTATGTATACTTTAATTTTGCTGATATATTATAATAGAACTTGGTGTTACTTAAACTAACTTTGTTTAGTTCCTGATGTTATATATCAATTAAGTTCAAATGTTAACCATATACTGTCCAACCTTTCATTCAAACTTACTCGTAAAGTATAAAAAGTGTCCTGCGAAGCCTAATTAAACCTATTTCATTGCACCTCCTTTTTAAACGCAGACAGTCAGCTTAAAGTTACTCTCCACATTAACTTTATTAAGCTGAATAATTGTACTGAGACACCAATAAACAGATTTTTGTGAGACTTTCGATTTTTATTAATTAACAAGAAAACTAGACTTAATGCGTATATTTTATAAACAAAGTATTACCCGTTGACCCGTGACCATGGCCATTGCAACATGGCCGAAACGTCGTGTAACAAAGGTAATACTTTGTATACAAAATACACGCGATAAGTCCTGTTTTCTAGTAAAACGAGTTAATAGTTTGTTATAAAATAAAGCAAGTCTATTAAAACTGTAGTCCCAACATTAAGGCTCGTTCGAACCATCGACACTAAGGTTAAGTGGGATAGCAAATAAGATATTCCTTTGTCGAGGCAGTGTGTGAAACCAATGCTTAAGTATTCAAACAGCGAAATAATTCTACCGGGCCCTTTATAAGCGGAATAATGGCAGAACAACATGTAAACGAGATGCATGCTCTCGCAATGGCTTAAAAGCGAAGTATTCTAGCCTTAGTAATATTGCCTCTACAATGAACTTTCACGTATCTCTTTTAAGTATTAGTAACTTGAGGGTATATATGCTTCACATACATACGCTTTACGACTTGTGTGTACACACTCCCTTTTTTATTGTGGCGGGGTAGTTAAAGGCTTGAGTGCCCTTTTTTGAAATTTCGAAGGCATTTTAGGTATGGGTCACTTAAAAACCCACTTTTCACTTGATAGACAGCACCCAACGTGATAGATAGTGAACCTTTTAGCCGTATTTAGCTCCCAGGTATTACCTATCCCAAAGGAGAGGCAGGTTTCCTCACGATGTTGTCGCTCATCGTCTCATCTGTTAATTTGTATTATTCAAGTCTTTTAAATGATTTAAAAGATTTGAATAATACAATTGAATAGATTATCGTACATACATAAATATTACGCTTGTTTCCATATAAAAGAATAGGTAAAAATTGCCTCATAATTATTGAGGTAATTTTATTATATACAAACTTACGCGACAAGTCCCGTTAGTTATTAATCATGAGTATAAATCGCAAATCTCTTAAAACTATATTTAGATGATTAATTTATAACTATATTGGGCAATAGTAAAATACACCGTTCTGAAACATCGAATATTACAATAAATTTGGTCAAGCACTTATTGTATATTCATCACGTTCAATCTTACTGCCAAATACATATGTATTAAATTTGGTTATTATCTATGGGCTTATGTGAGTTCAACGATTTGGGAAAAACAAGTTATGTTTACAAGTATTGGGTGAAATGTGAAGTTCTAGTGTATGTAATATACCTTAACTATAATTAGACTTGTCAGTTAAGTTTCTAAACTCAAAACATATTACACTTTTATATGTTGCATTTAACTATCAGACGTTCGGTTGTTTTGTCTTATTACAAGTTTAAAGAGACTTTCATATCACTTTCATTCCAAATAGTATAATTAAGATCACATTTGTTGAGAATCGGATCAACGAATCAACATTTAATTGAAATTGGGAACTTGTTTGAAGAATAGAAAGTTCTGATCTGATTACATCTTTAACCATACAATGAGCTCCATTGTCATTCAACATTTCGATACGGCCAATGTATTGACTTATGAGGAATACTCATCACGTACATTAACACAGGAGGGGTAGACTGAACTTTAGTATACAAAAGAAGTTATTGATAAATGTAAAAATTATATATTATTTCTGCGATTGGCATATCGCTGAAGAAGTTGAAATATTATTTCAATGATGCTTATAAATAATTATACAAACAAAAACTTGACGATTTGTGTATACACACTCCCTTTTTATTGTGGCAAGGTAGTTAGAGACTTCAGATTGCCCATCTCAGACATTTCGAAGGCTTGTTACATATGAGCCTAGTAAAGCACGCGTTTCACTAGATAGACAACCAATAAGAGTTTTGTTAGTTCTGATAAATTTATGTCCCAAACATGGAAATAAATCGAGGCATATCACATCCTTCAATCAGTGGACAGAAGCAGAAATTCCTAGGTCACTTTTTAGCATATAATATATTGGGATAGGCCATCGTCCCAGGGATCCCATGTACCCCTAGTCCCTTAGTCGCCTCCTATGACATTCCGGAAAGAACGATAGCTAGTTAGAATTCTTTTATGTCCCAAGCTTGCATAGGAATCATAATAATATCTTCTGTTCAAATCGAAAATTGCGAAATGGCTAACCAATAAACCACTATTATTATATTCTTTTCAATGTACAGGTTAATCTGATAAAATGTGTTCCAAAGATCTTCTTTTCAATAAAAACTAGATTAGTGTTGCGCAGCCTCTAAATAGTCATTGTAGTAACTAATCGATTAAAAGTAACTACGATATTCTCTTACCGAATCGATTCGAAGACATCGAGAATCGATAAATGGGTACGTAGTAACACAATCGATGTTATTGATCAAGAAAGATTAAAGAGAGATATAGCGGCTGTAGCCAAGTGAGTAAAAACTCCGACTTCTTATTAGAAAGTCCCTAGATTCAAATCCCGGCTCTGTCGTGTATCTATGAATGAAATGCAAAAATATGATTTTTATTTACAGTCGCTAACGGTGAGGAAAGATATCGTGAAAAACCTGTCTTCTAGGATAGGTATTACTCAGTGTCTGTAGTTATACGACGATACAGTTTACTAACTATCACGTTGGGTGTTGTCTATCTAGTGAAACGCGGGCTTTGAGTGTCTCATACCTAACATGCCTACGAAATAGGGAGATGTAAACTTAAGCCTCTTCTTCGTCACTATGAAATGTACACAAGTCGTGAATCGTATTTATTAAGATTTAAGATTGCTTTCGAGTGGATATTGAATTGATTTACATCAGTATGATTGAATTGATGCCAGCCCAGAGAAGACTTCCGTTAGGCCAGTTTAATTGATGTCTTACTTGAACGCAATTTGAATATAAACAAACTAAGTTCTGTAGATTTGCGATTTCTTATCTATTGATAAGGAATGTCGTAACATAAGACTGTGTGTTTATGAATAATGACTTATGCCCATCAATTAATAATTAAAGCATCATGAAAATGTTTTGGTTATAGTTATAAAAATACATTTCATTTTATGACATTTATTTGAGTTTGAAATCGCCTATGGTATCGTAGTTTATATCAAAAAGTATACATCATATTTGTTGTACTATTTATAAATCTAACATCCATTTTCCATTATACGTAAATTTTCACTTTCAGTATACTAAAATTATAACGAATAAATAAAACTAGGCAAAAATACTTATGTTATCTTAAATGCATATTATCCTATCGTGAGTTATGAGCATTCACTACCTATCCATAAATCGCGTCTTCGATAAACAGGTAATAAAACATTTATCGTTTAACCCACACCTCAAGTTAATATTTCACAAGTCCTTAAATATAGGATTTTATCTCCGCATTTACATTTGAATGTGATTATAAAGACGTGTGTTGAATGAAACACTTGTTTGACAAAATTATTATTGATATATTATCAATATAAATATAATTACATATCCGTATATTGAAAATAATATTCGAAGCTTATAACTATTTATTACTTTTTTCGAAGACGTATTTTTTTTGTCTCCACCTAAACTATGAATTGCGATGGAATGAATATGATGACAGGTTGCTAGTTCATTGCCCAATAGATTCCATTTACCTTTAGTCCTCAATCAGATCCTGCGACATTGAGATATGTCTAGTATTTCATAACACTAAATAACTAAATAAATGCCATAACCTAATCGGTAAATAGGGCTTAAATTTACTTAGCAAGGGCCTAGTTACTTTAGTGTTTAAATGTCCTATAATATTAGTATCATAAAGAAGTACACTCAAAAGCCTCTGATGAAGTCATTAAACTGCACTAGAGGAAACTTTAACAAAGAGGTTCGGATTACTCCAAGTCTGAGGCTAAAAGACAACCGGTTCCTAATTAGTTGCCCTCCTTAACAACTCTCGACTGAGGTCTCGTGACGAATTTGCATCAGGAAATAACGTGTCGCTTTTAATAATACATACACTGACATCTGTGGAAAAAGTGAATGTAACTTTTTTGTTCCTTATTTCAAGTAAATATTGAACTTTAATTTGTATGGATATTATATTATGAGGTAAATAAATATAATTTAAAATTAAGAAAGAGTAAAGTGAGTTATAGCCGCAATATTTTTCCTGAACTCCCTGTATTCACCTATTATGCTAAATAAAATAAATGCCATATATATAATTAACCCTGCTTCCACTGTTTTCTTATAACGAATTTCATCCTTTTTGAAGTGGACAGGACCATGTTGCCAATATACACTCAGTTACCATTGGCATTTATAAGTCATTTAAGTAAATAAATCATAATTTTCGAATTCCCTCAAACCCAAGTCTCTTAGTCACCTCCTACGATATGTTCTTAGTAAATATTCTATCTACATTCAATATGCGTGTAATGTCACACGTTCAAACCAAGTTCAAAACGATATTTTTTAGAGAACAAAAACAAAAAACAAACGTTAACAATGAATTTTTAAGAGACTTGCGAATTTTATGCATTTTACAAAAAAACGGGACTTATCGCGTATATTTAGGCTGTATTAAAGTTTAATAACACTAATATGGTCAGAATACGTCACGTATTCGTATTCTGCGGTTCACTCACTGACCAGTGACCCAGTAAGGTTTTTGTGTGTATAACGGTTCCCCTTTCGTTAAGTGAATACGGTTGAAATAAGGCTGTCTGCACACCTGACGAAATGTAGGGCGGGGCGATTTTAAAGATAGAAAAAGGCTTAAATTTTTTTTAATATCTGGTTATTCGATGATAATTTCTTCTATTCCTATAGGATAGTGAATTTATATGTGTGTGTTTTATAGCAGACATGAGAAAAAAAATAGATAAAGTACCAAAATTGTGATAAAAGTAAAAATGTATAATAGGCATTCAAAAGTGTATATTGTGGAAGTCAAAGAAGAAAGGAATGAAAGACAAGAATTTAACATAATAATTAACAAAAGAGACAAGATTAAAATGTTATTCTATTTATCTTAATTGCTTATATAACTCAATTTATTTACATTATAATTATAACATATTTTAATTACCTACTATTAAAAAAAAACTTTACAACGCTCCGCGATGTATGTATCGAGCCTTAATTCAAAAAATCCGGTGTGCCTAAACCATTAATCAACATTGATCTTTTCCGTTTCGACTGTGGGATATTTGGTCCGATTCCTCTCACGAAAGGTTAAGAGCAGTTATTTATAACGGAATTTAATTGTGTAATATATCACTTTTACTGTAACTGGATTTGGATTACAGTGTCTTCAATAAACTGCTTGTATACGTACACATCTCGTCCGTTTCCTTGTATAGTAGGCAGAGATCAGAATTCACAGACAATTCATTAACACTCATACACACTCGGCGGTTATAGATACATGTAACTGCTTATTGTTCATAAATACGAGTACAATGCATACATATTACACATTCCCTAACCTAACGTTTCTCTACGTATTTAAGCAATGAATGTAAGTAATTAAAAATAAGTTCAGTAACAGTTCATACAAGATAAATATCATTCTTATCAACAAAAGCCGTCAAGTTTACCTTGCAAACTTTTAACGCCCCCTAGTGAGATCAATGTGTAAGTAAACCTAAAAGTTTTATGGTTTTTTTGTATCCTGTAGTGCCAACCTATATCTTGACAAAGTACGCAGATTTATATTTGTTTCCTTCAAAAACTTTAACTCTAGAACTTAAATACTTTTGGCTGTCGGATAAAAAGTCACATTTGTATTGCTAATTATTTATTGATTTAATTGGTGATAAAATATGACCTACCTACCGTGCTGTTTAACTAATATTTCAATAATAATAATAACCTATTAGACAATGGGTTAGCCACCAATCACCTAAGTTACATTATGACATCGCAAATCGAATATTCAAGTTGATAAGTTACCTCATGTTGATAAGTCATGTCATGTTGATATTATATCTCCGAGGTTCTGTCCACACCGAAAGGGATGAAAGATCGTGAATGTATACGTATGTAAAATAATTCAAATAAGAAAGCTACCTATCAATAATATCCCAGTGACCTATAACACAATATGTTTCCTTATTACTGTCCATCCTAAAAGGTTAAGAGGAAGTGAGTTTATCAATATGCTTAATCCATCTTTGTCTTTAACATATATTCATTGTTCATTCCTTTTGATATCAATCGATTGATCTAAGGTGAGATGTAGTGATAGAAACATTCATATTTAATATGCGCGAGCATGGCAATCGAATTCGCGAACTGTCAATCATTTAAACTTTGATTTACAACAATGAAACAACACTCGACAGCAGATATAATACAAAGTCTTTGTTCTACGTTAACGTATTTAATTTGTTGACCAGCGAAAAACTTTCATACATATGTACATTAACAAGAAAAGGATAATAACATAGTCTGCGCAAGTATGTACATAAAAACAGCATTGGCCAAACAATATTATTTAAAATACGTTTACTTATAGAAAACGGCAGTAGCCTATTGGGGAAGACCTCTGGCTTCTAAGTAGAGAACCTATGTAGGTTCGAAGCTCGGTTCTGGCATGTACCAATGAGTGTAATTTAAATATGTGTTTTTTCTTTAGCGTACATAATTTTGCTAACGGTGAGGGAACACATCGTGAGGAAACCTGCCTATCCCTCGGTTAGGTAATACCCGTGCCTGTATACGGCGATATGGTTCACCACCTATCATGTTGGGTGCTGTCTATCTAGTGAAACGTGGGCTTTGAGTGGCTCATACCTAAGATGCATCCAAAATTTTGGGGATGGGTACTCAAACCTCTGACTATCCCGCCACAATAAAAAACCCTACACAAGTTGTGAGGCGTGTGTTGCTGTTATGTTATTTGTAAAAGTACTTAAGTAAAGTATCAAGTTAATCAATGTAAAAATATTCCTATAAATCCACTTAATAATTACATCATACTTACATTAAGATTTAAAGCTTTATAAATTAAAATGATTCTGGTATTAAATTGTCATTAATTTATGATTGTACAGCATAGTACTAATAATAATCCATGCTATTAAAATACGTTTAGGAATAAAAGTCAATAATTGTGGGCACATTAATGTTATAAAATGTTCTGTTTTATAGGTGTAGTTGGTGCTTATGACTATCTTTTCATTTCCTGGAGCCCAAGACGTGATTGTTATTTCAATATATATATATATATATAAAATAGCAATCCAATCTAATTTTCTTTTAATGTTATTGAAAACTTTAGTATAACCTACATTTATAGTTTAGTAACGTGGGTGTCCACAACAATAATCTCACGTAGATATTCTCTTAGTACCAATTTCTTTTCTCCTCTCAATTTGTCTTTGTGTATTGTTCTACCCGACATTTATTGCTTTCGACGATAGAATCTGCCAGTTATAATTGAAAATATAGCATCAATCATTGTTCCTTTCATTTTGATTGCGGTATTAGACACGTTCTATGAACGTGCCAAGTGTATGTTTTTTGCCATACAAACACATCACGCCTGATTCCCTGTAGAGTGGTAGGCAGAGATCACGGATCTCCATTTGTCCCGATCCTGACACACCACTTTTGCTTTATTGACACATCAGGCGGTTATAGGTGTTTCTAACGTCACCCTTTTTCAATATAGCGTCTATCTGACTGTCATGTCTTATTAGTTATATATTGTAGTTTTATAAGGAACAATATACAGCCAACTATATTTTGACAGTTCAATAAAAAATGGTTTCGGTTCATTGACCTTAACTGATCTAAAACTACAAGACCTAGGGTTAGCTGTCTATCTCCTCAGTGAGGCTAAATTGCACTTTTATGGGGTATTATATTGGGGTATACGAGTTTTATGGTCAATTCATTGCACTTCCTGATTTCTGTTTGAAGTACCAATTCTAATATATTTATTAACAAATTAAGTTACTTTTGTTTCTTTAATATATACACATAAATGATACTATTAAATTATTATTTTGGTTGACTTAATATTGCATTACCTATTTTGAACCCTAATATAACTAAATATTTTCAAAGTCATAGTTAAAGACTAAGTCTTTAAAATTGCGATGAATTGTCTCTGCTATACTGTTAGGGAAGTAGACATGTGAATATATGTATGTATAATATGGAATAAATCGTTTCAATAATGTGAAAAAAGAT
Source organism: Leucoptera coffeella (assembly GCA_030578115.1). Taxonomy (NCBI): domain Eukaryota; kingdom Metazoa; phylum Arthropoda; class Insecta; order Lepidoptera; family Lyonetiidae; genus Leucoptera; species Leucoptera coffeella. The sequence continues at coordinate 280,286 of JAMBLF010000054.1, read as the reverse complement.
TAACTAATATTATATTAAGTTAATCATGCCTGATACTACTTACCATTCGAGTTAACTATTCTCTCATTATCATTATTTTATCGTACTCATCAGACATTAGCAATGGATTAACCTGTTTTCCATCGATAACACTAACTTGATTTCCCACATCACTACCTTTCACATGTTTCTCTATAGATAATAATTTAATACACATGGGAATAGCGATATTATAATCTTTAAAAAGCGTTTAATCTTCCTAAATCTTTTAATCTGCATCACAATTCAAACACTATCATATCATCCTAAATACGTTTGCGGTATGCTAATAGTTTGTAACTGACGTGCTATCAGAATATAAAACAGTTAGAGATTCTTATCGATACATCTTTAATATCGATATTTAAATTCAAATCTCTATTCGATAGTCAATTTTAAAGAATTTATGTATTTAAAAGTCAAAGTTCTTGAGAATTTTGTACCGCTTTTCCGTCAATGGTATTATATTACTCACTATTTGGTTCACATGGGTGTAGGATTACTCAGAAAGTAAACTAGTTATGCTGAGTGAAAAATGCTCGCCTGGTCGCCTACAAAAAGAAGCTTCGCACATTGCTATTATGTGTAAATACAAAATGGAATACTCGAAGCTTAAGAAAGCTGACCACAGACGCTTTACACCATAGTTTTGTTCAAAACAAATCTAAAGCAATAGCCTATAAAGTTCATTTAGGTTGGTTGTATTGTGAGAGTGCTCTGAAGTCTAGCAAAGGGTACGATTGCAAACAATAGACTGATATAGAGAAAAAGGTTAACAAAGAATCTGTAGGATTTAGGGATGGGAGTTGATTTACTTAGAATGAGGATGGTAAGGATTTCAGTATTGTTGAAGTATACGAGTAGAAGTAATTAATGGATCAAAAGAATGTGTATTTCGAAGATTCATTGTTCAAGATATAGTTTTAAGTATTAATTGGTTTAAATGAAAGGATTACATTTTTATCACATTGTATTACGACATTGTAGCTTAATTTATTAAATATTCACAAAAAAAAATTATATGTTATGAAGTAGATTTACTTAAAGAGTTTTATAAAGAGAGGCCTGCATAAAATAAATCTCATAAGATGCCAACTTCCTCTATCATACATCTTTTAACTAACAAACAGTGTCTTATATACACATTAATAGTACTTTTAAATGCATACTAGTAAACCGTTCCCATCCCTACGAAGAATCATTTTCGCAAACGCCATTCCTTTCAATCGATCGCTATCAAAGGAGTCAATGTTCCCACAATCAGATTACCAGCTACAATTATTTAATTGGCATCTGCTTTTTAGCTCTCCTACAAGTAGCTTTATTTCCTTTACAAAAAATCAAAAGCACAGCTTATTAATAACTCATTATGTATTTACTGGAACCATTGAGCGTTGAAACAAATGAAATGTGACTGCTTGAATGATTTGTACTTACAAAGTATTTGTATTTGGTTCGTGTAGGTATATTAATAATAATTGTGAAAAATAATGAGATAGATAGAAAGATTCGCGGTGGAGGCAGAGTTAAGAACTTCGCTTTTCTTCTACTTTCCAGTCTGGACGTTGATTATATATGTAATATATGTATTTATCTATGTATAATAAGTATATATTTCTTAAATATACGTTAACTAGTACTCTTAACACAAGTCTTAAATGTACTTAGCGAAGGGTTAGTTCAATTGGTGTAATTATGTCCAAATATTACTATTAATATTATAGAAGAGAAATATAATATAGTAGAACATTATTAAGGCTTGATTTACCTGTTTGTTCCTATGCCTTGAGTGAATAATACCTAGGTTAACTATATAGCTCATAGAAAATTAGTAATTAATATAACAAGGTAATAAAATACAATGATAGTCCGCGTTAGTCTCACATATTATGCTAACTAGGTGTCTTTCCACTCAGAATGTTGTAGAATGTGATTCTAAGACTATGAAATATAACCTATTTCGAATATTCTATTTAATTATTACTAGAGTCTTGATTGTTATAGTACTCATCTCTAGTATCTAATAGGATGTAAGGTATGATTAAATGTACTCGTATGTCAAATTGAAATCAGATAAACCAGTACCAGATATTTAGTTTCAATGGCGACGATATAACATTAGGGATTCTCATAAGGAAAGCCGCTACATATTCTGAAGTCACGATATTCATTTTCAATAAAATCCATGGAATCACAGATTGCGAAAGTAACATGCGAAGCCTTCTAAACACATGTTAAGTTTGACCCACATTCGATCACAACCATACCTTTCCTACACAACTAGGCCGATACATTCGAGACAACGGTGACACCAAAATCAATACCAACTCGCGCATCATTGAGTTTCTTCCCAATGAAAGCTCAAGTTACACTGGTCTTGAACCTTTTGTTTCAGTTGAACTGAGGTACAAACAACAAGAGGTGATAAAATGAATAATGCCAGTCTGTTTGCTTATGAACAATAAAGGGAATGTTTGTAAGAGCTTTCTTAGGATCCTTTGGTTCAAGTAACTGGACATCTGATTAGCATATCGCCTCATTGACACTACTACTTTCTATTTTGAACATTTTCAACCGTCATTTGAAATGCAAATTTTATCTTTGCTGTGTACATACATACGTAAATAGAATTTTAAATTTTATTACATCGGGCTTTCCCTTTAGTGATGAGTTTTTCTTACACTTAAGTATGTAGTTTTTCTTCCAATTTGACTTGAAGTATGTATTTCAACTGAAAATCATATCACACATTGTTTAACTTAAAAATCAGACTGGTTAAGAAACCTACTTACATCCCTTTTCAGAGGTTTCAGAGGCGTGTATAACTTTCGACACTACGAAATCTTTGTAAACTAATTGCTTAATCATATAGTCATATCATTATATGACAGGTTCTCAATCCAATTGCTTTGTTCCATTGACTATTATATATAATATAATATAATATATATATATATATATATATATACAGGATGGCGCATTCAAAACGGTCAGTATGGGAAAGTCTGAAACTATATTAGAGATACGAAGATTTGTTCTTAGGAACCATGTCATCGATTTTGATAAAAAGAAAAACTGCATTCATACTTTCTTTGGAAAACAACTGTATCCATTACGGGAATCGAACCCGGTTGCTTTGAAAAAATAAATTGGCCCTTTTCACTTTTTCTTTTTAAATATCGATTGTGTAGGTCTTAAGCTGTAAATGTCTCTATGAAACATGGTATCGAAAATGTATAAAATGCATTGTTTTGGCATACGTTAGTTTATCATAGTAGTTTACAAACACTGTAACAATATTCAACAGAGATGTAAAATTGTCTCTATGGCTGTTTGTAGTTTTGTATTTCCCTACTTGTTACATACAATATCATGTGGCATTAGCATTGCATTATATATATGCATATACTGCATTATATATAGGCATATGCCCTGTATATATATGCATATACTATTATATCTTACTAGAATGAGTTCTGCTATCTAATGACTAGCTTTTCTCATGATGCTTTTCTCCTCGAAACCTCAAAAACTAGCAAGTGAGCATTCAGGTGGCCATCCATCTTATAATAGATCATTCCTCGCTTAACATTTGCTTATCTATCGAGAAGCAGTGTGTCAACGATGCTTCTGTTGACATGTTTGTCAAGAATATACATAAAGAATGCCGCCTGTCATTTGTAACGGTATTTCAGATGTTATTCGACCTTAAATCTTGTAACCTCTGAAATATGAGTCATTTGCGTTTGTCGGTCAGTACGTGATAACATCCTGGTCTTATATTAAGCAATATTTAGTGTTATTTTGGGACTTATATGGAATAGATATAGCTGTCATTCATTTTACTTAATTTATCATAAGTCTACTATGTGTCCGAAGGGATACATTTCGTTATCAGAGCTTATACTACATACATGCACTTTTTGGTGCGGATAGAATATGTATCTGTACAATGTAGTTAAAGTTTGTTTTGAGATTAATATGAAAATATGTGATAGGTTGCCAACCCTATACCTTATTCTATTTAATTGTAGTCATTATCTAAAACTATACTATACTATAGTATACGTATCTTTTCCTATAAAGTGATAGTGAATAATAATAGCTATTAAGACGTGAATCATGCAACAAATTCGATAATACGTTTATAATTATAACGCTAGCTCGTAATATCATAATAGTTTAATTAAAATCTATTATAATGCAATTAGCCATAATTTATGAGTGTAAGAAGTGACCACATTTTATAAAATCGCTTCTATTTGAATCACATAAACATACGCTTCGCGACTTGTGTATGCACTCTCCCTTTTCCCTTTTTTACTGTGGGGTAGTCAGAGGCTTGAGTATCCATCTCCGAAATTTCGGATAGCCAGTGCCAGTATACGGCAATATGGTTCACTACCTATCACGTTGGGTGTCTATCTAGTGAAACACTGACTTTAAGTGGCTCATATCTAACATCACGTGTTACTTTGCCTATATTTATACTTTCCATCCTTAACATATGACATCACGAACCCAATTATTATGCTGAGTGACTTAGGTATTGAATCTCCGAGGTTCTATCCACCTCGAAAGGGATTGAAGGACGTGAATGTATTTTTATGTATATCTATAAAACCATGATTTAAGAGTATTGCAAGACCAAAGATGGAAACATCCCATTGTAGATATTATATTGCATATAAGTAAGAAAATTTAAATCGTCAGAAAATAGGTACCAAAAATTCTGATCCCATAACTGTTTACTGATTATAACAATGAATTAAAATTTTAATTCAAATTTTGACGACCTCCGTGGCTCGATCGGTTAGACACCTGAACGCTAATCGTGAGGTCCCGGGTTCGATTCCCGGTGGAGGCAGAGTTAAGAACTACGCTTTTCTACTGCTTTCCAGTCAGGTCGTTGATTATACATGCTATATATATATTTATCTATATATAATATGTATACCTTTCTTAAATATACTTTGACTAGTACCCTTAACACAAGTCTTAAATGTACTTAGCAAGGGGCTAGTTCAATTGGTGTAATAATGTCCAAATATAATAATAATAATTATTATTATAGAATTAGTTTGAAGCACAGCTGTTTTCCATCAATCCTAGTCTTAGAACAGACCTAGCTCAATTGAAATATGTTGACAGTTACAGTCTAATTGAATTATGAAGTGTCTACGGTGCCTTATATAGTGAAGCGACTTTTTGTGACACCGCTTTTCTTTTACGATGTGCGCGTATCGATATTGTGATTCGATGTGATGTGAATCGATGATTGTGGTCGCGTAGTTGATTTAGATGGGCGACTGGTAGTTTGTAAACTTGTAAGAAAAAGATTATTATTACTGGCTCTTGAGATAAAATGGAAACTTGATTTGAATTAATGACTTTTCAATAGCCTATGTATTAATAGATTTTAATCTTTATACCGTTTATGTTCCGTGTTAGCTGGGACGTAATAAGTATGCTAACTAGCTGCCGTTCTTTCCGTTAATTCCCGGATTAGGGGTAATTTAAATATATTTGGGCGATGAAGAAGCACCGTGTCACCAATATGACTGCCAACCAATGCTAAAAGTAACCTAAAATATATTATTTTGTCACCCAAGTTTTAGTCTACCTCGAAAGGGATAAGAGGACGTAAATATATGTAATCTTTATACCTTAAATCTTCTTATGGGTGTACAGAACCTTGAAGCTTCATAAACCCTAAGTTAGTATTGGCTGAACTAAGGAATACCTTGGATTCGTTAACTTATTAAATACATAATTGTAGAATAAGTAATACAAATTATAAAGGATCCATATAATATTAATAATAATATTTGGACATTATTACACCAATTGAACTAGCCCCTTGGTAAGTTCATTTAAATCTTGTGTTAAGGGTACCAGTCAACGTATTTTTAAGAAATATATACATATAATATAGAGATAAATACATGTATAGCATATATAATAATAAAAGCGTAGTTCTTAACTCTACCTCCACCGGTAATCGAACCCGGGACCTCACGATTAGCGGTCAGACGTCTAACCGATCACGCCTACGGAGGTCGTAAAAAAGTCATAACGTTTAAAAAGTCATATTTTTATTTTATTTTTTTTATTTTACTTTATTTAGGAAAATATGTTTTAATAACTTCTTACGACATGCCGAGAAGAAACACATTTGATCCCTTCCTATTCAAATCCCAGTTTAATAAAAAGCAAGTTTAAAATCGATTAACTTTTTTCTTTAACGCAGTTCTTTTTGTTTGCAGTTACGAAACCATGATGGAGTGAAGATTACAGTGCTTTGAATCCGAGTTACGGTAAGTGAAATAGCGGATTATGCAAACAATCAAAGTTGATGGAATGGAATGAATGAATGAATTTGTGTAATGCTGCTGAATGATTGTTGAATGAAAAAGATGTGAATTTGTAGTGTAGAAATATTCTTTTGTTTACGTGTGAAGATTGCTTTCAATATACCATAAAATTGCGACTTTTTCGTTAAATTTCAGTTTTAGTGTGTTTTATTTTTACTTCGATTCATTGTAATAATAACTAAATATAATATTTATTATATTTTTTGCGTATTGATCTTAATATGTATTTATGAAAAGTGACGGTTCACTATTATCACTTTGGGTGCTGTCTATCAAGTGAAACGCGGACTTTGAGAGGCTCATACCCAACATGCCTTCGAAATTTCGGAGATGGACACTTAAACCTCTGACTAAACCGCCACAACAAAAAAGGGAAAGTGTATACTTGTACATGTTGTTATTGATGACTTAGTCTTTATATCTGAATAAATAAATGATACGCGTAGTTTAGTTTATTTAATTATAGGTGATATAAATAACCTTCGTATAATCAACATAGATTTTTAAAGAATATATAGACTAGTGACTTTGTACTTCATCATCATCATCATCAGCCTGTCTGAATCCACTGTTGGACATAGGCCTCCCCCAAATGACGCCACTTCTCCCTGTCATTGGCCGTTCGCATCCATTCGATGCCAGCCAACCTGCGCAGGTCGTCTTCCCACCTTGCCGGGGGGCGCCCCACACTACGTTTACTGAGACGCGGTCTCCACTCTAGGACTTTTTTGCTCCAGCGGCCATCAGTCCTTCTGCATATGTGACCAGCCCAACTCCACTTCAGCGTGCTAATTTTTTTCATAATATCGGTAACTTTAGTTCTCTGGCGTATCACCTCATTTCTCAATCAATCAATCAATCATACAGCTTGGCAGGAACAATTTCGAGAGGGAGGCGGACAGAAGAATACAGCTCGGATGGGCAGCATTTGGAAGGCTAAGGCATGTCCTCACGTCGTCTATACCACAATGCCTGAAAACTAAGGTTTTCAACCAGTGCGTGCTCCCCGTTATGACGTACGGTTCTGAGACGTGGACACTCACTGCGGGACTAGGCCACAAATTCAAGGTCGCTCAGCGTGCTATGGAACGGAAGATGCTCGGGGTTTCTCTGGTAGACTTTGTACTTAATTTTTATTTTTAGAGATTTTCGCATTTATTTCGACAATGTTTTAACATTCTTCTCTCTTTAACGAGATATCTCCATTAATTATTAGGGCACATATTTTTAACTACCCTTGCTAATACCAGAAGTATTACTGTATCTTTCAACCTAAAACAATTTTTTAAACCTAACGGTAAGGCGCCGTTAATGGAAAACTTTAGTTAATTTGTTGTTTTTCTCATTTGTTTCCAATCATTGTTTTGTAGCGTGCCTCGATGGTTCAACGGTTCCGATCGATTTTTTTATAACACATTTTTTGTTACATTTCTTGTAAGTTCGGACGAAAGTTACAAATTCATTACCTACTGTCACTTTCAACACGGTTTTATGATGATTTGGTATGTAATGCCTACCAGAACAATTAATGAAAGAGCGTAATCCAGTATTACCAGAGGATGATTAATAACTAACGGGACTTATCGCGTAAGTTTTTATATAAAAAAGTTACCTTTATTACTAACCCGACGTTTCGGCTACGTTGCAGTAGCCTTGGTCACGGGTAGAACTCGGAAAACGAGAAAACGTCGGGTTAATAATAAAGGTAACTTTATTATATAAAAACTTACGTGATAATCCCGGTAGTTATTCCCGTTAAAATTGCCAGAGGAGTCATAATCTCATTCAGAAGGGCTCTACTGGAAAGAAATAGAGAGTAAGAGAGTGACAGAGATATATGTAAATAAGGTACTTACAAGTTGACCATCATTCCAATAGGATATTAGAAGCTACTAAGTAACTACTAACTACTACTGACTAAGACTATGTAATTAGTACATTGGGTCATAAATATCAATTGAAAATTAACCATATACTGCCTTCTACTTTATATCAATATTACATTGTTATAGCAGTCTGACATTATATGACAATAATGTCTCTTATAGCCGACATAACCTTAGTGGTGAATGGCTTAATAAAGAATTTTAAATGTCTCTTATAATTACTTATGAATAAATAATCTTTATCATTAGTCACATAGGCACCACATTGCAAAAGGGAGACGTTAGAAGTACCTATAACCGCCGAGTGTATACGAGTATCAATGAAGCGATTTAGTCTGTTAGGATCGGGACAGATAGGGATCTGTAGTCTCTGCCTATCCCTCTACAAGGAATCAGGCTTGATGTGTGTATGTATGTATAAATACTTATATAAATATATTTTTATGTAAGGACCAGGCACCGCTTACTAATTCGCAAGTGTTAATATTCGTATTTATATGTATGTATGTCATATGACCGTACCATATAGTAATTAAATGATTGATTTATAATAAAAACACGTTTCATAAATCGACCTCATCCGATGTGCGATTCTTTATCGCAATTAACTTATTCGATATTTAAACGATCGATGAAAAACTTAATCGATGTATGCAAAATTAATTTGACAACCAGTTTTGAATTTAGAACGCCATTTCCGTGTTTTATTTATAAAACTAGTGACCCGCTCCAGCTTCGTACGAGTAGAAAATATATAGCCTACTCTACTATTTAATGGATGTTATTATACATATATACCTTCCTCTTGAATCACTCTATCTATATAAAAAACCGCATCAAAATCTGTTGCGTAGTTTCAAAGATTTAAGCATACAAAGGGACACAGGGACAAAGAAAGCGACTTTGTTTTATACTATGTAGTGATAGTTTTTTACTATTTATATAGTGATTTGCAGCATATGCATTATATCGTCTTACCTGGGACGAAAAAAGGGCTTATTTAGCTGTCTTTCTTAATGATTTCTTTTAAGAGGTGGCTAATAAGACTATATATTGAATTTAACCTGACACTAATGTTTATATCTAAACCATCAAAACCTCCGTGGCGCGATCGGTTAGACACCTGAACGCTATTCGTGGGGTCCCGGGTTCGATTCCCGTGGTGACAGAGTTAAGAACTACGCTTTCCTACTGGTTTCCAGTCTGGTTTTAGATTATATATGCTGTATATGTATTTATTTATGTATAATATGTATACGTTTCTTAAATATACGTTAACTAGTACCCTTAAAACAAGTCTTAAATATACTTACCAAGGGCCTAGTTCAATTGGTGTAATAATGTCCAAATATTATTATTATTATCATCTCTATTAAATCTTTAATCATTACATTGCATAACCACACACAGTATATTATGATCTGTGGCAATCATATGAGAGTGCTAACGTCTGAAAGATGTTACTCTACCATTAGTTTCTCGTGAAGTAACACTAGGCGATTAGGTGGAATAATAAAGATTTTGTAACAGCCATATATTATATTGGCAATATCATAGGTATTATATAATGTAACATTGTTACAAAGATATCGAACAATGTATCACTACATAGTATACAACAAAGTCGCTTTCTTTCTCCCTATGTCCCTTTGTATGCTTAAATCTTTGAAACTATGCATCGGATTTTGATGCGGTTTTTTTTAATAGATAGATGGTTTTTATTCAAGAGGGAGGTTTATATGTATAATAACATCCAATAAATAGTGGATTAGGCTATATATATTATACCCGTGTGAAGCCGGAGCGGGTCACTAAATAAGACATATAACAATCAGATAGATGCTATATTGAAAAAGGGTGATGTTAGGATGACCTATAACAGCCGAGTGTGTATGAGTATCAATGAAGCGAAAGTGGTCTGAAGGATCGGTGCAAATGGGGATCCGCGATCTCTGCCTACCCCTCTACAGGGACTCAGGTGTGATCTGTATGTATGTATGTATATTGAAGTATACATTTATAGTTCCGAGGTTTTATCTACTTCAACGGATATTGACTATAAAATGCGTAGGTGTGCGCGTATAATTTTATGAATGTACGAATCTGTCGTTAAAATAAATTAATTTAGTTAAATTTGCATCATTTTGTGGGTTGATCCAAATTAATTTGTAACTTCGATACATTAGCATAATTTGCACGAAACAAACATAAAAACTTGTAAACAAAATGGCAGAAGTGGCTTGCGATTGCAGATTTTGGTCGTTGAAGCTCTGGCTGCACCGAAAGGGATTGCTGTTGTGATGTTCTTTCTATCATTGACCCTCATACAACTTGTCATACACACTCGGCGGTTATAGGTACTTCTAACGTTACTCTTTTTAAATATAGCTTAATCAATATACTTACTTCAATTAGTAAGTATAATATGTATATATGTTAGAAACATTTAATTTCTTATTAAGTTACATAATTATACTTTACCAATAACCCTATAGGGTATTTACAAATTACAATACTGTTTATCTTAATTTGTAAGTTAATAAACCACTAAGTGAAGGTAATAAATTAACCCCTATTTTAAAATTCAACTCCCATTAGTAACATAAAATCATTGGAGTTTTTCTTGTATTTACATCCTAGAATACTACAGTATACATACATCACATCCTATTTCCTATAGAGGGATGGGCAGAGATCAGGAATCCCCATCCGTACCGATCCTGGCAAACAACTTTCTCTTCGTTGACTCTCATACACACTCGGCGGTTATAGATACTTCTAACATTCCTCTTTTTCAATATGGCGTCTATTGGACTGTCATATATCTTATTGAGCCGGCCCCTGCGTAACCATTCTTCCTTTACTATAACATATTCTTTTTTAAAGTATCAAGACTGTAAGTATAGACAACAAAACTTATGATAACTAACGGGACTTATCGCCACAAGATACAGTGAGTACTAGTGTGTAGGTCGCGTGTTATTAATAACAACGTAGCAGTGAGGGTAGTCGAAGAAGAATCTGACAGGGTGCTGCGTTGGAGGTAGTGTTGTAAAGAACTCGAGTCTTTTAGTCTTATTCGATAGACTCGACTCAATTTTCTAAGACTCAGTGAACTAACTGAACTCGGAGTCTTGAGTCGAGCCGAGTCTGAGTCCTATCATGAAGACTCGAGCGCCATTATTGAACTCGAAACCTTAAATAGAACTCGAGTGACTCGAGTCTTATAAAGGGCTTGAGTCTTAAAAGAGCTCGAGTCTTAAAAGAGCTCGAGTCTTCTTCAAACTGGTCTTCGAAATGCTGACAGTGATTTATTTAGAATAAATGTCTATACTTATATAATAAAGCTGAAGAGTTTATTTGTTTGGTATGGTATGTATAACTCACAAAAATAGCCTTTTATTGGCTGCTTTAAAAAGAATGACTCAAAGCGGAAAAGAACTCGAGCGCGACTCGGCGCGTAAAAGGACTCGAGCGCTAAAGAAGACTCGAGTCTCGAGTCTCGCGTTCAAGAGCTCATATAGACTTGAGTTCTTTATTCTTAAGAGTCTTATTGTTATGAGTCGAGTCGTGTAATGCAGAGTCGAGCTCTAAATTTAGGACTCAAAGACTCGAGTTCTTTACAACACTAGTTGGAGGCGAAGAAACATGCATCATCAGTCTGCCCGTGACCATGGCTGCTGCAACGTAGCCGAAACGTCGGGTTAATAAAGGTAACTTTATTATATAAAAACAAACGCGATAAGTCCCGTTAGTTATTAATCATGAGTATAAATCGCGAATCTCTTAAAACTATAACAAAACTTAGTCCCCAACCGCAGGAGGTAGGTAGATATGGAAATTAGCATTTGCTATCAGAATTAGTGTCGGTATGAATTATTTATGGAGGCTTTATTAATAGTCTTGATTCAGCTTTCGACTGCATCTACAAGTTTGCGAAAATATTGACTTTGCGATTGTCTTAATAAGTGATTAAGTCATATTTCAATTTTATATATGGATCCATATACATTCACGTCCTTTTATCCCTTTCAGGGTGGATATAACCTCGGAGATGTAATATTAAATAATAAAATTTGTTATATATAAATCTTATTTAAGTTATGGAGGTTATAATCAAGTGTTGTTTCCATATTATTTTAAAGTTTTTTCTGTCTTCTTAAATCTGTTTTGCATTCTCATCATACCTTGTTGAATAAATATCTAAATAATTTAGGATTACTTTACAATAATTATAATAATTTTAGTAAGCTTATGTCCTGATATATAAAGATGCTAACTTCACATGTGAAATTATATTTAAACCATTTTCTACGTACCACTTGGTATAGACGATATTACAGAAATAACATTAAAAAAAATATTCAAACTTCTATATTCTTCCCCTAATTATTTACCTAAACGATATCTGACAGACAACAATCGTCCGACCATCGTCTAGTCTCTACAAGACATAAAGCACAACCAGCAATCTGTTTGGACATTAGGAAATGGAGTCCCAGCCATATTGCACCTGTACCGATAATAAATAACGAAATTTGCATAGGCGATAACAGTCGAACGCGATTTATGACATGTCTGTTTGCGTTTATTTCAATTAAAAACTTGTTTCGGCGTGCCTGTTACAGGAGGTTGTATATTGTAAATCTCTGATTTGGAACAACTGTTGTTTTTTATTTTAATGTGTCGTAGAGACGATAAATATTGTATTAGTTGGAGTAGTGATTTCTTTACAATGTGTCTACATTATTAATTACTAAATTATGAACTGAATTTTTATACGTCAATCTTGAATATCCTTATTATTTATAATGTGCTAGTCTTGTACGTAAAAAGAATGCTAACTAGCTGCCGTTCTTGCCAGTCTGTCGTAGGAAGGGACTAAGGCACTAGAGGTGATTGGAATCAATTAAACTATAAGCTAACCTGTCCCCAATGTTTCATATAACATCACAACCCCAGTATTCACACTAAAACTTGACCTAGGAGATATTATATCTCCAAGGTTCTATCCACCCCAAAAGAATAAAAGGACGTGAATGTATATGTTTAGTTGTGTTACAATAACGGTACGTTCAGTCCCCGTGTGATTGAGCCTTAGAAAGTGCTCTTCAAGCCGGTTCTGAAACGGAACGGTTCATTTACCTGCTACGCCGTTCACAAACAGTAATCAGGACACTTGCCGATATTTTGGGTGCTCATATACATATACCATTATATATACAACCTCCGTGGCGCGATCGGTTAGATACCTGAACGCTAATCGTGAGGTCCCGGGTTCTTCCCAGGTTCGATTCCCGGTGAAGGCAGAATTAAGAACTTCGCTTTTCTTCTGCTTTCTAGTCTGGTCGTTGATCATCATGAAATGTATTTATCAATATATAATATGTATAAATTTCTTAAATATACGTTGACTTGTCCCTTAACACAAGTCTTAAATGTACTTACCAAGGGGCTAGTTCAATTGGTGTAATAATGTCCAAATATTATTATTATATACTGACAAGGGAATCGTGACCACGCTGTTTTTACCACCGGCCACGCTTTTGACTTGACTTTTATTATTTTGTCCATGAACGTGGCAAGTATGTAAATTAAATCATTTTGATACTTTGATCTTGATGCTAATATCATTCATTATTAAAGATTTTTTCATTAGTTTCAACTAGATAAATAAAACAACAATTAATACTTTTAAACAAAGTATCAAAACATGTTAATCCACAATAAGAAGTTTACGTGTGGTGACCAGGTATCGTTTTTTCGAATTGTATTTTCTATGACATATTTGACAAACTGCATGTACCTGTAAATTTGACATTCTTCTCAAGGCGGTTGTAGGTAGTGTGAAGAACAGAAGAGCTTGTATGAGAAGGTTAATGGGTGTGAGTGAAGCGACAGAGATTTGTCAGGTGCGTTCCAAGTGGCGATCGATATTTTCTGCCAACTATACTTGTAGTTTGTGGCTGAAAACATTACTAACAAAAAAATACATAATATGTCAGTACGTAATATATTGCCTAAGTTACAAAATATATATGTTTTACAAAACTTTTCGAGAATTAAAGAATGAGTGTGTAAATTTATATACCAACTTAACTTCTATAAACGTTTGACGGTCACCGTTAATTGTTGTAACCTTTTACTATTTGCATTTTAAAGACCAAACTAATAAAGACTATCTTGATCTTAATTTTGAGATGATCTCAAGGTTCATGCTTCTATGGAAGCTGTCTCGTTGGTATAATGATGAACGATTTACATACATATCTACATTCACGTCCTCTAATTCCTTTCGGGATGGACAGAACCTTGGAGACGATAGTATCTCCAAGGTCACTTTAAAGCATGACAGGTTGCTAGCTCCTTGGCCAACAGATCCCATTGACTCCTAGTCTCTTAGCCGCCTCCTACGACATGCCGGGAAGAACGGCAGCTAGTTGGCATTCTTTTGCGTCCCAGACTAGCACGGCTTTATAATTCGGCCTTTCAAATAGCTACTGAAGATAATCTGAACGTGAAGTATTTATGATGGATATTAGAAGTTTGCTTGAGATGAAAGATTAACTCATGTTAAATTATTGAGATGTTTACAGACCCGTTCTATTAGATGGTTAAATATTAGATAACTGTTACATACGCTTCATGACCGATAGCCCTTGAAGAGTAGTCAGAGTATATAAAGGAATATTGCTTTAATATACGGGATTTTAAAGGCTAATTATTTAATGCAAATATCTCTTTATAAAAGAGGATTACTCATAAGTGTCATTACTCTACGTCTCCAACGGGATAGACAGAGGTTATCGATTGCCAACTAGAGCGATCTTGACAAATCTCACTTGCTTCACACGCACCCATTGACCTTCTCATACATGCTCTTCTGTTCTTCACTGCGTACACCCGCCTTGTGAAGAATGTATCTGATCTGTATAAGCTCTACGTGGCCTACGCCGTCCAACTCTACCTTCTACTTTGGCTTTATAGATTCTCTTATTAAACCTCCTTCAATACTCCAAGATCAAATATGCATATGTAGATGATAGTAAATTTTTGTTTACCTAAATTTCTATCAACCTCAGACCTATCAACTTATCTTTCTATAGATACTATCTATTACCTATTTCATATCCTATCGACTACGGAAAATTCGACGACAATTACCACTTGTCACATTGAGTACTGACTATCTGGACTACACGTGGGTTCGAGGTGGCCATAGAATTACTACCTTCGCAATAGCGGAGACACCTGAACCTCTGACTACTTCGCAAGGTTTAATGGTCGTGAACGCGTTTGTTTGTTTTGTTTTCATATCCTACCCTAATAGGAAGGTTTCACACGACATTTTCAAATAGATTGTTTATACGATTATGTAAAGTTAAGAGCATTTTGTAATCAATTAAGGCGCTATTATCTTATCGCGCACTTCCGAAATCACGTTTGTTTTAAACGATTACAAAAACAGTCGCTTTAAGATTGAGTTTAAGTGGAGGTGGAATGGCAGAGATTGCATTATGACATCATTATGCAGATTGTGACCACATCGCTTACTTGAGGCTTAGATAAACGCGGTCTCTATCTATGTTAGTTAAGGTTATGTAATAAAGCTATGAATTTAACGTAAATACATATATCAGAGGTTTGAATGACCACTGTCGTTATGACTGTTAGAGATACTAAATACATATTAATAGAGATAAAATATGTCCTTCAACTTCAGTATTGTTAACATATCAATAAATCCTAATTTTACATAGGCATAGGATTTGACATACATACATATTCACGCTCCTATGTCCCCAACGGGATAGGCGGAGACTATCGTTTGCTACTTAGAACGATCGAGAACGAACGATGTCTCTAAATATATAAATTACATACAGACTTTCATAGATATGATATTAAGTACTAATTCTATATGATTTCTCATTTGTATAACATATTCACTAATTTATGTGTAAATCTAACTACGACTTCACTAACAGTATATTACATACATACACATCACGTCCATTTCTCAGTATTGGTGTAGGCAGAGATCCCGGATCCCCATCAGTTCCGATCCTGAAAAACCACTTTCGCTTCATTGACACTCATACTTCATACACTTTCAGCGGTTATACGTACTTCTAAAGTCACCCTTTCTCAATAAGGTATATTTTTATTAAAAAAATACTAACCGGTAAAAAAAGCAGCTAGTTCGCATTCCATTAAGGTCCCAACTAAACAGCCGATCCCATCTGGAATGTCCCGTATCGATTCGAGCGAGTGATACTAAGATCGTGAAATTTCAAGATCATCTAAGTCCCGTTGCAAGCTTTGGTTCAGTTGAATTATCGCTCATGCCAGCTACCGGCTCTGTTATTATGCTATTATTTGAAATAACAATGTTAGGTGCAAATTCTGTGATGTTAACGGACCGGTAAATCGATTGTTGTAGCAGCTCTCATGTTGGTATAGGGAAAACTCTTTAACCTAAGTACGGAGAAGGTTTATGTTTGTGGCGGTGGTTATGATTTTTTAAACCGTTTGGTAACAGTCAGAGAAACAAATACAGTACATACATATGTATATAATAATTAAAAGTAACAAACTAGGATGTAAAGCTCGTACATATTATTGTAGTAGCATAAAGGTTTAAACTCTGCTGGGTATTTTGCGTTTTGGATTTTGATCTGTGCTACAAGAACTATAAAAAGGAGATAAGTTAATTAAGTAGCTTAGTACATTTGAGCTTGTATTCAGCATGACATTAAGTCATAATAAAACATTAACAATTGAGGTCATACAGGACTTTAACCAAAAATTTAATAAATAAATGTTTTTAAGGTTGTTTATTTATTTAAATGGATAAATGTAGAATATATTATCTAAACAATATATGAACTGCAGGAATAGTACAATATTTCATTAGCAACATACTCCTAAGTGAAAACTAGTACAAGTAAATTAAAAATTCTTCAAATCTTCTACACGATCGATTACACAATTTTGTCTCCACGTGTCAACCATTTCACGCTCCGTGAAGCGAACAATTTATTTATACAAAAACTTCAATTTAATAATTCGTCACCATGTCGTAGTGAAATCTAATATTTCCACTGCATTAACAAATTGAACTAATTTAGTTACTTCAAAATATTAGGAAGTTTTTCGGCAAATAAATTCAATTACTAATACACGCGTCATTCATCTCTTTCAGGGATACACAGAAACTTAATTATAGGGCTTGTTAAACGGAGGTAAATGAAATACATTGGACGATGGGCTAGCAACCTGTTACCATTGCTCCATTTTACTTAACAAGCGTTATATCTATGTAACCAACGGCATGCTTTCATGTCTCCGAGGTTCTGTTCAAAGGGATCAAAGTATGTGATGTAATAATATAATAATAATATTTGGACATTATTACACAAATTAAACTAGCCCCTTGGTAAGTACATTAAAGACTTGTTTTAAGGGTACTAGTCAACGTATATTTAAGAAATGCATATATATTATATATAGATAAATACATATACATATAATCAACGACCAGACTGGAAAGCAGTAGATAAGCGTAGTTCTTAACTCTGCCTCCACCGGGAGTCGCACCCGGGAGGTAGTGAGGCTATTAGCGTTCAGGTGTCTAACCGATCGCGCCACGGAGGTCGTCTAAAAATAAGAATGTGTCTGTATGTTTGTGTTTTATGAGCCATTACCTATTGCATTTACTCCTAGTCCCATGTCAGGAAGAAAGGTAGCTAGTTAAGGGTACCCTTCATTTTATTTGCATCCCAAGCAACACTTCTTTTTTATTGTGGCGGGCTAGTCAGAGGCTTGAGTGTCCGTTCTCCGAAATTTCGAAGGCATGTTAGGTATGGGTCACTCAAAGCCCGCGTCTGACTAGATAGACAGCACCCAACGTGATAGTTAGTGAACTGTATCGCCGTATACAGTACTGGCTATTGCCTATCCCGAGGGATAGGCTTTTCCTTACGATGTTTTCCTTTACCGTAAGCGACTATAAATTATATACGTAAATGAAAAACACATATTTAAATTTCATTCATTGCTGGGACTCGAACCTACAACCTTCAATTCAAACCACTTCTTCACTAATAATCGTAATCCAAATCCGTCTATCAAGTACCATGTTCCATTTACGCACGTCAAACGAAAACTCCCCGACGATTCAACTGCATAATAACTGTAAGGAGATAGTAAAAACCATTTCCCTACAAGACAAGACTACACACGAAGCCACAAGTGGAATGCAGGCACTTGATAGCGTCTGGAATGAACAAACAAGGACTGACCCAGTTTAGTTCTTGGCGTAATTGTCTCAGACTTTGTTATGTTGAGACACTTCTGACTTGCATAATACTTGTGTGCTTGTCTGTGATATTCTTGATGGTTCCTATTCATTATATTGGTAGAGGTGACAAATAGAAGACATCTGCCTCCTTATTAGAGATCCTAGGTTCGAATCTGTTGGGTTATAGTGTGTACTAAAAAGACAAAGGCGTTCACGTCCATTAACCCTTGCGGGGTAGTCAGAGGATCAGGTGTCCATCTCCGCAATCGCGAAGGTAGTAATTCTATGGCCACCTGAGTACAGTCAGTACTTAACGTGACAGATGATAAGCCATGTCGCCATTTACAAGCAATAATTGTTTTATGGAAACCACATTTTTTTTAAGTTAAATCTTATAAACTGCTTAATTTTGGTGATATTTGATGTGAAACATATGTCTCTGAGTATAATGACCAGAAGAGTGCAAAATGACAATAATTTAAATGTCACTTGGTCAAGGAACCTGTTTTGAATACATTAGCAATGGGCTAGCATCCTTTGAACAGGTGTGTGGAAACGTGTTGTGACTCACATCATTAAGTTTTTGATCTGATATGTGTTTGTGTAGTAAATATATTTTATAGATACTCGTGGGAAATTAAATTTTCATTCAATCGAACTGAAAATGTTTTGTTCTTGTTGTCATTTAAATCTTTTACTGAAACTAAACTTAAATATTATATTAGGATTATTTAGGATTCCGCTTATCTTTATGGATGCGTAATTATTAGAAACTTGTTATTAATGTATCTTTTTCAGTAGTTAATTTCATATCCGTTTACTCAGAACTTTATTTCGTTTATATATTAAATAAACATTTAAATCAATTATGTAACCATCTATAAACCAAATATTAAAACCATAAAATCATCGCACTATTTACCCAACACTATCATTCTGCCACCATTCAAAACTCACCCAAAACACTTCACAACTCCAACAAACTTCAACTCAAGCTTCCATTTCAAACTTCCAACTTCCTGAACTGAAGTACGAACGTAAATAGTGAAGTTAAGCAAATATTTTAATAACAGTACCTCCGCTGCCTCTTGTGAATCATAGTTATCGAGTAATGTCGGTTATTTACGTACTGTTTACCAGTTATGGCCGACTCAGTCGTGGGTGTAGAGCGGATTGAAATGTGAATCTGGAGCCTTAGAGTGTTGCCTGTTATGTACCTATTACAAACAATGTGGCAGTTTTAAGCTTGTTATTACGTTGTGTATTGATGGTTTGGTACTTTTTGATTTTTTAACTTTAACTTTTTGGCTTAATAATAGTTGATACTTTCTTTTTAATTTTTTGACTTACATATGATCTACAACACAAAGACATATACGTTTTTGTGTCTCTATACATCCTTATGGATAGGTTATCTCGGGTCCCCATATTAACAAACCTTTGCTTTTAGTTTCATAAATATACATATATACTAAGTGAGTTAAAGCATTTTTAAGGTCATACCTTTCAGTTTGAAAGTCAAATTGATTTCAAATATCATATAAGTTAATAACCTATTACCATATCAAATTCCAATTACCATCTTCTTCAATTTACTCCTTCGCCGTTAAATTGCCACTACATAAATTGTACTCAAAAAGTAAACAAAACTACCAATGTCCTGCAACAACTATTCCCTAGAACCAGGCATAAAACAAAAGCAGTACTGGCAACACTGCAAGCGTAGAACAAACGGTAGATGTTAGTGAAATTTATTTGTTCTGGCGCGGTAATGAAACTGTACGATTTAGGCATTTCGCTCTCCTTTACAGTTCGCCGCTGCACTGTAACTGTCACCACAGCGCTTTCATAGAATAAACTGTTAGGTTTAAGGAAATGGTGTTAAAGTCAGTTTTAATGTGGCAATACTTGTCGCTGGGTATCGCTTTACGTAGCAATGCAGGAATCCGGTGTAAGTTTGGTTGTGAAAGAATGTAAATTTTAGTTACGCTTAAAACAAATATAATGAATTTGTTTTTAAGTCTAAACTTATAAAAATCAAGAGTATGAAACTACTATTTGCATATTAACTTCTTGTTATTTTCCAACAAATATCGTTTTATATTTGATAATATTAAATCTCTCGTTGAAATTACTTTCTCAACACCAATTACGATAGTAAAGCAGCTAATTACATCAATCCAATCCCACACTAACATGCCTCAACAAATTGCACTTCAACCATTTACATAACACTATTAGAATAAAATATGACACATAACTTCATAAGATACAAACACCTGTTCCAACGGAAAACGTAGTATCAATAAATTCGCTCGAAAGTGCTTATTTGAATTGCATATGGTTAACGCATCCGCTTAACACCGCCTAATACGAATGAATTTATAACACTTACTAGCGACCCGCTCCGGCTTCGCACGGGTGTAAAATATATAGCCTACTCCACTATTTAATGTATGTTATTATACATATAAACCTTCCTCTTGAATCACTCTATCTATTAAAAAACCGCATCAAAATCCGTTGCGTAGTTTCAAAGATTTAAGCATACAAAGGGACATAGGGACAAGGAAAGCGACTTTGTTTTATACTATAATAATAATAATATTTGGACATTATTACACCAATTGAACTAGCCCCTTGGTAAGTTCATTTAAGACTTGTGTTAAGGGTACTAGTCAACGTATATTTAAGAAATATATACATATTATACATAGATAAATACATATATAGCATATATAATCAACGACCAGACTGGAAAGCAGTAGAAAAGCGTAATTCTTAACTCTGCCTCCACCGGGAATCGAACCCGGGACCCCACGATTAGCGTTCCGGCGGCTAACCGATCGCGCCACGGAGGTCGTCAAACTACTATGTACTATGTAGTGATATTTATATTAGTAGTCTAGTCTGGTACGTAAGTAATGCTAAATAAATGCCGATCTTGCTGGTTTGGTAGGGACTAAGGGACAAGGGGTGAATGGATTCCAACGATGTGCTAGTCACCTTTCACCAATGTTTCCAAGACATGACAACTCCAATATATACAAGTTAAAAGTGACTAAAAGATCTTATCGTGTCTAAAAGGTTTTGTCCACCCCAAAAGGGATGAAAGGACGTGAATGTATAAGTATGTTTGTGTGTATGTATGGTTACCACATCCGTTTCCTAACAGCTCTTAATGGAAACCAATTTATGACATTAATTATGCAATATTTATATTTATTTAACACGCTACGGAAGTCGTTAAAGTGCAGCGGTCAATATGAAGAGTGTATGATTTGTAATTTCTTAAGAGAGGTTAGGTGTTACATACATACACATCATACCTGATTCCCTGTAGGGGTAGGCAGAGATCACGGATCCCAATCTGTCGCCACCTCGAACTCAATGTGACAGGTGTTAAGTCATGTCGACATTTACAAGCACTGACTATTACCTTTTCCCTCCTTCCCCTCACTAAAATATTCGATGCATTTCGTAAATGTACATAGAAATTCATTAAACTTCATTTCTATTGGTACATGCTGACGCGAGATTTGAACCCTGTACCCACCGATACATAGTGAAGCCCCAAACAACTGACCTACTTCGAATTAATATTAATTAATTAGTTAACATAATATAATAAAGAAGAATAAACGTTTTTAACTTTAAGGATGATCGCTCGAACCTTTGAATCGCGAAATACCACGTTCATTATATATGTGTAATAATGAATAAAATAAGAGTAAGCCAGTTACGTTTTGAAGGCTCATATTTTTCTTGCGTCCACCATATCTATTAGTAATGAATATTGTTTATGGAATGAAATTGTGCCCGAGCGCCTGAATCTGATTATTCTTGTCTATTACCATGCATTTATGCAAGCTGCTCTTATTTCCGAATGATTTATCTTCGGCTTTTACCTTATTTGGTAGGAACTCTTTGGTGCACAATCGCTGATTTAGTAATCTTGTACCCTGCTGGCATTAGCATAAATTCCATGGGCACACCTGTTGCTTTCGTTATCCGTTTTTTTATTTATGGACGCGGCGGCCATCTTTAATTTCAGTTTGAAGTTTATCGTTTGTTTTCTGTTTGTTGTTTATGTATTTGAAGCGCGCAAGAAAAATAAAAGGAATTGTTTTCCTAGGTTTTTATTAAGATTGATGTCTAAAGAGTAAATTATTTTGTAACATAATCATTTGAACTAGGCTGTTAGTAGATTTTTTTTATTAGATAATACAAATAGTCCTTGGTAGGTACTTGAATAAGAAATGCGTGATAAAGTAGCAGAAAGTATTTTTACTACTTTTTTTTTGTGAAAATATGGATATATTTATACAATTTCTCAGTGACAAACAATGATATAAATCAATACATGCTACTGACATTTATCAATTTATTGAATGGCACCCATAAAAACACCGATAACCTACCAATTCATTAATCTTTTGACCTTCCCATTTCAAAGGAAAATATTTATCAAAGCAAGTTTTAGCTGTACGCAAGATAACGTATAAAAAGGCAAATTTATAATAGTCTAAGTTAACGGTATGTATAGGCGGATGAAGGCAAAACGCTATCAATTAGAGTCTTTGAAGTGAAACTGTGAATCGTGAGAATTTGTGTGTGAATAAGAAAAAAAATTGGTGTCATTGCGTTTAATTTTTATCAATTAGTTTTGACTGCTCATATTAAAAGTATAATCGTTACTAGAAATATAAATATTATATAAAATTTAACCAAATGTCAATGGATGTTGAATGAATAATTAATATATTTGATAAGAGATGATCTTATGCAGTTTCACAGTTTCTACCTATCCTTGATTAATGTGTCAAAGCGACAGGCTACAAGATTTAGTTCTTAGCCATAAATACTTTAAACAACCATCAAACGTAACATATGAGTTCAGAATGCATCAGCATATAAGTCTAAAGAAAATTAAAGTTTTACAACTGAAACGATAAATCATTAAAATGATTTATACTTTGACGTGTATACGTGAATATATTGACATACATATACATTCACGTCCTATAATTCCTTTCGGGATGGACAGAACTTGTAAAACAGCAAATATTGATTCGATGAGATTCCGATGTTATGTTAAACATTAGCGACAGGTTTCTAGCTCATTCCCCAATAGAATCCATTTACTTCTACTCCCTTAGTCGCCTCTTAAGACATGTTAAAAAGAAAGGCAGCTAGTTAGCATTCTTTTTACATTGCCTAGCACAGGAGTATATACTTACGCGAATATATTGAGGTCAGATTAAACAAACATAAAAGATCACAAACTTTAATTAGCAAGGGACTAGTTAATTGCATTCTTAACTGACTGAATTGGATGCTGTAAGAGAACCATTAGTCATAATCCTAATTACTGCCTACTGTGAAGATGGGATTAAAACTAAATGGATTTCATTGCTTATGGTAGTTAGTTACTGGAACGGCTTTAGCGAGGTAGTGGGATGTTTAGATAGGAAATTGTGTGTGAGAAATTTGCTTATTTGTTGTTCTTTTTTACTAACTAGGGTTTCGTTGTTTGTGATTACTAGTTTACTACTTTTGATGTATATAAGCTGCTATGATAGAATATGAATTAAATAATAAGTAATTTATATTGTTTGTTTTTGAGTTATTTAGATTAACTCCAATTGATAATAAGTTCTGAAAATATACCATACAATTTTAAGTTCATCAGTCTAGGAAGTATATTTGTGTCAAAAAGGCAAACTACAAATCTTGCAACCTACAAGCGTGTTATCCCGTATCTGCTGTAGGTTAGTTCGATGTAATACTGCGCTAAATCTACCCAAAAAGTCTGCCTATTTTTACTATCTCCAAAATCGAGAATTTCGTGTAGTCTTTATTTCACGAAAAAAAAAACACTAAATAAATATCTAATTCGGTAAAAAACTTACACGTACTTGTTAATTGGAAGTTGGTATTTGATGACACGTTCGTAAAACCAAAAAGTTTTTACCATTTCGGCGTAAAAGTTTAGTTTGGACATGGAATTTATAACTTTAAACGATGTATATTAATACTTTATACTTTTTGGCTTTAAATCCTAACGTCCGACGTATCAATTCTCTAAATAACTTCGTTTTAACTTCGTATTAACTCGTTTTACTTCCTATAACTTTACTACGCTGTACTGTATGTGATGCTGTAATGGTTCAAAAGTTGTCTACACCTTACATACATTAAAATAACCCCAAATTCTTATTAGTAGCATTCAAACTCTTTACTGATTCATGAAATTATACATAATCTGAATATAATATTCAGATTCCATGTATTTTGTATGATGAATACATGAAAGCTGCTTTTTTTAATTTGTATTACATACATATCTATGCATCATAATTAAATTCCATCGTACAATCATTATATCGTCTTATATTTCATCTTATATATTAATAATTAACTGTCAGTGATCCTTCCTATCCTTATATATAAAACATATTATATACGAACCTATAGATAAGAACACGCTTATATTATGCAAATAGTACCTCACATTCCTTTCCAAGTTTCGTACATAAAAATATTACTTTGGGACCCACGACATTCGAGTCAAGGATATTCCAATTAAGCACGCCACCTGCTGGTTGCAAGAGCAACGTTAACTGAGGAGCGATCGCCTAGTAGTTCTGAGAGCCTGGTCGGATTCTGCTAGGAATGTGACGTCATGTACAGCAAATGGTTTTAAAATTGCATCTTTTTATCTCTTAACTAAAGGTTGTTGGTTATTAGGTAATGGGATGTAATAATTGTGACGTAGGTACATACAAGTATATGTACCTCGAACTTAATAATTGCTTCCTGATTTGAATACTTCGAATAATTGACTTCGAATATTGAAGAAAATTAGATACAATATACACTTTCTCTAGATATATAGCCTCTAGTTCTCTAGTTACTTACAAAATTTACGGAGCTATTGTATTACCTTAATTATACACGTATATCGTTGACTAAGACTAAATGCAAAATATGTCCCCGCTAAAATGGATACCTTTTGCTCATCCATTCTTCAAAAATGTATAATGAAGTTATTAAATGTAAATATAAAATAAAATTAGATATATTGTTGTACCAACCAATAGTTCTACTCTACGTCGGTATAGTTACAAACGCCTTTATCGTAATACATTTATCTGAATAGGAGAATCGGCCCACTTAGTCGCGATGGTTTTATCAACATTTCCTGGAATCCAGGTAGATAGGGATAGCAGTAGTTTGCGGAAATACCCTGTTATGAACTTGGTTCGTGGCATGCAACTTGTGATTTAGAGATTTCATTTTGTGGTCCGTTCTAGAATGTAAATAAAATATAAAAGGGAGTTCTTTTATTGAATAAAAACGGGACTTCACTACATAGTATAAAACAAAGTCGCTTTCTCCGTCCCTATGTCTCTTTGTATGCTTAAATCTTCGAAATTACGCAACGGATTTTGATGCGGTTTTTTTTCATAGGTAGAGTGATTCAAGAGCAAGGTTTTTATGTATATTAACATCCATTAAATAGTGGAGTAGGCTATATATTTAATACCAGTTCGAAGCCGAAGCGGGTCGCTAGTATAATATATAATAATAATATTTAGGACGCTATTACACCTATTATTATTTGGGACTTATCGCGTATGTTTTATAAAGAAAGCATTGCCTTCGTAACCCGATGATACGTTGTAGAAATAGGGACACCACACATTAAAGTGTATTATGTATATTATTATTCAGTGTATAATAGTAGAAGGTATATCAGCAGTATTTTCGCTTTTTTCAGGAATTTGGTTGATGGGTTTTGGTTTATTTATACATACATACATTACGCTTTATTCCCTGAACAAGGGTAGGTAGAGATCATCCCTATCTATCCCGATCCTGGCAAACCACTTTCGCTTCATTGACACTCCTCATACACTTGGTTTATTTATGATCATTTTACATACATACACCTCTTTATAAATACTATACAGATATAAATACTTCGTATATCAAAACTTTTGCAGAGTTTAAATATCAATCCTATATGCTTGCAAATATTTTCCATAACAAGTTACAAAACATTCACAATTTCACGCTACCAATGCCAATTTGTGAATTAATAGTGGAACTACATTTTCTAAGCTAATTTTAGGTAAATGTTGTAACTGATCTATATTTCAAGGTACCAATAGAAATTGCTCGCGTTAAATATCATAAACAACAATTGAATGTTGCAAAACTGACAATCAGTTTTATAAAAATACAATAAACCGTTCAACAATTGAATTGAATGCCTAAATACGTTCTGACAACTATTCTTACCAATTTAAATTGACCTTGTATAAGACATTTTATATGATTTGGTTCAACATGCCGAGCAAATCTTCCGATTGTTTAGTTCTTGCGTCATATTGCTACTGAACCCATATTTCGAATTCTGTTCTCTTGAATTTAAGCTTTGCCCACATAGTGAGAGAGACACCTAATAATATTTGTATTGCGGTATTATTATTACACACACATGTTAACAATGATAAACTCAAAGTGTTAACTGTTATTGTCAAACTTAAGCCTAATATTAACCATATAATAAATATCCAATTTTAAAGATGTTATATAAATGTTGTTTCATATATTTTGTACTTTCAATGAAATAATCTTATGGTACTACTGAGAAAAATTACTTCATAGTACATACATACACACATACACGCACGCCTCTACGTCCCGAACGGTATAGGCAGAGACTTTCGATCGCCTCCTGGAACAATCCTGTCAAATTTCTTGCTTCACTCACACCCATTACCATTTTATACATGCTCTATATACAATATATACCTCACCTATTATATCGTACATACCTCATCACGACTGTTACGAAACAGGCTGTATGTAGCCAGAGAATTGGATCATACAAGCGCACCCAAAAGGAATTACATTCGTGACGCTATATCACACAATAAACTCTTTAACCATTGCCTTGAAGCCAATCTGACACTTCATTCTTATCGACTCTAATCGACCTTGTACTAGACAGATGTTAAATATGATTTGAATCAATATAACGAGCAACCTAAGTGTATGATTAATTACATACAATCATTTACGAGTCATTTTTATTGAAAACGATGTATGACTATTGTCTGGTACAAAGGTTTCTCATCATTGCTTGCTTGACCCCATTGGGTTGTTTAGTAACATCTCAATCTTTGTTGTAATATGACTAGGGTAAACATTGTGAGGTAACCTGCATATTGCTTGGTCTGTATAAAATATATAAAATAGCTTGCCTGAATACATTAAAAAGACGCTGACTGTAAGTTAATGTATGACTGGTGAATGTAAGTTTAATGTCGCTACAATTTCTATTAGATTAATTTTATTATTATGATTTCCCGTGCTTAAATGTAATAATTTGTTAATCTACAATTTACATTAATTAAAGACGACCGTTAAGATTAAAGTTTCTGTTAAAAGTATTTCATTCCTTTTTAAGTAAGATACTTGTGTTTCTTTAACCAACATATTCGATTTATAATTTAATTAAACACTTCAATTGGCTGCTATGGCCGAGATATATAAGAATGAAACAGTGAGGTTACGTAAACGCATCATTAAAATATAAAATAGTTTGAACAAAAGACCACTTAGAACACGTTCATTACTACCTTTTACCCAGTGTGAAGCAACGCCCTTGCCGTTCCACATTAAACCCTTAGGCAGGTCTAGGGGTAAGGGGCCCCATAGTCTGCGAATGTGTGTGTCACAAAAAATGGTATTGATACAGCCATTGACAGTCACCTGAATTTCTTAGTAGTTTGTAAGGGTTATGTAGTAGTTTCCTAATCATTGGCTCTGGAGTGCTGGTTGTACATATAACTTTAGAATTGTGTTGTTATTCACTCTTGTTAAATAACTAATTACTTATGACATAATTTATTTTGTAATGTATAGTAAATTAAGTGTTTTTTTTATATTACCTTTGCTTCATTAGTTATTTTCAAGTGTATTTATACGACACCGAAATATTGTTCTGTTAAGTTCCTTCTTTTAGTACCTAGTTGACTCTCGAAATATTTTTAAGTACTCAGAACGTTACGTACGACGTGTGTACTACCTTCCATCTTTAAATAGATGAAACAAATACGAAGCAGTGAAGTTGCAAAACTCATCATTAAAACATAAAATGGTTTGAACAAAGACCACTTAGTACGCGATCATTACTACCATGCCCAGTTAAGCAACACCCTTGATTCAAGTTACTGTATCACATTAAAACCTCCAACTTCGTGTATCAAATTCGCAGCGTACATAACTGGGTCACTTTCTGAACTCCACGACAGTTGAGCCGCGCGATACAATCTTAATTTAACCAGAATGTCTTAATAGAGACATTCATAAATTCCATTTCAATCTCAAATCGTTATCTCGGTATCAAAATTTGATACGGTGTCTAGAAAACTCTGATATTTCCAATATTTATCACGTTTCTTTATGTTGTTCTGACCTTTGGTTGCAAAGCTGGCCTTTCACTTTTTTTATTTAATGAAAACGGGCTTTGTTAAACGGTTTACTGTAACCTCTTGTCGCCCTTTGAGCGAAATCGATAGTTTTCTTTTGTGTACAAAAAATTATATTTGCGTAACACAAGTTTAGCAAATAATACAAATAGATAAAGAATCTAACCTTTCGAGGTTGGCAATGGGTTTAAGATTCTCCGCAGTATAATTTCCATAGTTCTTTTGTCGATAAAATTCAAAGTTCTACCCGAAAATGCGGAGATACCAACACTTTCACGACCATAGAACGGGAGATAAATTGAGTGGTAGTTAAAGGTTCGCGTGTCCATCTTCATAATTGTGGAGGTGTGTCCATCCTAACCAGATAGTCTACTACTCAATGTGATGATATTTTAATACATTTCAACTGTTTACCAAAACCATGTTATAAATATTAAACGAACTAATTACTTGCATCTCAAAATA
This sequence comes from Leucoptera coffeella, assembly GCA_030578115.1. Classification (NCBI taxonomy): domain Eukaryota; kingdom Metazoa; phylum Arthropoda; class Insecta; order Lepidoptera; family Lyonetiidae; genus Leucoptera; species Leucoptera coffeella. The sequence goes on along the minus strand of JAMBLF010000054.1, from coordinate 250,735 downwards.
AAACATTTATAAGAAACATTCCTTCCTATTTAGGCACAAAATCTCTTTTCTAAATAATTGCAAAACACGAACAAAAATTAAATTTCATTATAACCCGACGAAATTGCAAAGGTGCCGTTCATAATAGCTCATAATGAAGCGCGTGACTGTCGCAACGGACGCTTTATAGTCGTGTCAAAGCATATCTGGGTAGCCTTACAATTATTGTCACTGCACTAGAAATTATTATCAGTTAAATTCACAACAATACAAGGAATGATAAGTCTGTGTCACGCCTAATATAGCAATGTTCTAATGGGATTACAAGTAGTGGATTGTTACACTGCTTCTTAGGACTTTTGGAATGTAATTTTATTTCCCACAAGAGAAGATTTTTTAAAGTTTCTTAGAACGCTTAATAAAGATTAATATATAAATAACCTTACTAACAAAGACAAATTTTTAATTTAACAACTACAGTACTTTAATTGAAAATCAAAACATTTGCCTGACGCTGGTTGTCTCTTAGCATTATAAGTCTACCGTTGGTTCAGAAGCCCTGGCTCGGAGAAGAACCAAGAAGAAACTCCGGCTTTCAGGATTTTTTACTAAACATAATTCTGTATTTATAAAGAAACAAGTACATCTAAGTTACATTTACTTGTTAATTGTTATTTTCATTTTGTTTACTTATATCTCTTTCCAAACTTTACATCCTCATGTACAAGTTATAAATTACATAAAAGATACTTAACTCCAATATCCCTTACCTAATCTACTCCATGTTGAAACTAATCCTCTTGTTAAATTCCAAAACATGGTAAAACAAGATTAGATCACGAATCAAACTCATAAATCAGCTTTAGAATCGACACAAATAGATCCAGTAGCCAAATATTGTCTTCACAATCCATTTTACTTGCGATTTCAATGAAATGATCCCAATCTTTGTGGTATAATGCGTTTTAGATCTTATACGGCTATCGCTCTGCTGTATATGGTAAGTAAAATCGAAACTATTCCGTAGTCACGACACCGAACAGTTAGCCTTTGATTCGCTATTATTTTGACCGACTGCTGGTCGAGACTTCAAGATTGTAGCGGCTTTCTTTTTGACATGTAATAAGAGATGACTAAGGGACAAGGGTTATTGGCAACAGACCATAATGAAACGAATTTTTACATACATATACATTGACGTCCTTTAATCCATTTCGGATGGACAGAACCTTGGAGACGTGAAAACGTCCCTTTGATCACTAATTAACATGAACATGCTGTGATGTTATGTGGACTATTGTAATATGGTTAGGTTGGTAATATTTGAAACATATTTGTCCCAATCAGGGCGGCTTTTTACTTTAGACTGTACTTTAAAATTGATACTTAGTGCTGCAATCTTTGTATCATATAAGTAACATTTTTTGAGTAGGTACCTTTTATCTTATTTATCCTGCCGTAGACAAATAAAAGTTTAGATACATACAAACACATCACGCCTGATACCCTGTAGAGGGGTAGGTAAAGATCACGGATCCCCATTTGTCCCGATGCTGACAGACCACTTTCGCTTCGTTGACACTCATACATCTTCTCATACACACTCGGAAGATTGAGACACATAAATAACAAATACCCATAATCTTGTAAAATCTTATTCCTATAAGCCTGAACCAAGCCAGCTAGTTGCAATATAATAGAAGGACTTACGTTTATATTTGGAGGGTAAAATCGAAACTGTTCTAGTCACGACACGAGACAGTTAGCTTGATCGGCGCTCTTTACTTTGGATAATAAGTAAATGGGCTTCAAGAAATGGTTACCCGTTCCCATTGTGGCTGAGAGAAATTTTGCCCAATACTTCGGTGAAAGAAAATGTTTGAGTGTCAATCATGAAGTTTTTATGTCGCTATAAACCTTTTTTGTCACTTAGCAGTTTCTTTAATATTAATATAATTGATGATGATGGAAGATTTTGTGTATAGTTTATCTTTGATGTCGTTTCGTTTCAATGTCGTTTTAAGTGGTGTTTACAAAAAGAGGTACTGTTAGGAACGTATTTTTAAATTGGATTATTATGTAATATTTTTGGAGTTTATTGTGTTGTTAGAAGGACCTATAACCACCGAGTGGATATGAAGAGATGTATGAATGTCAGTGAAGCGGAACCGGTTTGTCAATGATCTCTACCTTCCCCTCTACAGATAATCGGGCGTGATGTGTATGTGTGTATGTTAATTTAACCTAGTTTTCACTTTGTTATAATACCGTCAAAATAATACATTCAATATAAAAGTAAAGTGCGTTTTATCGTTATTTATATTTTTGATGCATTTTAAAGTAGGTTATATAAGTCCCTTCACATTTAGTGAATATAAAGCGTATTTTATGCGTTGTTGTAAGAGAATTATAATATCCGTGGGAAGATATGTTGATATTGGCTTGGACGAAAGGAAGGGAAACTACTGAATAAAAAATGGTATACTTTAGTCAATTGCACACACATACATAAAAAAAATAGTGTCGTCATGTCCCAACGATTTGACCAATAAGACGTGACAACGCTTGACTGCAATTCGTCAACCTGACTTCTTTTCTCAATAACTAGCGTCTCATTGGCCAGTTTAACCTCTTTATATCATGACGTCACAAATTACTTAACTAGAATATACTATGTTCAATTCAATTTCAATTTTTTTTTTAAATTAATATAACTAAAATAATTGTACATTAATTGAACGTAGAAATATATTGAGTGGCACTGGTTGTCTTACAACTATGACTCGACTGTATGGTACCTTATAGTATGTATATAGTCTATTCGCGTTAAGTAAATAGTGACGTCATGATAATCAGAGGTCAAACTGACCAATGAGACGTGAGTAAATGAGAAAAGTCACATTGACCAATAACAGACAACCCCTATAAAATCTCATAGGTTAAATCATGGAGACCTTGATGACGTCACTATTTTCTTAAAGCGAATATACTATAGTACCTTAACCAGTCAAACAATGGAAACCTATCCCTCCGTGGGGACCCTCCAGAGGTCCTTAGCACCCTTCGTGAGTCAGTTGTTCCGATAACGGCTTACTATAACTATATAACGCACCTCAAGGGTATCACTTCGTATGAAGAACAGAGTATGAACGGAAACACTGCGCAACAAAACGAAGATCTACATACTTTAGATTTGGGTAGGTTGATGTGATGTGCATTTCTGTGGTTGAGATTGATTCTACTGTTGATAAAGAGCTAGTATTCAAATGAATATGTAATGATAAGAAAATGCACAAGAGAAATACTGAATTGTATACTAAAGTAATAGTTGAAATATAAGAATAGTCACATATACACACAATACACTACATAAGTACATATTATAAAACAAAGTCGTTTTCTCTGTCCTTATGTCCCTTTGTATTCTTAAATCTTTGAAAGTACGCAACGGATTTTGATGCGGTTTTTTTAATAGATAGAGTGATTCAAGAGGAAGGTTTATATGTGTAATAACATCCATTAAATAATGGAGTAGGCTATATATTTTACACCCGTGCGAAGCCGGAGTGGGTCGTTAGTTAATAATATATAAAAATAATACGCCTTTCTCCCTATACTTCAACTCAAAATATACATCAGAGAAGATTGATATATAAGTACACGGAAATCCCTTATTGCTTTTAGCAATGATCAAGGTTCTTTTGGGCGCCCGTGGGAACTTAAGGGAATGCCATTAGGACAGGCAGAGGGTTAGGGAGAACATACAGGACCTCAGCAGGTCCGATCCTGACAGACCACTGTCGCTTTATTGTCACTCATACACACTCGACGGTAAAGGTATTTCTAACGTCACCTGCAATTATACGTACGGTAGAAGTAGCAAAAGAAAATGTAATAATTTGAGAAGAATAATTATAATTTTTTAGTAAATGTATATTTAGAAATAAATTTTATAACTTAGATTTTAGCTTCAAATATGAACTTGATCGTTCCTGTAAATATTGTATGAATATTTAAAATATACAAAAAGTAAGAGATATAACAGTCAGATAGACGCTATATTAAAAATAGGTGACGTTAGGAGCAGCTGTAACCGCCGAGTGTGTATGAGAAGATGTATGAGTGTCAATGAAGCGAAAGTGGTCTGTCAGGATCGGGACAAATGGTGATCTGTGATCTCTGCCTATAGAGAAACAGGCGTGATGTGTATGTATTCTTAATATTTGCGTGTGAAACATATACTCACGACAATTATACATACATATATTATATTCACATACTTTTATCCCTTTCGCTGTGTACAAAGCCTCGGAGACATGATAATAGCTCCCAGGTCACTTTTTAGTATAGTATCAATTTTTTATATCAGGTCAATTTTTATAGTTTTAAGAGATTCGCGATTTATACTCATGATTAATAACTAACGGGACTTATCGCGTAAGTTTTTATATAATAAAATTACCTTTATTGCAGTAGTCATGGTCACGGGCAGACTATACTATAAAAATAATAATAAATAATAATTTTATTATATAAAAACTTACGCGATAAGTCCCGTTAGTTATTAATCATGAGGTAAATTTTTAATAAACAAAAAGTAGAATCAACGTTATTAGCGAATTCGTCGTGTTGGCATTTCCCTAGCACCGGGATGTTCTATTGGCAAAGAGCCTGTGCCAAATACCAAGGCACAAATCCTACTCCATGCGATGCATAGAATTACTTGCTAAGTCACTATAGGCTATTCGCGCTAAGTAAATAGTGACTTCATGATATTCAGAGGTTAAATTGGCCAATGAGACGTTAGTAAATGAGAAAAGAAGTGACATTGACCAATAACAGACAATCCTTATAAAATCTCATTGGTTAAATTATGGGCTCATGATGACGTCACTATTTTCTTAATGCGAATACAGTATAGTATTAAGAGATTCGCGATTTATACTCATGATTAATAATTAACGGGACTTATCGCGTAAGTTTTTATATAATTAAAAGAAAATTATTATTAAAACGTAGCCCAAACGTCGGGTTAATAAAGGTAATTTTATTATATAAAAATTTACGCGATAAGTCCCGTTAATTATTAAACAAAAGTCACAAGTATTATTAGTTAGTAGCGAGCTTAATATGGAGGCTTACAAAGTTACCTATTCCTACATCATTTTATAAAACGACAGTAAAATTTGCCCCTTACTAGTTTAAAACGTAAAAAAAGCTAACTAGCTACCTTTCTTCCCTGCATATCGTAGGAAGCGATTAAGCGACTTATATGAAATCAATTAGGTTCATCATCAATTGGGTTAGGCGATAGGCTAGCAATCTGTCACTAATATTCCATATGGCATTAAAACATAAATATATATTATAATAAGTGATCAAGAAGATGATTTCATGTCACCAAAGCTCTGTTCTGATTGGAAGGGATTGCAGGACGTAAATGTATACGTATGTTTGTTATTTTATAAAAAAGTATTATCTCTTTATCTAGTAATCTTCTTCCTAACCTTTTAGAAGACATCACAACGATATTTCCAAGCTCACTTTAAACAATAATCGTGTTTAACATTAATTTAATATAAAACGGCAGGTTTGTAAAATTATCAATAATATGTTACCAATGATCTTTATTCTTCATAGTATTTATCACTAAAAATCTACCCTTAAACTTATTTGTATTTAACAGACCATTTAAAAGGCAGCTAGACATTCAATATAAGTCTCAGACTAATAGAAACGGCGTTGATCGTCTAACACAATCAAATCAATATAAATGTTCAAAGTGTTATTACTGGGCGGAGTTTTACCTTCTATGTCAAGGAATTTATGTTATTGTTCAGCCAGTTTGCAAGTACGGTATAGTAAGGAATTCACAGTATTATTTGTCTGCGTATAACAGTATATCAAAATATCGATTACTATTTATCGATTCAATAACTACATTGGCGTCACGATTGTTGATGCTTTTGGTGTTGTTAGAAGCTTGAGTGACCACTTTTGAAACTAACTTTATTTTAGTATATATATATACCTATTTACATACACATCACGCCTGATTCTCTGTAGATGGTTAAGCAGAGACGAAGCCCTATCCGTTCCGATCGTGACTAACCACTTTCGCTTCATTGACACTCATACACCGTTTAAGTATATAACTAGTTATTTATATGTATACATTGTAAAGGTACGTTATTTCATGATATCCAATGAGGGACATTGAAATAGCTGTGTGAATGAACACCTGGTTTGTGACGCCTTGACTTTCTTAATTTCTGTAATGTATCGAATATTATCGCGACCTGAATTATAAAAGTATCTTGGTCATTCTTCTCCAAGGTACGTCTTCCAAACTAACTATAGATTAATCGTTGTTAGAGACAACAAATGTCTGATATTTGTCAATTTTAAACTTTCATCAAATAAAACTACTAATAGGTCAACACAAGTTTGAGTTTGAGAACAACTTGTAAACCAGGGTTAAACGATTTATATCTTATAATAATTTCTCGTTCAGCTGAGTTTACTAATAAGAAATAACCATCAGCGTTTCTCTGAAGGTATCAGAAGCATTAATTAACTGTCAAGCAAAACATGACAACAGCGACCACCGCTTTGATAAAAATATCCTCGCCAAAGTATTTATTTCTATATCGATACGCAACAGGTGATACGTATTTGCACGTCTCATTTTTTTGTACAACCCTAGAGTGTATAAGTGTAGATAAGACATGACGAAGTATCTCTAAGTACGTAGAATATATACAGATCGAATTGGAGACATTCTTCTCAAGGGTGTACGTAGCGTGAAGAACAAATGTGCATGTATGAGAAGGTTAATGGTGGTTGAAGCAAGAAAGATTTGTCAGGTTCGTTCTAGGTGGCGATTGAAGTGTGTGAATATATATGTGTGTATTTTCTAATAGGGTACATTTTTCTTATGAATACAAAGTGTCATGTGTCATTTTAGATATTATCCATTCATATTGTTCTCATACGTACATAGTCTCAAAATGTTATATCAATGTTTTTCAGTATGTTATCTTTTGTTAGTTTGTTATAGCCTAGCCATATTAAGTATATAAAGAAGAAAAAACAAAAAAAAAACTCCAAAATTTGCTATGAAAGAAAAACTTAGAGGTAATTAATTGTTCTTTAACGAAATACTTTGAGATATTTGAACAGAACATTCAGTATTTTTTTCAGTAATCATAGATATGAAGAATATCGGCATTAAAAAAAAAATTATGACTTTTAAAATCTATCGACATATATGTCACATCCATCATCGTTTCCATTTGCAGTTCTTAACCAATACAATGCTCTGCTCAATATGCAGCCGTCATCACATCATGTCATCGGCAAGCAATTATAGATGTCCGTAATTACTGATACCGACAGACGTGTCTTGTAAAAACACAGTACGAAGTTTGCATGAGTAATTACTCGTAGTTTCTCATCTTCGTTTTAAAATACTGACCTCAAAATTACTGAATATTTGCATATTTTTTCTCTGTTTGGGCATGTATGTGTTTAATAAGATATATAAAACTCTACGTCAATTGTGGTCAGCATACCGTCAATCTAAAAATTCATCCTTATTGTATTTTGTACTTAACAGTTACTATATTGAAGTAATAAAGAACTGCGTTTTATAAATTAGATGAAAATTTAGCACTGTCGAATTATGTAAGAACGGTACATACATCCTTTAGGATTTTTATTTTCTTGCATTATTCAACACCTTTTAAGAAATCCTTTACTCGTATTTATGTTTCAAAGCTTTAACTTAATATTTGTATACCAATTCATTACCTTTTCAAATTCTCGAAACCTGAACCTACTTTCATTGGCTTTCTTCAACAATTCTTAATTTATTTGCTTTAACTCATTTCTTGGCTGCGTACCAGTAATCATTATTGAATAAACAGACCACTTTGTTAAACAAAAACTGTACAAGCAGTAAGACCTGCCCTAGCTATAGATCAGGTTTTTTGTACCAACGTTTAAAGCTAAGCACGACCAGTGAACGTTGAGCTGCCTGTACCATCAATTCAGGTACTAACTAGGGGCCAAATCAGAGATTGAATCGTAACACTTCATAGCTAACCGTCTTTGACTCTGTATGCGTTATTTTATATGGACATTTTTTGCTTCAGTTGCAATAGAACCTGTTTTGTTGTTGCGCTAAATAGACTAGACAAGTGGAATTTATTGACGATTTAAATGTAATGATTTTTTAGTTGACAATGAGTATGTTTCCTATCATAATATCTATTAAATGTAAATTATTAAAATACACTTTTTTATAAAAGGGTAACACTGTGGGGTTTCATAAAAATACAATCTTAATGTGATTTCATTCATTAATAATAATAAATTTGTAAAATTGAAAAAATAATGAAAAAAATATTAATATTAAAATATTATTATAAATTAGCATTTATTTACGATGAATTACTTCAAAGAACATTATTACATAAATAAAATTATACTTTTAGTAACAGAGGGTTATAAAGCCAAAGTGGAAGGTAGAGTTGGACGGGGTAGGCCGCGTAGAACTTCTACAAATCAAATTAGAGACATTCTTCTCAAGGCGGGTGTAACTACGAACAGAGAAGTAGTAGAAGTATTGTATGAGAAGGTTAATGCGTGCGCTCGAAGCAAGAAATATTTGATAGGATCGTTCCAGGTAGCAATCGATAGTCTCTGCCTATCCCGTTGGGAACATAGAGGCGTGGATATAGTGGATATAGATATAGTGTATGTAGTAACGGATGGTCAGATTTCTAAATTCAATGAACAACTGTGTATCTTTATATGTACTCTTACCGTTGCTAGGCAACCGTCTCCATCTATTACTAACAGCGTAGTCTGTGCAATGCTAGTGAATGTCGCAAGCAACTAGTATAAATCCTACATCAGCTGGATGCATTTTTATCATTTTTTCTTGCTCCAAGTAGAAATTGTGCAAAAAGGTTCTAAATCATGTCCCTTAATGAATTTTGTTACGGCATTTATATTGGTTTCATTTATAATGCCATTTTACGCAATTATACGTATGGAACGTGTGTTTGTGTCTTGAAAGTTGTTAATGCACTTAAGTTATCTAGGAGACACCTGCACTTATACTTAGAGGAAAAAGCCTAATAGAGTTGCTTCGGACTTTCGAATGGGATTTATCGTCTAATATTTATATGTCATGTGTTTCTTCGTAATTTTTAATAGTTTTTAATCTTATTAAATAATTATGCGGGGTTTCAGTGTCAATAAACGTGTATTTTCACCAAACACTCAACAGAACGATTGGCAGAAATCATGGTTCACAAATTCACTTCAATGGCATTTCCACTTATTATCAATTTAAGTAACTAAAGTTAATGAAGGCTTCTACTACATGTTTTTTTATAAAAAGGTTTAAATGTCTTTATATACTTTTATTGACAAAAAAATAAAACCATTTTCATACATTAAAGTAACAATACAAACCCTTAGATTACTCCCTTCTTAAACTCTTTTCTTATGCCATAACATCGTAAGCTACATAATAGATTCGAGTCCCAAATCCACACAAAACTATGCAAAGCACCGCAAGCCTATTTAACACGAGCGGGGCATTCACAGCAATTATTTGTCTTATAACAATCAGAGCTTTTGAAAGTAAATTCATGGGACAAACAATAGTAACAACGTTGCGAATGCCAAAGTTCACGGAATTAAGTGTAATTGTTGGGCACGGGACTTACAAAGGTCTAGTAGGTACTAGGTATTTGGTTTAGACGGTACGGCCTTAGTATAAGCCTTTTGGGATCAATAACTGATGTAAATATTATACATACATATACATATATACATACATATGTATATGTATATATCCAAGGCAGACAACTTTGGAGACACGAAAATACCTTCTTGGCCACTTATTAGCATGTAGTTTTGTTGTCATATGGAATAATGGCGACCGGTTGCTACCCTATCGCACAAAAGATTCCATGTACCCCAAGTCCCTTAATCGCCTCATACACACCGGGCACAACAGATCTTAGAAGAAGAGAAGTTAAATTTAGCGTACGAGTAATTAATGACATTATTAGAGAGCTACTGTTGCAGGTTACTAACCCATCGTCTTTTATATTCCATTATTCTTTAGTCCCTAAGTTAACTGTAAAACAGAAGATAGTTCGCAAATCTATACTACCAGCGGAATAAATACTAATTCGAAATCCAACACACTAAAAATAATCCCCTATAATTATTTTCAAGAACCTTTGATACTTTTCCAATAAGAACTTAAAAGATTAAGTAGCTAGCCTGTACGAGTAATCACGAAATAAGTAATTGGCGTTGTTTCAACAAACAATTCGGTACCAAATTACCTGCTTTTCGTGACAGTACACACGAAACTTAGTTCTTTGAACCATAATCATTACAAGGCTGTTTCTCGGAAATAGGTTCAATTTTACATACAAGTATTTACTTACAGAATCTTCTACTATTAAACATAACATACATAAACATACGCTTCACGACATGTGTATACACACTCCCTTTTTTATTACGGCGGCTATTTAGTCAGAGGCTTGAATGCACATCTCCGAAATGTCGAAGGCATGTTAGGTATGGGTCATGCGAAGCCCGCGTATCACTAGATAGACAGCACCCAACGTGATAGGTTGTGAACCGTATCGCCGTATATGTATAGGCACTGACTATTACCTATCCTGAGGGATAGGCAGGTTTCCTCTCGATGTTTTCCCTCACCGTCACATGTCTGTGTACCCCTCTAGAGGTAAATGAGCGTGATGTGTATGTGTATATGTTAAGTCTAAATATGCTAACTTCATTGCACGTTATTTAAATAGTATGTAACATTTCGATCGTGTTAAAACTTCAATCATGCCGAGCTCTTTCAAGTTTGCCGACTTTGTCACAGCTGATATTAGCGAATCAAAATGTGTGTGCCACTTTGCAACGATGTTGTGAAGTATGGAAAATACATCAATGACAAACATACATACATTCACACATATATACATTTGACGACCACCGTGGCGCGATTGGTTAACCACCTGAACGCTAATCGTGAGGTCCCGGTTTCGATTCCCGGTGGGGGCAGAGTTAAGAACTACGCTTTTCTTCTGCTTTCCAGTCTGGTTGTTGAATATATGCTATATATGTATTTATCTATTTATAATATGTATATATTTATTAAATATACGTCGACTAGTACCCTTAACACAAGTCTTAAATGTACTTACCAAGGGGCTAGTTCAATTGGTGCAATATTGACCTAAAATATTATTATTAAAAATATTAAAAAAATATTATTACATTCACGTTCTTTAATCCCTTTCGGGGTGGACCGAACCTTGGAAGTATGAAAATATGACCATTGTTACATATTAGTATAATATTCGTTTTACATACATATTCACTCATACCTATTATATTCTTAACCCCTTTTGAGATGGACTTGGATACATATGTGTTGTCAGTCACTTTAAGTTATACAATATTTAAAAGGGAATATAGAATATTAGTGACAAAAGGGTCTGTTTTCGGTAGAACCTTAAAATAGGTATTCCGATAATTCTGTCATAAAGCATCTTCCTTTCTTAAGATAGTTAAATTAGAAAAAGTAGTTAGTAAAAAAAACTGCATACTTTTAGATTAAAAAATCTAATAATTTACTATTCTAAACGCAAACTTTTAGTGTCGACATGTTTTCATAATACAACTGGTAATCCAAATTGTAAAGACGATAAAATATGACATATTGATATGAAGAAAGTTAGCTTACAAATCGAGTTATATAATAAAAACCACAACTTAAAACGCACGAATCGATTCCTATTCGATGCACCGAATCGCACCTCGATATCGATCATTGAGGTATTGTGTAATCGATTCGAATTAAGCCATGAAAAGAACTTCTTGGTCAGCGCATCATTGTTTTTAGTGTAGTGTTGTAATCGCTTTTTATTTTATTGAATCGATTAAATTTTGTGTAACGTTCTCAATGTAGTTTTATTGCTCGATTGCAATGATGCCTCAGATGATGTAAGTTGAGAATGTAAAAGTATAAGTATCTATAAGTAGTCGTTGAAATGTTTAGACGATGTAATCATAAATTAATTTACATACTTACATAAATAATATACATTCACGCCCTATATTCTCTTTAGAGATGGACACAACCTTTTTAGAGTCTACAAAATTAATTTTAGGCTTCATTCATATGGATATTGGATGGATTACTAGCCCATCAGCCATTAGATTTAATTGACCCCTAGTCCCCTAGTCGCCTCATAGACATGATGAATGCCAGTTAGTCAACATTCTTTTTATTAATTTCAACAACGCAGGTCAATATAAGATCAGTAATAATGTGAAGTTGGTAGTTGATTAGCGAAAGTACCAAATATTGCTTAAAAATGTGTCAAATTTGTTAGTCACGAAATTTGTCTCTTTTGCTAATCCACTACCAACTTCGCACTATTACTGATTTGATATAGAACTGGTATTTTGCAAAAAGCATTAGTGTATTAAGGCCCCTGAAATCATCGAGATGAAAAGAAAGAACTATAAACTACTCCACTAGAGATAGTTGTTAATAAATTAAATTTAAAGGGATATTTTTTAGTTATATTAAAGGTAACGTTGAAAAGATTTTACGTATTCTTGTTTCTGGCCACCGCGAAAGGGATTTCATTACATAATCAGTTGGTTTATACTCTATTAAAGTAAAGAATGTGAGTTTGGAATGTCTATCTATATTTTCGCGGAACCTAGTCGTGATGAGTCATTAACTGTGTTCTTTATTTACTCAGAATCGTATTTTATGTTCTATCATGAATGGTTCTCTACGGGACATCGCTATTTGGACATATTAGCGAAATCGAAACTTGCTAAAATGGACTTTATTGCACACGACTTTTGGCACAAATATGCTAATACGGTTATTTGGGACCATTTAAAAGCTGTTATAGACCATTTCATATGTAATTTCAATCTATAAAATTTGGTCTTTTAACCTTCTTTTTGACTATAAACACGTAAGGAGTCAGTTTAAACGCTGTTGAAACCGTTTTGAATAAATTATATGGACCGTGAAATAGATTGAAAAATAAAATAGATATATTCCGATGAAATTGCAGTATCTTCTAATATTGAAAGTAAACGTATGTTTTTAAAATACCTTAATCATAGGATATCTTCTCAATTTCTATCAGTTTTTAGCACAGTACCAATTTTTGTTAAAAGGTCTTACTTGGGATATCAAACTAACTATAGTATATTCTATTCGTTTACTAATTAATTTATATACATATATAATATAATAAGTAAACGAACAAAGGATTCAAAAAATTTAGCATTGTAATATAAATCTACTTGGTTCACACTTACCACTTTCGTATAAATACATTTAGGGTAAGAAAATATTTTGTACTCATTTTATTAATTATGTGAGACCGGGTCATATTACGATAAAGTTATAAAGATATGTGATTACCTTTATTTTGCCCGACGTTTCGACCCAGTCGCATAGGCCGTTGTCGCGGGAAGACTAGCTTGCTAGCTAAACTAGCGGGAAATCCGTCTCAGCAAATGTCTGTCTACCCTCACAATTTTTGTTATTTCATAAAACGACACACTATCCGAAGACACATCCGCAGTTACGCTTCGCGAATATAATCCCTTGATTACCGGTTCCCATGTTTCCGAAAGCTATTTATAACTATTTTATACTCATACACAACACCAAATGTTAAACCAGTGCAGTGTCCTATAAACACAGGTTAAAACCTAAACTTTTATTCTCACACTAAATTAACACCCACACTTTCGCTTTTATGGTATGTAAGTCGATGCATCGGTAAATGTTAGTTTAAAACATCGAATATGCTTGTCTAAGCAATTTAGAATGAAAGAAGCAACAAGAAAAGTAGGTTACAATTATTATGAATGAAAAGTTGTAGCGTTTCCTGTAATTTGAGTGCTTAGAACGCTTTACTGTTTAAAGATACATAAGTAACACGCTTTAAATGTTCATCTCGACCACAATTTCTGAAGGGATGAGTAGTAACTTGAAGTTACAAATGAGGGTTTACGAGTATAAAGATTGATTCAGTCAATATATCATTGTTATCGCTGTAACAAAGAAAAGTCTACGGGCATCAATTAGTCTCGTTATACCAGATGGTCAATACCGATGTTAAAAAGGGGTATTCATCGCCGTAATATTAAGTATTACTATGATTAATAATTAACGGGACTTATCGCGTAAGTTTTTAAATAGTAAAATTACCTATATTGACCCGACGTTTTGGCTACTGCAACGTAGCCGAAACGTCGGGTTAATAAGGAGGTTAATTATTAATCATGAGTATAAATCGCGAATCTCTTAAAACTATAAGTATTACTAATTTGGCGAACTATTTACTATCATTCATCCACATGGCATACCCTTTTAAATCTTCTACTACTACTAAAAACTTTGCTAACTAAAAGTTACTATGTAGGTAAAGTGAAAATTCGGTTACATATGGCTCGACCAATTAAAACGTGTTAAGATAGCCCAATTAATGAAATATTGAAAAAGGGTGAAGTTAGAAGTACTTATAACCGCCGAATGTGAATGAGGATGGAGGTCAATGAAGCGAAAGGTGTTTGTCAGGATTAAGTCAAATGAGGATCAATGATCTCTACCTACCCCTGTATAGTGAAGCGGGTGTGATATGTATGTATGTATGTAGGACTATTTAAGTTTTCTCACGATATTTTGCCTCAGCATTAAACCACTAATTTTGAGAAACTAATTAATATACTTAGAAGAATAACTTCAGAATCTTAAGTAACTCTAAGTCACTTCTAAGCCATTGTTAGAACTAAAACTTAACAATTCTTCTAAAGGTTAGATTTAAGACTTATAATTGCGTCCCCTAATTAAGTATTGTCATGCACCCATTGTCCTATTGTTAATAGGCACACAATATTGGGAATGGCTCTCAATGGGTAAATGACTAAACTATAGAATTCTGACTGGAATTGGTATGTATGGTATATGTATGGTATGAACTTAGTAAGTAAACTTATAGTTTAGCGAGTTTATTATTTATGCAGTAAATTATGCTTTAAATAGTAAAAATGTTATCATTTTATTTAAAAATGTATTCTTTTAACATAATACATTAGAAATAAAACAAGTACAGGATACATCGTATACATCGTATTCGTAAGCTCAATAAAATAAATAATCAAAGAACAACACAACTCACTAAGTCTAAATAAATTGGAAACTATGTAACGTGTCAATTATTCATAAATAACAAATACCCCTTGCTAGTCTGAGACGTAAAAAGAAAGAACTAGCTGCCGCTCTTCCCGGCATGTCGTAGGAGGCGACTAAAGGTAAATGTGCTCGATTAGGCGATGGGCTAGCAGCCTGTCACCAATGTTTCATCATGACATCGCAACCCTAAAATTTGTATTTGATAGTGACCCAGGAGATACTAAATCTCCAATGTTCTGTCCATTCCGTAAGAGATTGAAGGACGTGAATGTATATAATATATTCATTTCTTTTGTCGTTTCAGATACCTACAACAAATTTTGGATGGGAGTGATGCCATTGCTTAGGCATCGAAACTGAAGTGTAAGTTTTCATAATTTTTACTTTTTTCCAGATTTTAGAATTGATCTAATCACTTACAGTTGATAGAAGAACACTGTAGTCCTTTACAATTGACAGGAACCTGAATTTATACCTTTAAAACTTATTGAGCGCACGAACACAATCCTCGCATATAAAACCTTAAATTAAGATAGCTATGACTTATAATAATGAATTTTATATTCTATTTATTATAACAATACACGATAATCTTTACTTAATTACCTTGGTTCTAATAGCATCAATATTAATTTCTTATATTATATAGATTAATTTACATCTATTTTCGATGGGCTAACTAATAGGTCAAAGTCAAAGTGAAATGTTTTTTTCAACACAAGTACATGTACAGTACATTCATTGAAAGTCGAAACATTTGCCTGATACTGGTTGTCTCTTACATTGATATTCTACCGTTGGTTCGGAAGCCCTGGCTCGGAGAAGAACCAACAAGAAACTCCGGAATAATAGGGTCTTATAAAATATAAAACATACCGAGAAGAAAGTCTTCCGGAGACTGTGATTAGTGGGCTCTCTGTGAACGGTTTTAAAAACAGACTTAATAAACATGTTAAAACTTTCAAAATTCAAGTGCAATGATATACACGCATCAGCTTGAAGAGCTGCTAGTGTATTTTATAAATAATAATATAGTTACATTTATATTTCTACTTTAGGTTTATAGTTTTAATTTCTTGCTTTATTGTATATAATAAACTAGTGACCCACTCCGTTCGCACAGATATAAAATATATACCCTACTCCACTATTTAATGGATGTTATTATACATATAAACCTTCCTCTTGAATCACTCTATGCATCAAAATTCATTGCGTAGTTTCTAAGGTTTAAGCATACAAAGGGACATAGGGACAAAGAAAGCGACTTTCTTTTATACTATGTAGTGATGGTATTAAACGATGTTACATTCCACTCAAGTAGCAGAATAGTAAATTATAAATTCGCCTATAATCCTAGGCCATTGTACATCTAGATTTTGCAATGACTTAGTAAACCTAAGTAAGCTACCTCGATAGTGCAATTGTGATAGCATTTGCTCCGTAACCTGGATCTTTCGTCATTTGGATCTAGACTAGTGTTTGCTGTACAATCCGACCACATTCCTGACGTGCCTATCTGAACCAAGTGCTTAAGTATTGACTAAGGTTCTTGACATATATATAAAACGTGACGTTAGCCTTTAGAGAGTAACATCGTATTTTTCATCATCGTGGTAAACCACTTTCATCTCTACATGAATACTCTTCAGTTTCATAATCTTCAATGGTTTAGTCAATATTGAATAATGGTTTAGTCAATATTGAATAATATATATTATAATTATTATGTTAGATTACGGTTATTATAATTACCATTATCTATTCCACGATTATCCTTAATTATGCAAGATCATCCCTTATCCTAATTGCCAATTTCTAAATATGTAGATTTTATTTAAAGCATTAAATCTTTAGCCATTTCAGAATTTTAGCATCACAAACATTTTTTTACTTGATATTATATTCAACGCCATATTATTTTGCAATACATACTCGTATATTAAAAAACTGACAGGAATGTACGTCTGAACAAAATTTTCTGTTTTGTCCAGGCGAAATACGAGTATGCTCTAAAAGACTTGTTTTACGGGCCAGTAAATTATACAATTCATTCTTTGGTTCAGTTTTGAAATGAGAACGTTTTGTTTCTTTAAGGGAGTGCAGTTGATTAAGTTCCAAGTCGTAACCTCAAATGACTCTTCGGAGGCTTAACCACAAAGCCTTTGACAAACAAATCGTTTTCCGCGAGTTGCCGTGAGAAAATAACATTTTCAATCTCGCTTGCTTTATGGCGTTGAAGGGTTAACTATTTAGACTCAAGTTCTAAATTGCGTTTGGTACTGGAGCTAATTATGCAGTGCTTTGATATAAAACACCTAAGCTAAGATCTATGAGATCTCTACCCGTCTATTAGGCGAATGTAATGCCTTTTTATGTATTTATGTCGCCAGATTTTATTTAATGTACCATTTTATTAAGATTCTCTATGAAACGAAATTGTAAATGTTTAAACGAATCTCTTATTTACGTTTTATATTCTTTTCTCTGTGTTAAAAAGCCGAGTTTAACTTTATTGTAAAAATCGGCAGGTTTCTTCACGATGTCTTTCTTTACCGTAGAAAACATAACCCGAGTTTAAATAAAAAACATGTAAGTTGCAAAAATAAGGCCGAATTGCCATATGACTCACGTCATTTAAATTCTCTATTAAGCAAAGAGTGAGTCCTTTACGGTCATCTTGAGTACACTACATTACAGATACGCAGAGATCGTATCAGTGATTTAGTGCTAGATGTAATGAATTTATGGATAGTGGGTTGATTCTGCGAATGATGCCTAAGAAAATTCATATTTACATGACTAAAGAATATATTTGATATAAATATTAAAGGAATGTTACAAAAATCCAAAATAATTTCAATTCACACAATTAAAGTAATAATCAAAATATAGACATTGTATGTCATAGAAATATGGAAAAATACACAAAAATATCATTTCAACAATAAATGTTTATCGACAGTGTGCAAGTCCTCTTCCAGTAAAAAGCTTCTGGGCCAGCTATGTTATTTTCTATACTAGAACTTTATATATGAATATTAACATACCTTAAATAAGTTTATACACAGCAAATATCATATCGAATTTCTCTGTCCAATATATTTCTGCGAAAAAGATTTGACCTAAGTTTAGTTAACATTAGCAAAAAGCAGAATCAAGGCATCCTCCGGAATAGGTCCGGTAACCTTATACAGCCTTAGTGAATTAATTGAGTCGTTCCTTAGTTGAATTTAATACGTCTTAAGCGAAATCTCATTAGTTGAACGGAAATCAGACTAAGAAAAAAACTCATTTGAATATTTAAAAGTAAAAACACACAACTAGTTGCTATATGCGGACCATTAATCATCGATAGGAGTTGTCCCTGCACTAATAAAAAGCTGTTGCTTTGCCTAATAAGTAATAAGGGCTAACTGACAGATACATTCATATATAACCTCAGAAAAATCTACTTGGTCATTTTAAGGTAATTCGCGCGCCGCTTAATACTTATATTCATCTTACCCAACATATTTTGTTTTTTTTTAATTTTAGTAATTCGACGTAGCTCAGTTGTTTGGGGCTTGGCTCTGTATCAGTGGGTACAGGGTTCAAATCCCACTTGAGCATGTACCAATGGAAATTAATTTTAATGAATTTCTATGTACATTTTCGTAATAAAAACACATTTACGAAATGCATCGAGTTATACGGTAAGGGAAAACATCGTGAGGAAACCTACCTGTTCGGCGAATAGTTAGTGCTTGTAAATGGCGACATGACTGACCACCTGTCACATTGAGTTCTGACTATCTGGTTAACACGTGGGTTCGAGGTGGCCATAGAACTACTACCTTCTCAATTGCGGAGATGGACACCTGAACCTCAGACTACCCCGCAAGAGTTAATGGTCGTGAATGCGTTTATTTTTTTGTTTTCTATTTAAGGCTTCTTTCATTATTACTTGCTTTGTCATTATGGTATACATACATTAAGGAAACCTTACTTATGAAATGGCATATCTGGCTATTATTCATACAACTCATTGGTAAATCTTTGAACTAATGTGATCTTACTCACATAGATTCATATCTAACAAAGGTGATTTTTGCTAAAAACCCTATCTAACCATAGAGTTCTCAACATTGTGCATTAGTAACTCAAGTCTCTGACTACCCAAATAACCTTAATAATCACTAGACGAAACTGTCGCTAACACTCAAACAAACAAAAAAGTCTCGCCTTTTCTACCAATGATGTAATCATCTAATCTCTCGGTAATTGGCCAGTTTGGAAATAAACTTTTATAGCTCTAATCTCAAATCATTAGTCAACCTTCACCAGTGACATTAAGATCTGTAATTTGTCGTCAGATAAAGGTGTCCGGAGACTTTCAGGTCAAAGAGTAATGCACCGGCTTACGTAATAAAGATGGTGAAGAAATAAAGTAATATTGGAAATACATATTGAAAAAGGCTGACGTTAGAAGTACCTTTAACTGCCGAGTGTCTATGAGGAGGTGTATGAGTGTGAATGAAGCGCGAGTGGTTTGTCAGGATCGGGACAAATGGGGATCCGTGATCCGTGCCTAACCCTCTACATGGAATCAGACGTGATGTGTATATTTGTTTTACTTATTTTTAACAAACGTGCTAGTCTGATAGTCTTTTGTTAGCTGGGACGTAAAATGAATGCTAACTATCTACTATTTTTACAGATACAGGAGTCGACTAATGGAATCTATTGGGCGATGGGCTAGCAACCTGTCAAAACTGTCCCTTAATAAATGTGACATCACAACCCTAATATTTATAGTAAGACGTAACCTTGGAGATAGTATCTTTTCACCCCAAAAGGGTTTAAAGGACGTGAATGTATAACAACTATTTGATTGTTATGTTTATGTGTTCTATGTCAATTCAATCAACTGCAATAAAATTGTACATTGCGTGACGTTATAAGTAACTGAGGTTTTATTAAAATTTGGGCACTCATCTCCTTTAATGCGTAGTAGTAAATCTATGACCTCAAACATATGTGTTGACCAGATACTCAGTCCTTCTTACTCCTTATGACAGGTGGTAGGCCGTAACACCATTTACGAAAACTATTTATCATTTATTGGGAACAGGTAAGTTTCCTCACGATGTTTTCCCTTATCGTGTTATTTAATCTGAGCGATTGTAAAGGTTAACCTGATTTGCCAAAAGAAGTAAAGCGTTTTTCTTATATTGTTTTTTTTATCAATACAGCCACAATACGCATACTATACTACTTTTGCATTTGTTTGCGTTTACAAAACGGTATCCATTTCATATCATAGCAACCTTACAACTAGCTATCTTACAAAAGTTGTAGGTAGAAATTAATCCGATTGAAACTGTTGAGTTTCGTAACCATGGAAACATCATAAATTGAATCGAAATCGTAGGAGTGAGATTAAAGTGTTTTTTTAATTACAAATAGTTGTTTATTTACAACAAATATAATTAATTAATTTATGTTGATCAGTCTGCTTGTACAAGTTATGATTTAAAGTCATTTTACATACTAAATGAGGACTTGGAATGTCGTATTAGTAAATTTGTGTTTGAATATTAATAGAAATATTATGCATTCGATTTATGTTTGTCTAACCTACGTAAATATGATTTCAACATTAAGCTTAACAAATCAATTAGAATATTATCATGAGGAATCCAGAATGTGCTATTTGAACTATAAATCATAGATGTATTCTTAAATAATCCAATAAGCTGTCTTCTGCCTTCTTTATCCAACTAATTACAAACTAAGTAACTAATTATAATTATGGACAATTCCAAAAACATCTTAGTAATTTAAGAATATGTTCTTATTTTTTGACGACCTCCGTGGCGCGATCGGTTAGCCGCCAGAACGCTAATCGTGAGGTCCCGGGTTCGATTTCCGGTGGAGGCAGAGTTAAGAACTACGCTTTTCTCCTGCTTTCCAGTCTGGTTGTTGATTATATATGCTATATATGTATTTATCTATGTATAATATGTGCACATTTCTTAAATATAGATTGACTAGTACCCTTAACACAAGTCTTAAATGTACTTAACAAGGGGCTAGTTCAATTGGTGTAGTAATGTCCTACAATATTATTATTATAAATTGACTGCTCACGGTTACTCATTTCTATCTACCCCATTTAGTCAAATGTACAAAAAGCATATGCTGCATTGAATTTTAATTTCTTTACTATTGTAGTTTGAACTCTGTGACCACAACATACTTTCTACGAGAGTAGATGGGAAACTACATATCAAGAGATACCTGTGACTGTGAATTAAAAGATGGGCTTTAAAATGGACTTAATCTTTCGATGTTCTAAACAAGATATAATATAAAAAATATTTATTAAATTACGATTATTATAACTATCATAAAAGCACTTGATAGAGAATACTTGCCTATATATGTACATATCACACTTATTTCCGTACAAAGATGTAGGTAGAGATCACTCACGAATTGGCATTTTTCTCAATCTTAACTAACAAGTTTCGCTTCATTGGCATACATACGATTCCTCATACACACTTGTTACTTCTAATGTATATTTTCAATTGTATTGGATATAATTTAACTAGTTCCTTTTTTAAAAACGGGGCTCTTACACCTTTATACAAGCTTCGGCCTTCTGTAACATCTCTTAAGTCAGTAACAGGATACAAATTTCTCTTTATAGAAACTCGATAGGAGTAAAATATGTGTTTAAAAGGTTACACCTATACGAAAGTTATATAAGGAATCTATAAACTTACGTAATACGAGTAATATCATGCTAAAAGAGGTCTTGTCTCGAAGGTTCTATTGGCATATAGGCAAAGTAGGACGGTTGTATACATCACAATAAGATCACATAAATTCTTAATTTTACAACCTCTATCAAATACCGCCATGTTTTATCCCATGCAATATTTCAACACGCTACCAGGCGAACATAAAGCGTTCGGCGGTCAACAGGTCAGACTGCGGCTCGCACCATTTTACTTTCATTTCAATGATTATTCTAATGTGACACATTTAATGGGATTGGTTCTGACCTAGCGCTTTTAAAGGCTAGATCTAATCGAGTTTCTATTCTGTTTATACTTTAGGGACATGGTGTGAGTGAGGGGTCTTTAGTGATACTGATTGTTATAAATGTTCGTTAGTTGATTGGTAAACACTGGGCCAGACCAGAGAGCTTTATAAGGCTCAAATAAATGGTAGACAATCTGAAATGAAACCCGGAGAGGGTTTAACTGTCGTGTATGCTTATGAATGAAATATTATTATAAGTCGATCACATATTAGGAAAATTGTGGCACAACGATGTATTTCCTTTACCAATTAAAGTATCAAGAAAAATAAATTAAACTGTAAAATTTGAAATGTTATTAGTTTAAAGTGTACTCTATACTCCTTTAATCATTAAAGGCTTGTATGCATGTAATAAGGTACAGTTACATGCAATCCTTTCTAACGCTATGAATAATTCACAATTACGGTTTGCGTTTTGAAACAAACCAAAACCACAGAGCAACTAGTACTGTTACGCGTTTACATTGTAATGATTATAGCTGGGTTTGCTGGAATGTCTTCCTTAATAAGGTAATGTCTTGGCCTCGAACAGAAGTTAAATAAAAAATGCGATAGTAATGGCGCGAATAGATGATAATTGTCAATGATGACAGGTTGACGTGAAAGGGATAATAATAAATATTAATATTTGGGACACCATTACACCAATTGAACTAGCCCCTTGCTAAGTTCATTAAAGACATTAAAGACTCGTATATTTAGGACATATACACTAATTATATATGGATAAATGCATATATATATATATATGTGTGTGATCTAGGAGACATTAATAATAAACCACCTTTACCTTTACCACACATTATATAATCATCAACCTGACAACCCTAACTGACTAACTGACTGGAGAGCAGAAGGAAAACGTAGATCTTAACTGCGCCTCCACCGGGAATCGAACCCGGGACCTCACCATTAGCGTTCAGCTGGTTAACCAATGGCGCCACGAAGGTCATCAAAAGGACGAATAATGGATGGATGATGTTACTGTTATGTTTTAGTAAATCTGTATTAAGAATGCAGGGACACGGTACACTTGATTGAAACATCAGCAGAATAACAGAACATATACTGACCACCTGTCACGTTGAGTACTAACTATCTGGTTAACACGTGGGTTCGAGGTGGCCATAGAATTACTACCTTCGCAATTGCGGGGATGGACACCTGAACCTCTGACTACCCCGTAAGGGTTAATGGTCGTGAACGCGTACGTATAATATATTGACTTCGAGTCGACGTTTCGTTTATTGTGCAGAGAAAATTCTGCCAAAATCTCGTACTGACGGGCAAAGTTGGGATTTCATACTCGTTTCTATTATAATAAGGGAAGTTTTCAGCCTCACAGTGATGTTAAGTAAAATATGTTTTCATTATCTTCTTTATACTCAAAGAAAACAACGATAAATATGAAAGGAAGTAGAGGATTTTAAGCATTCCCACTAGATGGCAGTACTCGTAAGTTAAATCACGTCCAATGGAGCATTATTCGTCTTATTAACTTTGTAACGTTGAGAAAAGTGTCATCATTCTTCTCGAAACGGACAATTGAAAAGAAAGTTGTACAGTCATACCTCCCAAATTTAGCATGTCAGTAATAACTATACGTGCTTTCTATCTAGTAATAGGTGAATAAAAAGTGGAATCACTCACTTCAGAAACAAAGGCGGAGCGAATCGAAATTATTAGAACAATACTTTCTCTCTCACACCTTATACTAATCGTAGGTTAAAGTGAGAGGACCAATTAAGAGGAGCTTTAAAAAGCTACTGTTTATTCTAGCTAATTGCTACAGGCTGTGAAATTTCACAAAAAATTGAATATTGAATTTAGAAGTATTATTTACGGTCTTTCTTCTTACTTTTCAAAAAAGTACTGAATTGTATAATTTTATATTCATTACATATTTATTAATATTAAGAAAATACAAAACGCAATACAATAATAGAAAATGCTGAATGATAAAATTTATTTCTTAAGTTTTTTTGTTTATACAAGTTTAACGCATTTTACTATCTTGAGATAGATACTTATCAAAATACTGTTTCACCATTTTTTCCCGATTCTGAAATATAATTGTATTAATACATTCAATATAATTATATTTATTATAGTATTGATGCACATTACATGGAACATTTGGACGTATATACCATTTGATATCACTCTCCTATATATATACTATAGATAGACCTTCACAATATTTCTCCATACTTCAACATTACCATTCCTGTAATAGTGATGGCCGTAAAAGAGCGAAATTTATCGAGGCCAAGATTGTTAACACTCGATATCGACATGAAACTTCCTGTAGAAAGCAACTAGCAGAACGTAGCTAAGTTGCGAACCCGCTAATGAGATAAGTGACTCGGCTTATTGACTGATGACTAGGCTTGCATGAAAGGGAATGTCGGATAGTAATTTAGTAATCATGCCTATACAAAAGATGGCGCATGGATGTTAATTTGATAATGTCATGTCAATTATGTAACCATATTTTAAAGTGTGCTTTTCTTTCGGTATATACAAAAGTTTCGGCACCTTATATATATTGAGTTATATATGACTATCGTGTTGGAACTGAATTGATATTAAACATTGTTTATATAATGCTACTAGCACGCATTTGCTTCTATCTGGTGTTTTTGTGATAAATACGTTAGGTATTGAAGTATTGCAAATCATTACTATCTTGACACCAAGTATAGTCATAGTGATATACAATTTAGTTGAGTCTCTAATTAATGTCATTTGGCATGAATTAAATCTTTATCGCTTGAAATTATTGAAATGATTGAATATCTTTTTCTAACGTCACGCAAGGTGCAAAATTTTGAGTTAGATCTTTATTACCGGAACAGGTGAAAAGAATAAAAAAATCTAACGAACATTACATCACATTATTTCTTTATAATAATATATATAATAACATAAAAAAAATACTTGGAAATAATATCTCTAGTAAGTAGCTGCGTACGATATACCAGGAAAAAAAAATACACAAAAGAAGAAATAAAAAATCTTTTTTTTTATTCTCATTAATAACATTATTTCACATTGAACACACTAAGCTATACCCACCATTCTTCGCTACACAAATCACCGACCACAACCAGAGCAAAAACTGGGCTAATATCAATACTCAATCTACAAACAGTTATTGGAAAATATTAATCATGTCTCGACAACTGTGGCGATGCAAATTAAATGATTACGGATTAAGTGGTTCTAACGAGTTACGCCCAACGCTGATTTAACATGGGCGAGGGAATGAGCGAGTAATTATTTCTTGTAGCGACATGGGAGCGTTTAAGCGGACCTTAACTTGTGTGAGATGTGACTAAGGGACTAAGGGTTGCTGGGAAATATACTCGGGAATAGGGTTCTAAAATAAAATGATGAATTTTTTTAGTAAGAAATTAGTTATAATTAATGTATAAGATCATTTTTTTTCAATAAGACGTATATAGAAGTTAAATTCACACCTCTACGACCCTAATGAGATAGGCAGATATTATTTACCGCCACCTGGAACGATTTTTACTTAACCTGCTTATACATGCATAAAAAATCTTAATTTAGTAGTCAGTTAAAAAAATTAACAACATTGCCTAAAAAGGTCTTTTAACTATAATGTTGCTCCAGGAAAATTGACCCTTAGTGTGTGTTGTATATTAATGTCAAAAACAATGATCTTCAATTGAAATCTTTACAGTCAAGCAAGGTCTTAAAAGTAAAAAAAATTGATAGATTGTCAATTGTCCATTCAACCGAGCAATAACAGTCCAAAACAATTCAATGTCTCAATGTTTTTTCTATCTTTAAACAAACGATCAATTCCCACCCACGCTAGACGCAAAATATATCATCATTAAGCTCCACATGAAAGTTAATTAATGAAGACTTTTAATGAGCCGAAGCCGAACGCAACCTGCGGACGGACCGTGGATTAATGCTTATAGCCCGCACTGGACATAAAGTAGATGCGATCTCACCGACTTCAACCTTTTATCGATAACGTCCCAGGCCTATAGGTTATTTAATGTTCGATTCTGAACTGCGTAGGTAGTTCCCGTAACATCGCATGCTGTTTGCGCTCTGGCAATTATTTACAGCTAGGCCGGCTCGATTTTATCGATATGTCATTTTGTCAGCACTAGCTTGATGGCAGGTATGTTGGTGATTGAGTTGTAAGAGTAATTATTGTTACTGGAAACTGTGAGGTGATTCGTTTTCATTACATTTTATGAATGGTAATCTTGTCTAAAGACCTGCGAAGTCCTTAAGCAAAACGGGTAATTTATTATTATATATAATTTTTTTATTACATGCATTTTCGTTTAAATTCATGTATTTATATTAACTTAACGTAACTTAAAAGTTGAACTTACCCTTAAGTTTCTATTTCTGATACTCTTTGGTCTCCTGTAGAATTAACAAGGAAGTTACGATGGTATTTATGAGAAATATTGGTGATAGGTTACTAGCCCATATGCCAAAAAATAACATCTAGTCATTCAGATGTCTGCTATAAAGTTGAAAGAAAATATACAGCCATAAATCATAATATTTCAGTCTCGGATAGGCACGGGACTAAAATTCACCAAATTACAAATCTAATTAGGACATTTTAAAACTAAAAGGTAATCAAAATCATGTTTTTATAAAACGAGCCTTTATAAATAAATTAAATTATACGAAATTAATTCTTATCTATCAATAAATTCAAAAGCTATTCAAATGTATTCCAAGATTTAGTGTTGGATAAAATACGATAGACAATTTACAACCCGATTAGGATTCACAGATGCTGAGGCCATTTAGTATCTTTGACAAGTTTTTGCTAAATTTATGATGTTGCTTATTCCTTGTCGCCTTGCTAAGAACATCTGTTACACGCTCCCATACATATTGGTCGATGTATCGCATCCATAAATCTTTCTTTGTACTAAAG
Source organism: Leucoptera coffeella (assembly GCA_030578115.1). Taxonomy (NCBI): domain Eukaryota; kingdom Metazoa; phylum Arthropoda; class Insecta; order Lepidoptera; family Lyonetiidae; genus Leucoptera; species Leucoptera coffeella. The sequence continues at coordinate 223,421 of JAMBLF010000054.1, read as the reverse complement.
TTATTTTAACCTGTTCCCCACCTTATACGTTAGAAATGGTTTATACGTTTGTTATTACCAAAGTTGTGGCTGTGTTACGGTTTATTTCCTATAGTTTTTACACATACACACTTCTGTCCATAAATTTTGAAAGGTCAGACAGTGCAAATAGTCCATTTCGTCAGTTTTAACCGGTGATAGGAAATCAAATTGCAAATTTACCTTTCATTTAATTTCTTTATAAGAAATTGTCCCGTGCTAGCTGGGACGTAAAAGAAATGCTAGTTGGTTTTCCCGTTATATAGCAAGTGACTAGGGGACTTGTTCTAAATGGAATATATTGGGCGATGTGCTAGCAACCTGTTATCATATTCATGCTACAAGTAACCAAGGAGATGTTTTTTGTCTCCGTCGTTCCATCTACCTTCAAAGGAATTAAATGACCTGAATTTATATGAGAATTAGTATAAATATAACCAAATGAATCATCAAACAAAACAGTGAATCATCACAATTCAACCGCTGAATTCCAGTGTATTCCGGAATGGAATTTCATACACTGGAATCCGTAGGCGTTCTCAGTACATCATAACCGTATTGCTGTTTTAGCATACCATGATTCTATCATGATTGGAACTGGTTCTTGCAAATTATGCGTCGCATTTAACATGAGTCGTCCCGTAATTTATGGGGCTCAGAACCACTATGGTACAGCCAAGGAGGTTAGGTTACACGGAGGCCGTATATGAATGTTAGAAGTTATTTATAAACATCATATGAGACTTTTGCGTGTCTATTTTCGGTTTTGAAAAGTGCTATGTGGCCTTATCGAAGCAAAATTTATCATATAATGAGCACGAAAGAAAAGTAGGAAATCATTAGATTCACTAACAACTAGATACTTATTCCAAATACTACACCTCAAGGAACCAAATCAAAAATAACATTGTAGTTTTAAGGTGTAAGATCGGTGCTAGAATCAAAAATATAGTCATTAATGAAGTGATCATGAACTTATCGTAAGTGGCAGGGTCTTTATATGTATTAAGTAAATTACTATCACCTATTCAAAAATAAGGAAAAACTCTTCTACAACATTTATTTTATTTCACTGATTGCGATCATTTGCTTCTATATACGAGTGTTACAATACATCATGTCAACTACACCATTACATAACTAGATATCAAATAAAAGAAATCATCATCAATTATTGAACATACAATATTAAAACTATATCTCTAATACCTCCGTGTGAGTCTAATAAACTATGCCTTGTAATAATTTAGTGAGCAAATATTAATTGAGATTTCTCCTTCTCAATACGTGCACGCATTGTTTTATTGTGCTCACTTTATTTATGATATTAGTTCCTTTAGAATCCTTCCGTACTGGCCTAATATTTGATTCGAATAATTTCATATATCTTAATAGCTAGGTTAGTTATTTAGGGATCAATATTATAAAAATAATAATTGGACATTATTACACCAATTGAACTAGCCCCTTGGTAAGTTGATTTAAGACTTGTGTTAAGGGTACTAGTCAACGTAAATTTAAGAAATATATACATATGATACATAGATAAATATGTACATATGTAGCATATATAATCAACGATCAGACTGGAAAGCAGTAGAAAAGCGTAGTTCTTAACTCTGCCTAAACCGGGAATCGAACCCGGGACCACACTATTAGCGATCCGGCGGAAAGCCGATCGCGTCACGCGCTACAAAAAATATTATATGTGAAACTTTCTTATAAGGTTGCAAACAAAAAAATACTTTAATGCTAGTCTAGGACGTAAAAAGAGAGCTAACTAGGTGCTGTTCTTTCCGAAATGTCGGAGGAGGCAACAAAGGTACTAGGGGTGTATTAAATGGGTGATAGGCTAGCAACCTGTCACTAATGTTCCATGTGATATCGCAAGCACATTATTCATGCTAATAAGTGACCAAAGGGATATTTTCTTGTTTTCAACGTTCTGTTCACCCCGAAAGGGATTAAAGGACGTGAATGTATATGTAATAGCTTGTTAAGAAGTTATCTAGCACATTTATAGTGAAATACACGATGGTCAAGGCATTAATTTGTTGATAGATCTTAAACTATTTGAAATATTTTTGGAATTTCGAAACAGGATATAAAAGTCTGACATTCTTATTAGGTTGAAATTCAGCGAATTGCTATGAGACACACTTATATATTTACAGTAGTGCCCAAACTACTTAAGTGCCAAATAAAATGGAGGCTGTACTTTGTTGTATGTTCTTTATATTTAGGTTCAGAACATGTCTTTAATCTTAACTATATTATCATGAGACAATGTTTTGTTTTGACTTTCAGTTCATGATATTTATGCTCCTTATGTTCTATTAAAGAAAAATATTTTATTTTATAATAAGTCATTGATTGACCTTAAGCTTCATACCAAAAAAGACAAACACGTTCACGTACAATAACCCTTGCGGGGTAGTCAGATGTTAAGGTTTCCATCTCCGAAATCGCGGAGGTAGTAATTTTAAGGCCACCTCGAACCCACGTGTTGACCTGATAGTCAGTACTCAATATGAGAGGTGGTTAGCCATGTCGCCATTTACAAGCACTAACTATTACCTGTTCGGGGTACAGGTAGGTTTCCTCACGATTGTTTTCCTCACCATAACCAATAGAGCCTCTATAATATAAACGTCGGGTTAATAAAGGTAATTTTATTATATATAAACTTACGCGATAAGTTCCGTTAATTATTAATCATATAATATAATGTTCTCCTCCCTTTCCACATTGACTCACCTAACACATAAGCCTCACATGTACAATTCATTAAAAGCCACCCTTATCGCTTTTTACATCTGGTAGCCATGGCAACGGCGATAATAATGGACAAGTATCAGCTACCTGTTCAGAGTTAATGAGAGGTATCTAATCGCGGGAATGCGTCGATTTAAAACACTGCCTCAGCAACATTTGTTGTTTACACTAGGGTATAATGGTGCGGTTAGAATGGTAGTATGTGGGTTTTTTACTTATCGTATTTAGCGTTAAAATATTATTTATATAACAATAATTAATTCTGCTTATAAATAAATATTTATAAAATGTGTTTTAAATAACGCCGTGTTTTACTAAGAATAGTGTTTTTTAACTATAGAACTTTATCCCATCCCATTTGATCTTCTTAGTTTCAACGAATTCATATGCCCATTTTATTTTACAAAATATAGAAAAAAACCTACTACAAACCCAAACCGTTCTTACAAACTTACCGTAAGAGATCAAAACTTAAGAACCAGGGTATATATCTATGTCATATAAAAACCTAATACAAACCAAGTCAGGTCTTACTTCCCAACCTATAGTGTGAACGTTGAAACTCAGACTTAGGAATGCGCAGTTTTAAAATAGTGCCTAGCCTTCCCGATCGTTCTCTTAACGCGTATATCCTATTCATGATTAATCACGAGCACTTTATCGTCCAATTACAGACGGTAGACCGTATCTATGGAAACTGGTTTGCACTCCGATTCTGGCCAATAAACACCTTTGTGGCAACTGTTAATAAATTTGCAAATTCTTTGGTTAGTATTCTAGGTTCAGGCTAGGTTTGGATGCTAATAGAAAGATAGGAGGATTATTCACTAAATCTGGTATTTTTATCTATAGAAATTTGAGTGTTTTTTGAAATATTTCTAGCTATTATTGTACGTTACATAGTTTTGTAAAATTATTGGTTCTTAAGGATACAAAATTAAATATAGTTGACATAATCGGAAATATGTTCAGAAGTTAGAGTACCAATAATAATTAATTTATGTTCAATCAATGCTGCATTGAAAACTCAAGTTTTACGAATATTATTTAATTTATAATATGACTACAGCACAAAGCTATGAAATTATTATAAGTTATTGCTATTATTAAAATACAATAACTTTTGGATCAAAAATTAAACTCCTAAAAACTTAATAAGCAGCAAACAAATCGCCTAACAGCATTTCAATTAATACCATAGAAATCGAATTAGTCATAACAAATAACATTACAAATAGCATTACAAATAAGTCATTAAAGATATTATTATTATTACAAATTACAGAACATTTCCTCTCCCATCACCAAGAATCAGGGAATGCCATTTCCCGCAGAGCCTATCAAGGCTTCACACCTGTTAGTGGGTGGTATCTCGACATATCATGAGAGATCTTCACGCGATCCACTGCATCGTGAAGCCTCACTAATGAGTTTTTACTTATTACAAGCCTAATCTTATCTTAGGGCTTATATATGTTTATAGCATAGCTGGTTGTGCATGAAACAGTGCATAGTTGTTACTTACTGATAAGAAAAAATAGTTATGTAAAATACACTATATATAAACTCCGAGTTATTTATTATTATTTTTATATATTATTTTGTATTTGTTAAATTTTACTTAGTATGCCATATCTATATATGGCATTGAAAATACTTATATTTCGTTCTATCGTTATCTTCTCCTCTTACTAACTTCGTTCGTTCGTTTAATATAATTTATGTACACATACATACACATTACTCTCAATCTTAGCTCTATGTTCTAAGATTGTAATGCAGACGAAATAAATATGACATTTAATGTTTTGCATTTTTAATATATTATCATAAATATATAACAGAGATCATGGAGCCTTCTTCGTTGCGTGTTAAAATAAATAAATAAACCCAAGAGGTTACAGACACCGGAAAATGGACCTTAATGAATGAAACGGAACCAGTTATTGGATTAATAAATGCGATCGCTCGATTCAGTCGAAGATTGCTTACACGGATATTTTAATGAATGGTCTCCCTACTCAACCTATGATTCCTTGATGATATGAAATGGTTTCCTTATTTATAAAACCGCGTATTAAGTTTACACGCTACGGTTTGCTAGTCTGGGATTTGGTTAATTTGTCTAGCTGCCCGTTTTTTGGCAAAAAATAAGAATCTATATAGTGACCGATGAAATCGGATTAATACGCAGACGCCATATTGAAAAAGAGACGTTGAAATTGAAAAAGTACCTATAACTGCAGTGTATCAATAAAGCAAAATTGGTCTGTCAGGATCAATGGAGATTCGTGATCTCTGTCTACCCCTCTACAGGGAATCAGGTGTGATGTGTATGTATGTATATACTGATAAACCGTCAATAATGATGACAAAATGATAAGTTCTAGTAAACCTTTATTATATGACTAGGAGCTTAAATTTACCTTCAGTAAAGTTGGATGCTTTTACGCATGTACACTAGTATATTTTCATGAGCTAACTTAGAAATATCTATATTTATTCCGTCTCGAGTATCTTGTTTTATAGGTATGCATCGATGGTATGTTCGATACACTAACTATTCATAAAGATTCTTTTTCTTCTATAACAGCTTATGTGAATGATAGTTTCTCGAAATAGTTTCCTTATTTCTTAGTTCCTTTCCACCCCAACCGATAAGACAGCTAGTATCATTCTTGACGTCCCTAACTAGCAATTGACGCTACCATTTTGTTACATAATCTTCGCGCAGGTCCTGTTTCCCTCAGTCCGTCATTATTTAAATGCCTCACTGGCATTTCGCGTCTGGAACCAGCACGGACTCGCATCCACCGATTATTATCTCCCACCCAAGTGTAGTGATGGGACTGAACCAAACGTGGTATGAAAGATATGACGTTGTTCAAGCATCTTTTTTTTAATAAAAAAATTTATGTTTTGTAATTTTCACTTATTTATTGAAATGGTTAGAATGAATGATGTTATAAAATAGTCTATTAGCGTGGTCGTACTAACTAAGTTAACCAAGGAAAAAATATTTAGAAAATGAATCAACACGTAAAGTAGATTGTTATGAATGTATGACTAAATGTCTTAATTTCTAATTGAAATTACTAATTTTGAAGTCAAATGTTACTTCACGATACACTCCATCCGAAAGTAAAACTATCCTATTATACATATATATTATAGAAAAATTTACGTGCTAAAAATACATTAGAATTACTAAACTCAAATGTATCTTAAAATAAACGCAACAATTCATAATTTTCAAGCGTGTCCCATCACTACCCGAGTACGTGCATTCTAAAATAATGTCGTATTTCGTAAGGCTTCTCCGATTACCTTACAACAGGTGCTGTTAGTCTCTCGTTACCTGTTTTACGTCATTATCAATACTGATTTTGAGATAAATATGAATGTATGGGCTTTTTATATCTTATATAGTCGTGCTATCGATTCTTTATGTCTCTATATCGAAGAGGTTTGATGTTTTAATATGATAAATTTAAGCCGAATAGAAGTAATACCTTATATTCTGTGTTAGTTTGTGGCATACATGAATTGTTAATAGTTAGTATTGACTCTATTTGAGTTTAATATTACGAGATAAATTCATAATTCATGTGTTTATGTACGAGTATTTATTATCTATTTGAGAAGTACCTACCAAGTGAGTAGGGTGCTTAAATTGCGTTTATACGTTAACTTAAAGAAATCAAACTTGTTTTTTGGTTATTTAGTGCCTTTAATTCAATTAATTCCATTACTAGCACGACGTAAAATATAAGAAAAAAAAACTAAATTTATTAAGTTTCTAGTTTCCTCTTAGTAACAAAGTTAAAAATAGCTACATACAAATAAATGACAGACGGATAAAAAACAAATGAACAGAGGCATTTTAAAATCAAAAGAATTCAATTAAAAAGGATTCGTTTTTCAAAATCCGAATCCACATTTTGAATTACGAGAAGATGAAATCAGCTCGCGTGCTGATCGCATCACCCCGTAATGAGCATGCTTGTATTTTAGCTGCATATCTATGTGGCTCTCAGGCGATTATGGCTATTAAACCCAGGGACCAAATGACTATAATTCCTTGACTATCGCACGAGGAAAGACTCCTGGGGTTTAGAAATAAATGCACAGATTCAGAGAACTAATTTGACAAGGAACGGTGAAGGAAACATTGGGTAATATTTAACTTAAGTTAACTCGTTAATTGAGTTTGCATTTGCACATACGTTCATTTGCAAATTTCAGTTAGTGCAGTAATTCTCAAAGAACAGGATATTACAAATGTGTCTGAGAATCCGTAATTACATTAAGGCTGTTATTAGACACTTATGGTATAGAACCTTTAATTTAATCAGTTGAACAACTTCTTTTATATTGAATTAACGTAAACAATTCCAGAAGTGTAAACGAAAGCTTTTAAATTGCCTTGCTCCGGTTAACAAATGAATACTAGAGATTTGACAAACCCTATTTGAACAGGATCTAAAAATTTACCAATTATCTCCAAACTACTACAACCTACGTGATACCAGTAGTTATTTAATATAAGCCCCAAATTAACTTGGAACCCAACTCGATTTCGTCTCCAAACGAATGTGATCTTCTCAGGACACGGTAACCCCAGTGAACTTTACAAATAAAGCAGTTACACAATCGCATTGCATATCTCGAGGCATTTTAAATGCTTCCCCGGCACTTTCAATGCATTCACTTGATCAAGGCTCTGGTGATTAGGTAATGGAATTCAAATGTATTCTTATTACGTACAAATCACTGATTTACATACATATACATTTATGGCATGTATTCCCTTTCGGGGTGGACAAAATTTTGGAGACGGTATATCTGAGGTCACTTTTTAGCATGAATATTGGGTTTAATGTTATACAGAACGTAACAGATTGTTAGCCCATTGATCAACAGATTCCATAAACACCTAGGCTCTTAGTCACATCCTGCGATATGCCGTGAAGAATAGCAGCAAATTTGCATTCTTTTGCGTTACAAACTAGCAAGGTAGTGATTTTATCACTACTTTATTTTGATTATATTGGGTTATCACGTTGCTACAACAAAGCCGTTTCAAACCAAGAAGCTTTACCCAGAGGAGGAAATATTTCAGGATTAAGATTATTCGCCGATAGACAATAGAAATTAGTTTCCTACATAATCTATAATAGAGAGAGATATTGATTTATAAATTCACCATCATTGACTGATGTATAGTACCTAATTCCATGAGTAGAAGAAACACAGCTAGTTGCGTAACATTCCAGTACCTTACTCGGGTTTCACAGGGCTATCAAAGTACTGTTTGTAAAACTCCGTCGTTTGTCGTTTGATAGAATCTGAGGCTAAGACAGGCTCGCAGACAGGCATAGATAACCCGCCCTTGTCGAAGCTGAGCATATTTATTGGCATTACTTCCTTTGCGGGTGGTCTTTTTATTTAGCCGCGTTATAAATTATTCCGCGACTCGCGTACTAAGGGCCTAAGTTATGGCCCGATGATTGTTCCAGGCCCCTTCGAGGCTTCAACTTTATTTGCTGTCAAGGAAATAAATAAATACGGCTTGTGAACTTGATATGCTAATCAAAATAAAATTGTAATTTATGGCAATTTTAAGATATAGTAGTACATTAATATCAATATAAGTATTGTTTAGAATTATAGGTTTTACTTAGTGTTTTGATGTTTCATGTTAGTTTGGAGGTGAGTCTTGACTAATACTTAGGCTAATTCCTTTTAGTGGCATAACACCAGATAAAGAAATATATAGGGCTGATTTTATATTGGGCACCCCATAACTTACCAATAAATTACAAAGTATTGTCACTTTTTTCTCTAATGTTCGCTTGAGGTTCTTTCAGAGTTTACCAATTTAATATTTACTAATAAAAGAGCATTGAGATTCCTTTATAAACGCTAAACTATGACTTTAGAATGGAACCAGTATGTTTCAAGAGGTTAGAAAGAGACTTTTTACAAACTCTTGAGTGATTGTTTTGTTATAAATTCTACTGTCCTTCCGACACATTACAACAGCATCTTTTAAACTTGAATAGCGGCTAGTACGTGCTACAAGCTCAGTACTAAAAGCGTGGGCTATTCTTAAGTGACCATCAAGAGCCAATAGCATTCACCGTAAGCTTCCCAGCATTGCTCATAGAGATAATAACAAGGAAATATTTGTACGTTCACAACCTATATAATAGAGTGAAGAACAATCGACGCCATTAAGCAAAGCAAATTGGAGGGAGGACACGGAACTACGAGATGAAATGTTTGCATCGAGATAACATACATTCGCATTGCACTAGGATTGTGAATAAAGTTCATGCAACAATTACTGCGGTTCACGGAGAGAGATTCTTAGATTGTATCCCGGCTCTTGATTTTGTCATTGGCGCCGCTGTATACGTGAAATTAGTGGATGATTTGAAAGCTTTCTTTTGTCTGTCATTCCATACATACATACACATCACCTGATTCCCTGTAGAGGGGTAGGCAGAGATCACGGATCCCATTTGTCCCGATCCTGACAGACTTTCGCTTCATTGACATTCATACATCATCTCATACACTCTCGGCGGTTATAGGTACACCTAACGTCACCTTTTTTTCTGTCATTAATGTCTATTATAATATTAATTATTAGCTTATCTATTATAATGTTACGTAGAAGGTAGAGTTGCACGGGTAGGCTGCTAAGAATTTATACAGATCGAATAGGAGTAATTTTTTGCAAGGCGGGTGTACGTTGCGTGAAGAATAGAAGAGCAATTCAGAGAAGGTTAATAGGTGTGAGTGAAGCAAGAGAGATTTGTCAGGATCGTTCCAGGTAACCATCGATAGTTTTTGCCTATCTCGTTAGGGACGTAGAGGCTTGAATAGATGTATGTATTCATGCGTCAATAAGTTATGTAAAATATAAAATGTTATTCTGAATCAGCTGTTAAAAATCTCTGACAACATTGCAAGCGATTATGGATATTTTTGTCTTTAAATGTAAATAACAATTATGTTTTAAACACTTATCGTTCTTAAGTACAATATTAAGAGCTTAAGGAATTATGATAGTGGTATTTAAACTCCCAAAATTATTCTTTATACGCAATTACAAATACTGTATTAAAATTTCGTACCAACTCGTAACTTGTACCATTTGCCAGCAATCGTTGCATATTGCAAGTATTGTGTGAATTCCCAGCCACGGCCCAACAGTTCGACACAATACACTTGCAAGCTTTCTTAATAAATGGTAATTTGATAACCCTTGCTTATCCGAGAATTTGTTTGCACGTTCCAAGTTTATTTGTGGTTAGTTCTGACGTGTTTTAAGATGTTCTATGTGAATATTTCAAGAGGAATTGTATCTGGTGTTAAATAAATTTACTTTTAGATAAATAGAAGTTGTAACTCGTTGTAAGGTGTAACTTGTTGTAAGGTGGTGCAACGAAAAAGTGGGGGGAATTCAGTTTAAATATGAAAGCATGTATTTATGAATATATGGACTTATTATAGAAAGAGATTAAGGGACTAGGGGTCAATTAATCTATTGTTCCTATAACACCACAACCCCAATCCATGCTGAAAAGTGACCTTGGAGATATTATCGTCTCTACGATTAGAGGACGTGAATGTACATGTATTTATGAACATCCAGAGTTTACATTTATCACAAGGCACAGGCGCTTCTGCTTATCTTATATCTCTACAAACCTTTCCCTAACTGCTAAACTTTATATTCTTACGCTTAACGACACCTGTTAACCACTTGAGGAAACATGAATATTTCTTTTACCATATGTACGTGTCCCGTGCTAAAATGGGACGTTAAAAATACTAAATAGCTGTTTTTATTCCCAGTACAAGTATAACAATGACGCTTAGAATTAACGTATGAACTAAGTTTAAAGCAAATTCTTACATTCATATCTTTATGATGGATTAGTTAGTGATTATTATTTCATATTAAGGCCATTAGTCCCCAATACTAAAGTTTATACATACCTACATACACATCACGCCTGTTTCCCTGTAGAGTCCCGATCATAACAAAGCATTTTCGCTTCATTGGAGCTCATACACACTCGGCGCTTTAGGTACTAACGTTATCGTTTTTTTGCAATATGGCGTCTATCTGACTGTTATATCTCTTATTTTACCGTCCCTACGTATAATATCACTAATATACATAATTACATACTAAATATTAGCCATTTTAAAATATATCTAAAAAAGAGACGTCGAGACGAGCAGTACCGACCTCAGAAGACAAAAGATTTCCATATTATACATAATATTATGTTACTCGTACTTTGCCCTAAGTCACACGATGTAAGCAAAACATTTTCTGGACCGGTTGTCTCCCGCAATAGATGCGAAGCAAAAAGTCGCCTCAAACAGCTACTGTCGATATTATCTCAGAGCGGGGTGTATTCTGGTTAGAACTAATATTCATACATACATACACCTCCGTGGCGCGATCGGTTAGCCGCCGGAACGCTAATCGTGTGGTCCCGGGTTCGATTCCCGGTGGGGGCAGAGTTAAGAACTACGCTTTTCTACTGCTTTCCAGTCTGTACGTTGATTATATATGCTATATATGTATTTATCTATATATAATATGTATAAATTTCTTAAATATACGTTGACTAGTACCCTTAACACAAGTCTTAAATGGACTTACCAAGGGGCTAGTTCAATTGGTGTAATAATGTCCAAATATTATTATTATACACATCACCCCTGATTCCCTGTAGAACTAATATTCATAGTTAGGATTAAAATAATTAGTGAAGAAGGATATATTATCACGTTTAAGGTTTTCTTCAGCCCGAAAGGTATTAAAGGACGTGAATGTATATGTATGTTTAATCTGAGATTGACTTTTACGTTGTTAAGTTTTAATATCGTATTGTTTAGAGTTCTTTCTAGGTTTTTTGGGGTTAAAAATAAGTGTTTCTCATCGACCTTTACATTATTATCAGGATTGTAAACCTCAACAAATACCATATGTTACCAATTAGTAGTTGCTTTTATTAGTTTTTGAAGCTAAAGATTTCTGCTCAAACACTGAGTGACACGTATACTTGAATATCATTCGTTGTATAAACCATTAGAAAAGCAGTTAGAATCTAGAATAAATTAACGTATTATTAAATAACAATATCTTAATAAATAAATATTAATAGGTATTTCGTACTAACTTTCAAACCACAGTACACCCGTCCCCGTATTTATCGTAAACGTCTCGCCCCAAGATACGCAGCACCATGTCAAAGACACAAGTAGGCGTCACTCGTTGAAGTCACGAGTTGGTTACACTGGGACAAATGGACTGGACTTGTTACTAATGTTATAGTTGAGTTAAGCCCAGTAGGGAATGGCTAAGGGACTAGGCGTAAATGGTTACAAAATTTGGGACACTATTACACCAATTGAACTAGCTAGCAAAAGGGTACTAGTCAACGTATATTTAAGTATATTTACTTATTATACATATATAGTAAACATAATCAACAACCAGACTGGAAAGCAGAAGAAAAGCGTAGTTCTTAACTCTGCCTCCACCGGGAATCGAACCCGAGACCTCACGATTAGCGTTCAGTGGCTAACCAATCGCACCGCGGAGTTCGTCAAAGTCTATGGAGGTTATGTAGCCACATATCACATTATTTCTTTAATAATCGAGTTAAATACTCAAAATATTTGCAAAACTTAGGACTTACAATCATTACACTTTTAAAATATTAAATCAATTATTTATATATTTTTTAAATAAGGTTGGTCCTAGTCGATTGATTTGAAATTGTAAATGTTTACATTATTTAGAAAAAAGTACTAAATTTGGACCTTAAGAAGAACGTAACAAATAGTTACAAGAAATGTGTACATGTGAACATATACTTTGTATGAGGATTTCCACCAAATAGGATCTGAAAACCTATAAGTGTCTGATACTTAAATCTTATCATTTAAGGCATCGTTATTTCAATTGTAATTCACACTTTAAGGTTTCTTAATCCATTATAAACATCAACCTTATTCCGTATGATTCTTTTTACTGTAGTAGGACATAAAATATATTTAATTTGTATTGTTGTTATTTGTTTCTCACATAGGAATAAAGGATAATTGTGGTTTAAGGCGGTACTAATTTTCCACCAAATATTTAGTGACCAGTTACCGAGATATAATTCATTTTATTCCAATTAATGTAGCAAACTCTCCAAGAACTTATACGGATCTCAATATATGACCATTTGTATGATAAAGTGAAATTTCTTTGACAATATATTGACTAGGTTTTACATTATATAAGTGACAATGTATTAAGAATTGTTTCCTTTTGTTACAGTGAGATGGCGCGGCTAGGGTTCAGGCAACATGGCGCCCAAACCACCATTTTCATATTCCTTCTTCTCAATTTGCAATTGGCGGTAGCTGAAAAAGGTTAGTTATTTACACACATACATACACATCACGTCTATATCCTTACGGTCACGATCACGGATGCCTATTTGCCATCCACTTTCGCATCTTTGGATTTCATTTATCTTCTCATATTATTAACTCGGCGGATATAGATACATCCAACATCACTCTGTTTTAAAGTATTGTCTATCTGACTATCAAATGTCTTATTTGGTCACTTATCGTAATCGCCTTTTCACTTCACCCACAGTCACAATATACACCTTTTTTCAATCTACTGTAAGTTCGTTATAGTTAGTGCTTGTAAATGGCGACATGGCTGACCACCTGTCACATTGAGTACTAACTATCTGGTTAACACGTGGGTTCGAGGTGGCCATAGAATTACTACCTTCGCAATTACGGAGATGGACACCGGAACCTCTGACTACCCCGTAAGGGTTAATGGTCGTGAACGCGTACGTCCATTTATGTAAGTTCGTTATTTAACTTTCTACAAATAAACAAGTCTTGGTCGAGCAAAATCTCAGCTATGTTAATGTTCTATGGAAGTATCCACCAGCATGAACTTCTTATCAATTAACAATTAACTAAGTCCTGAGACAATTGTGATATAGGTTTTAATAAATACATGATGATATTGAATAACGGTGAGGGAAAACATTGTGAGGAAACCTGCCTATCCCTCAGGATAGGTAATAGTCAGTGCCTATATACGGCGATACGGTTCACTACCTATCACGTTGGATGCTGTCTATCTAGTGATACGCGGGCTTCGAATGACCCATACCTAACATGCCTTCGAAATTTCGGAGATGGGCATTCAAGCCTCTGACTACCCCGCCATAATAAAAAAGGGACACACTCCCTTACACACTTACTTATACACAAGTCGTGAAGCGGATGTTTATGTATGTATGTAATGATGATATTAGCCATAAGGCTCGACTCCTGGTGAAATCAGGAATGTATTTTTTTCAGTCCGTCAGAAGTTATTAATCTATTAATATAAGAACTCAATTTGATGCTCCTAACAAAGTATCTAATATCACAACACTATAATTAAAAATAAATAGTAGTACCGGACAACGGGTAAAAGAATTTCAATTTAAGCATCGCGTTTATTGCTAATTTAATGAGCGCACTCTATAAAAGCTTTGAACGTTAAATGATATAATGGAATAAAAAAACCTTAAGGTTGTTAAGTTTTGCAACATTGTTTATTCAAAAGTTTCAATCACAAATTGCCTTACAGATCTAAGTGGGTCCTGTTAAGGTAAAATGGGCAATAAAATTGTCTCATTAAGGTAGATTTTATCTTTTTCTGCTTGAATTTGTGCTCATATGGCGACTTCAACGACTTTCCCACCGCTTGAAGAAGTAATAATAATTAGTAGTGTTCATAATTTAATGTCTCACGAATAATAATACGATGTGTAATGAAACCAATCTGTCTATGAAGCATTTAATTTTGATAGTTCAATTAATACTTCTTATGTGATTTAATTTTTAGAACATTCAAATATTTTTCATTTTTTATTAGTTAAATGTGATTCCAAAATATGATGTCGACTACTCCCGTACGATAATCTTTCAATCATCAATAATACCTTTCGTTAATTTCCTATCCAACCGGCGAAATTTTTTCATCATAATTTTCAATTCTGTGCGTTAAGGTAGCCCCTTTAAGATGTTCCATAAGTGTTTTGGCAATAACATCTACTGATAATGATATCTACAAGTAGACCCTTATAATATTAGTTACTATCTATATGTTATGTTTACTTAAAGATTATAGTTTAAATTTTTTACGCACTCTCTCTCTCTCTCTCTCTCTCTCAGCCGTTTTCGACCCTCTCTTGGGTGTAGGCCTCCTTCAGCATCTTCCAGCGACTTCGGTCTTGTGCAGTCTCAATCCATTCATTTTACGCACACACACTACATTAACACATGAACAGAGATATACAAATTGCACAATAGACCTACTTGTCCCGTTTAGGCAATACCTCCAACAGACCGTAGTTTTTAGCTTGGTATAGTGTTTTTAATTTTTTTTTCTAAATTTCGTCAGTTTCCCAATGTGTAATATACATCTCCACATACATATATTTTGTGAATTTTAGAAGGTGTTCCCACAAAATCGCCATTACCAATTCAAACTATTTGCCCGTTAACATACCGTTGCACCAAAAAGCAACCGTACACAGGTTTTCACTAAGAAGGCTTTCTTATAAGGAGGTTGTATAAGCGCCACAGCCTTTTCCGTTTAGTTTCGCATTTCTAGATATAGAGTATGTACACGTGTTCTAATTAATCTTTTCTTTTATGGTAATGTCTGTACGTTGCCTAGAACACAGCAGGTTTGATTTTAATTACCTGAAGCGGAATAATGAATGGGAAATTAGTCTCATTTGATACTGTATTTCAGGGTATACTTAGAGGTTGTATATCGCCCAAGACCTTGAAACTTATAACATATAATTCAAAATATAATAATTATTTTGCGTTATTATCATATTATTAAGGGTTAAAAATAAGTCCTTCGTCAGTTGTTTTAGTATATCTATTAATAACTTCATTGCAAACAATTTCAGGTCTCTGTGATTTGGAGTCAGAACAGAGCAGCATAATCTTAGACATAGAAGAGAGTAATGGTAACTGTAAGTATAAAATTTACTATCAAAATAATCACTATAACTTCTCTCGTATCCCTCCCTATGAGAAACTATATGTATTTTCGATAATAATTATGATTGTGAAAAGCTTGATCGCATTCCATTTGAATCCAAAACGTTGCACTAGATTTAATTTATAAAAAAGCATTAAATATTAACATAAAATATAAAGAAAAAGCCTGCAATTTACAAGGAAACGGGCCTTTCTATAAACAGTAGTAACACCTTTATTACCCGACGTTTCGGCCATCTTGCAATGGCCATGGTCACGGGTCAACTGTAAGTCCCGTATGTAAAATTAATAACGTTCCAAAAATATTATATGTATATATATTTATTTATTTACCATATAATATATTTATTTCAACAGCCACAAGTCAAAGCACAGATCCTGCAGAGTTACCTATCATTGGAGATCCAAATGAGGATATCAGACTGCACACAGTATTCCCGAAAGGAACCCCACTTTTCATGCTGGTTGGCAAGACTCTGCAACTGTTAGAACCTTTGGATAGAGATGCTGAGAATCTGTCGCATGTGGTGTTTCAGGTTAGAAGATGTTTGAAATAGAAAACTTAAAACTGTAAAGTTTTTATCGATTATATGGTCAAGTACAGTACATTCATTAATAGTCAAAACGTTTGTCTGACCCTGGTATTCTACCGTTGGTTCGGAAGTCCTAGCTCGGAGAAGAACCAACAAGAAACTCCAGCTTATAGGAGTTTTATAGGAGTTTAAAATTAAAGCAATACACAAATTATTAGTTCGAAAAAAGTATAATATAAAATGGAATAGAAAGTCAGTAGAATAAGGTATTCTTCAAATTTCTATAATTTGAGCTCGATTTTTGAGCAAAATATATTTACTCGTATATTTTCAATGGAATTTATATGTGTAAATGCGTGATTGTGTTTATGTATGTATAGTTCCAAAGTATAGCTTGGTCCCAATACTAATCCGTTATTTATTATATTCAGAAGACATACCTCACTACGATTATTATCTTACATTTCGATCTAAAACGTAATTAAGTATATCCCATAGTTTTATGTGAATTTATTTATACACTAGCGACCCACTCCGGCTTCGCACGGGTATAAAATATATAGTCTACTCCACTATTTAATGGATGTTATTATATATATATATATATATATATAAAAACCTTCCTCGTGAATCACTCTATCTATAAAAAAAACCGCATCGAAATCCGTAGCGTGGTTTCAAAGATTTAAGCATACAAAGGGACATAGGGACAGAGAAAGCGACTTTAACTGTTTTTTTTTTTTCCAGTTAATATGTGAAGTGATATCCACACGAAGAAAAAAGAGCATACCAGTAATAGTGAGGGTATCAGATATAAATGATAATGCTCCACGATTTGTTGGTGCACCCTACAGTACGGAAGTACCAGAGGTGAGTTTTATGACTTCTCTGCCAAAAAGTGTTACATAAATACACGAGAAAAGATATACAAGAAAAACTATAAAGTATTTGACAATTTAAGAAATGGGATAGTCAGCTTTCTTCATAATACATGTGCCAATGTAGGATCCCACTTTTAAAATGTCAATAAAGGTGACGAAATCCAAACAATAGACTTTATTAATTGTCTACATAATTCTCTCTACCTCATTTTTTCATTCATGTCACGCCTTTACCTATAGAAGGATAGGCAACTATGGTATATTTATTTTAATTAATATTTTCATAAGAGCATATTAAAATTATGATTCTCTATTTACATGTTTCCGTTATTTACCAAAGCATAAACTACCTTCTTTTATTCCAGCTAACACCGCCAGGTACGCAAATATTCGACAAAATCCAAGCTGTAGACCCCGACGCTGGGTTGAACGGACTATTAGAGTTTTTCACCACCAAAACGGACCCTGACTATTTGGTCGAGCACAACGCTACTGATGGTTTCGGGTACTTTGTGGTAGCCCACAACAATCATGGGAAGCTGTTTTTGAATCGGACTCTGGATTATGAAAGAGATCAGAAGTATTATCTTACTGTTGTCGTGTCGGTAAGTTTTTGGTATTCTACCATACACTTTTTTTAATACTGTACTATTCAGAGTAGTTATGACCCGTCTAAGTAGGTACGTTTAAGAGAAGATTAGAATAGTCAGTTGTGAACGACTTGTTAATGCATACAGTTGATACGACCGACCCAAGTATTTGTTCCTGTAAGGAGTCGTTATATCAGTAAATTTTCAGAGTTTTTACACAGGTTTTATTGAATATAAGTACAATTACAGTACACTCATTGAAAGTGAAAATTATTCTGATACTGGTTGTATCTTAGTATTAAAATTCTACCTTTACCGTTAATAAGAGACCGTTTTGAATTAATTTTTTATTATCTCATGTGTAGGTAAAGATTGAACTTGGAATAAAGATTAAACTTGGATGTACAATATGTAAATGTCAATGAAAAAGTGGTCTATTAGGTATTAACATTATCACAATAATGTGAACTAAGAATTTAACATGCCTTTTATTAGAACGTCGAAGTAACAATGCTAATCACATTTACCTCCCTACATTTCAGGATCGAGCACGTGACCATTCAAAAAGGTTGACCTCTACCACAACGATGACAATAACAGTCAAGGATGAAGATGACCAACCTCCTTCTTTCGTCTTTGAAGGATGCCAACGCCAAGGCAACAAGTGTGTGGATCCCCACTACACGAGTAGTGTAAGTAAACTTTATTCCTATGAAGTTAAAGTCTACAATCTAAATGACAGTTTGGCTGGTTGTTTAGACGTTTTGGATTGGTTATACCATTTGAGTATATTTTTTTTCGCATGTATTTTTTTTGTGTCCCTTTTGTCGTGACTAAACCAAGACTCAAAATATTCTTATTATTGGTATGGATTAAACAGTTACATTGCCCGCATAAATCTGTTTGTTCTAAGTCTTTAAGTCACCAAAGAAATACCTATTACTAAGGAAAGAGTTTTTTTGGTGTTAAAATATCTTAAATATGTGTTTATATATCTGAAATATTATCAACAGGTCGACAGCGGTGTACTATCCGGTATCCTAAAAATAAAACCTGAGAAAATTCAAGCTCAAGACTTGGACACATTAAACTCTAGGATCAAATATTCAATCATAAGTGGAGTACCAGAGAATTGGAGAGACGCGTTCGAAATTGATGAGAATTCGGGTGCAGTGCGACAAATAGCAACCGTTCAGAGGGATGTTACTAAAGAATATGTGCTTCTTATTGAGGTAAGATCTATTAACTTGTGAAGGAGTTTCCTAGTTTAATTCCTGGATTCTTTCAGAATTTAAGGCTTTTTTAAGGACAAAGGTGTAAGAAATGTAGAAATATAGATATCATATATTTTGATTGAGGTGACTAAGATATAATTAGATGATCGAAAATATTTGATGTGAACCAAAATGAGGTTGAGTAAGTTCATTAAATTACTGAACAAAAGTAGATACCTTGTGCGCATTGAGACCATCTCGAGAATTCTCGTGATATTGGTGTAAACGTCACGTCTATTAGTTTAATAATAACAGTAGAGTTGAACAGGATAGGCCTCGTAGAACTTATCAAATTGGAGACATTCTTCTCAAGGCGGATGTACGTAGTGTTATGAACAGAAGAGAATGTATGAGAAAGTTAATGTGTGAGTGAAGCAAGAGGGATTTGTCAGGATCGTTCAAGGTGGCGATCGATAGTATCTCGCTATCCTGTCAGCGGACGTAGAGGCGTTAATATTGAAATATGATGTAGTGACTAAGTTTGAAAAGGGCATGCTTCGATGGTTTGGCCGATGGTTTCTATGGTTGAATGTTTCACAGTTTGGATCTTATGCGAATGAATGATAGTAAATTGTAAAAGGAATATATGTGGGTGACGATTACGTCTCTATAACAGACATTGTATGTTTTTATAATGGAACTCTTTATAATATTACCTGTTTTATAATTTTAGGCTAGAGAAAGAACGGCAAACCAATACGCAACTACAGCGAAACTGACTATTGCCGTGAAACCAGTTGACACGAGTCCCCCAGAGATCACAGCTTCAGCTAGTGAAGGCGTGGTGATGGAAAACGCCAGGGTTGGAGAAATAGTCGTCAGTAAAAACCAGGAACCAATCCGATTCACTGTTCATGATCCTGACCTAGTGAGTACATAATTGTTAATTTAGTCAATTTTCTAATTTTTAATTTTATTACTATCTTGCAGCGCAAGTGCTATTTTTGTGAGTTTGGAGTTCTCCATTGTGCTTGCTAATTATGAGATTTGAATTTAAGTCATTTTTATCATTGATCACATGATGTTGGTACGAAAATGGTGATTCTAACCCACATAAAATAAATTAAATTTGTACGATATGTTTTAGTTAAATTAAAATATCTATTTACAAGTGTTAACAGTGATAAGTGAAAGTTCTCTGAGAGTTTCATCAATGATTAGGATTTTTTTCCACATTTATATTTACTGCCTCTGAAGATATGTACTAATACAATTTGAATAAATTTCAGGGGCCCGATGATCCTATACCAGAATACGCTTTTGAGTTGACTTCTGAATACTTCACAATAGATGAGGAAGGTTTCCTAGTAGTGCACAAAGATGGACTAGATAGGGATCCACCTAACCCTAACATTCTCAAATTCCAAGTAAGTAACACCATTTTGTATGATAATACTTATCTATTTAATGTTTTCATGTTATTCCTTCAAATACCATGTTATTCTAAGATTTGAATTGAAATAGTAGGTGATAGAGTAACAATGATGGAATTCTCCTGGCTGACAGTGTTAAGTCATCTACTCATTGACGTTTAAATGCACATGATTATAATAATGTATCACCACTGTTTAAACATAAAATGTGTATTTAAAGTCAATATAGAGTAATTGATTTTAATTAAATTAATCGGTGATAGACTACAAACTTGTCACCTACATCATGACATCCAAAATCCATTACCACTTTTTGAGGTAAAACTTTAGATACCAGGGTTTTGCCCATCTGAAAAGAACCTAATGGCAACACGCAAGATTCTTGACATATGCACCTGTTACGCAAACCTTGGAAAGATCGAAATGTTCAAATTCTTTTGTAGCAGAAATAGCAAGAAATGTTTCATCGATTTAATCATACAAAATATTCCAGGTGGTCGCAAGAGACAAGAGCCATAGCGTTGCATCCGTGCCGTACCCCATGGCAGTGCTGTTGGAAGACGCTAATGACAATGCCCCGACATTCACTGAACCCACTACCTTCGTGGTCAATTCTTCAATAACGCCTGTTTTCATTGGAAAGGTAATATACATACGCTTCACGACTTGTGTATACACACTTCTTTTTTTAATTGTGACGAGTTTAGTTAGAGGTTTGAGTACCCATCTCTGAAATTTTGAAGGCATGTTAGGTAAGGGTCACTCGAAGCCCGCGTTTCACTAGGTAGACAGCACCTAACGTGATAGGTAGTGAACAGTATCGCGGTATTTAGGCACTGGCTGTTACTCATACCGAGGAATAGGCAGGTTTTCTCAAGATTTTTTCCCCTCACCCTTATCGATTGTAACTTTTTACCATTATTCTTTATTAATTCTAACACAACCCTGATAGTTGATGACCACTCTGAAATGGGTTGAAAAACGGAGTACCTTATAATGTATGTATTATGATTGCAGGTCCAGGCAATAGATAAAGATGAAGGAAAGAATGCAGAGTTCAAGTTCGCTATTGTCGATGTACCGAAATCTGTTGAGAAGAGATTCAAAATTGACGAAGATACAGGAGAGCTTTGTAAGTACTATAATTTTGTTTTTGTAAATCGATCTTGCACATGTCTGTCATATATCAATTCCAGACTAACACAGAACAAACACTTTTAAAAACAAACATACCAGTCTTTAAATCACTTAAAGTGTCACAAAATTATGAATCTAAGCATTATCTTAGGTTGCTTAACAGTCACCTATTTATTATCTATATTAACTCTTGTTCCCTATCATTTTCAGTCAGCACAACAAGACTTAATGCGGGAGAGTATATTATGCTAACAGTATCAGCTACTGACTCTGGTGGTTTGAGTTCCAAGACCAACATTGAAATCGAAGTGATATTGGGACCTAATAGGAACCCACCAATATTTACCAGAGCTGTTTATGAAGCTTTCATACCGGAAGATGCACCGATTAATTCAACTGTTGTTGCTGTAAAAGTAAGTGATATTTTTATATAATATTGTTCGTCACTAAAGTTATTGCTATAAGGTTTAGTTAAAATCAAAATTCATTATTAATGTATGACTCTACTCGTCAGATTTTATTATAACCTGGCTGAATCTAGTATAGTTCAAGATAATATGTCTAATGTATACGGGACTAAAAATAAATCATGATGGCGAATAGTGGATCAAAAAATCTGTATATTTTGAAAAGTGTGTACATGATCACATTGAGCATGGTTGCTTAAATTTGACGCTTTTTTAAACAGGCTAAAGACCCAGAAGAAGAACCAGTAGCGTACAGCATCATGTCAGGCAACGACCTTTTGCAATTCAGCATCGGCTCCTCAAGTGGCATCATTACAGTTATAAGAAAACTTGACAGAGAAGTGCTGACGAGATATGAATTGGTAAGGACGGGTACCTACTCGTCAAATTAACTAGTTTTTTCTGTGCAAACTTAGTTGTAATCACTGAACAGATAATCAAATATATGACGCAACATATAATCAAATACTTACATGACGTAATAATTACTGCTGACACTCTGCCATTGCATTAACGTAAATGTATTTTAGTGACTATGACTAAAAGATATTCTACACAAGGCGGATGTACGCAGCGTGCAGAACTGAAGATCATGTATGAGAAGGCAATAGGTGTGAGTTAAACAAGAGAGATCTGTTAGGATCGTTCGAGGTTGTGATCGATAGTTTCTCCGTGAATACATGTATTTATGTAGTAAGCAAAAAATACCTACAAGGTTTCTAAAATGTTCACACGTTTTCATCATAATTATTGTAAAAAAACTATTTCTGTTCACAGACTATTCAAGCAGAAGATGCTAGAAAGCTATCAAGCACTGCAGTGGTTAAAATCAAGGTTACAGACACGAACGACAACAATCCAGAATTCGAACAAGACATTTACAAATTTAGCGTCAAGGAAGGTGAGGTCAACAATTGAATACGTCTGTAATATAAACATGATAAATCACTTCTTACTGCAAGTAATACTGCACTAAATATTTAGATTTTGGTTTTTTTTAAATTTCCTTTAATATTTTTTTATTTACGTAAACACACACATAAATAATACAAATTAATGCCTTTAGCAAAATATTAAAACTATTACAGGTCATGTTAGATCATACTGATAAAATATTTTGTTTTCATAACTTTTACTTATCATACATTTTTGGCTCACAGGTCAAAGTCCAACATCAGTTGGGTATGTAATAGCCAAAGACTTGGATGAAGGTGATAATGGAAGAGTCACCTACAGTCTTCCTCCAGAAATTCCATTCGCAGTGGACAATGTGACTGGACAAATATCCACCACAAGAGAATTGGACTATGAAACAAATAAGGTACGCCAGACTTTGAAACACTTATGAAACCTGTATTGTTGAGGGTAAATGAAGAAGTCTAATGATAATAATAAGATTAATATATGCCCTTTGTCACTTTGCTAATTACGAAGAATTTTGGGTGACACTTTGGTTGTTCATCACTACAAAAAATTACAGAAAATGTTAGTACGTAAATGAGTTTCTAATCGTCTAATAAATCCAGGAAAACCTCACATTCTTAAGTTACCTCTTCTAACATGCATGCCAAGTAGAAAGGCGGCTAGTTGGTAGTATATGTCCGTCCAAGCATAGCATGGGACTACAACTATATTTGAACATGGTATGAAACTAAAATTTACATACATACACATCACGCCTGATTCCCTGTAGAGGGCTAGGCAGAGATCACGGATCCCCATTTGTCCCGATCCTGACAGACCACTTTCGCTTCATTGATATTCATACATCCTCACATACACTCTCGGCGGTTATAGGTACTCCTAACGAAAATTTCATAGGAGTATTTTTGCAATTACAGTATTACAGCTTCGTGGTAACAGCGACAGATGGCGCGGAAGACGAAAGACGGGGCACAGCCTCCGTGACAGTGGAGGTTCAAGATATCCCTGATGAAGTTCCTATCTTCAAGCAAAGGTTATACACAGCAAGAGTGCCAGAGAACCAGGCTAATTATCCTATTGTGAAAGTTGAGGTAAGAGATAAGAGTGGATACACTTAAATTACTGAGAGATACTAAAACTAATAGTTTATTATAGTTGTGCTGGTCGTAATGTGTTCAAAGATAGCTCAGCATTAATTTGAACAATACTAAACATTTACAGAGAATACCCAAATTATTATATGAACACTTATTTTAAGTAGCGGTAAAGCAATGTCTGTAAATAATAAATATATTGTTAGCAAATGACAGTTGTTTTCTATGATATTTTAAAAACTACCTTTAATGTTATTGACAATTACACGTTTTATTCAAATATTTTCTTCTAAAATATATACAATATAACTTAGTAAGCCTTTTCCTAACTTTTTCAGGCCGAAGACCCCGATACAAAGAAAGATATCACTTACAAGATAGTCCGCGGTGACACCACACTCTTTACGATTGAACCAGATTCAGGTTTAATTCGAACTTCTAGAGGTTTAGATAGAGAAACTTCAGGTCGTTACGAAATCGTGGTCGGAACTGAAGAGAACAAAGGTACAGATGAAGGCAGCAATGTGACTGTAGAAATTTTGGTTGAGGTATGTATTTTGGAGTTTTATATATCATCTGTGTTTATAGACGTATTGAAATTGTCTTAAACGTTGGCAACTTGAAATGAGCATAAATTGATTTTTTGCTATTGAGAAAACAGTTTTCAAAATTTGCCACAAAATATTTCTAAGGTAGTTTTGTTGTTGATAAAATATTTTTTAAATTGGCCTCTAGATATGTGTATTTCAAAGCTCATGTGTTTGTCGTTCACTTTACTCTTTTGAAGCTTAAAAATAATAATGAATGATATACTACAGTCACTTTTGTTTGATATCCTGTTGGTAAATTTCGACCAAGTTGAAGTTATGCTAGCCTAATATAAAAAAAGTATTGAAATGAACATGTTAGCCTGGGGGACATGTCTACATATATCAACGCCTCTACGCCCCCAACAGAAACTACCGATCGCCTCCTGGAACGATTCTGATATCTCTTGCTGCACTCAAACCCATTTACCTTCATAAATGCTCTTCTGTTCTTCATGCTGCGTACACCCGCCTTGAGAAGAATGTGTCCAATCTGATCTCTATAAGTTCTACGCGGCCTACCCCGTCCAACTCTACCTTCCACTTTATGTTTTCTACCTTACTTTAAGGACTTATGGAATGTAATCTTGTTTCTCGTAAGAAAGGATGTTATAAAGTTTATTTGTAAGTACAGGCGACTTAGTCGAATTTTTGTATTAAAAATTCGATATAAGCTTAATAAAGATTATATTTAAAGAACGTATATACGTTTCACATACATTCTACTAGACGATAATGCCATATTTTTTTATTATTTTCAGGACAAAAACGATAATGCTCCGGAATTCTCCTACGTATTACGTCCCATAACCATACAAGACTCAGTTCCTTTAGGTCACATCGTGCAGTCAGTGGTTGCTCACGACGGTGATGCTACGTCTCCAAATAACAGAGTACAGTATAAAATAGTCGGCAAAGGGAAAGCTGTGCATTACTTCGAAGTGGATAGTGATTCAGGAGCTGTCAAAGTTAAAGGTGATCTGTCAAGAGAAAAGGACAGTGAATATGTGGTAAGTACTAGGACTTAAAATTAAGGAATATTCGTTACTCAGGTTTTAACAAATGGAAATTTTAGTTATGCCAATTTAGTCCCCAAAGCCAGGACTTAACAATAATGCTAAGTGGGGTATTGCTAAAAGAATCTATTTATCCAGGAGATATTAGAAATTATTATAGTCAGACTACGTGTATTTTTTGATTTTTGTATATTTTGAGAGTATATATATATGTGTTAAAGATATTTTAATGTAAGCACTCAAAAGCATTTCAAAATATGGCACTAAGACATGAACCGCACAATTTTCAGCTCGAGATACAAGCATCAGATTTGGGAGACCCCACGATGTCTTCCATCACGTCAATGACAATCTACGTCAGCCACAGTACTACTTCCGCACCAAAGGTAATTAGTGTATTAGTACTTTTTTGTACCTACATGTATACTTTTCTCCTATCGCCTTATGACGACTTTTATCTAGTGTGAAATGCAAAATTCGAAGTAGGTCTTTTCAGCATATCGTAAGAGGCAAAATAGATGCGATAGGCTAACCTGTCACCAATGTTCCATACGACATCGCATCCCCAAGCTTAAACGTAACAGGAGGTATTATCATGTCTCCAGGATTGTATCCATCGCAAAATAGATTACATGACTGTATTTGATTAAAAGACGGTATATTTGTGTATATTTATGTATTTTTATATATTTTTATTAAATTTTTCAGGAGGATCTAGGATTTGCAGACACGTTCTACTCAGTTCAGGTTCCAGAAAATTCGTCGAATAACACTTTGATACGATCCTTGCCCATACTCAACAAGCGAGCTTACTCGCCTGCTACACCCCTGAAGTGTGTGATCTCTGATACTTCTGGTCCCGGTAAGATTTAATATTGTCAATGATAGAATTTAGAATTTGTAATATTTTAACAAAATTAAGTGTATAAATTCAGTGAATAAGATGGTCTCGTAACCTGAAAAAGGTCGCTGGTAGTGGTTGGCTGAGGGCCACGAGCGATCGTGTTTTGTGGCGTAACCTTGGGGAGGCCTAAGTCCAGCAGTGGACTGACATAGGCTGATTGATTGAAGTGTATAAGCTTAATTGTATACAAATATAACAACTTATCAAATAAATAGCTATTGAGTTTTTTCATGTATAATATTTTTTTCTTTCTTTTCGTTGAATTTTTAATGAATGTTGAATTAACTATATAGATTTACTTTTCAAATGGATATTTACTTTTCCCACATACATAATATTCTGACCTATCTGTTCAATATTTAAGTAAAATTAACTACAACAATTCTCAAATTTCCAGGCCTATTCTACACGCGACTAAACGAAGACAGGGATTGTTCCCTCTATCTAAACACAAGCAAACTAGATTATGAAGAAATCAAAGAATACTCCGTACAAATTGATTTAGAAACTATCGAAGGACTATTAAATGAAGAAAAAAGAAGGGTTGTAGTCAAAGTCCAAGTTACTGACGTTAATGATAATGCTCCAGCATTTGTTACTGGTGAAAAGACGGTGATCAAACAGGCTAAAGATAAATATTTCACTATTGTCACTAAGGATACGCCTTTGAATTCAAATGTACTGCAAGTAAAGGTATGTATCTAGAACTTAAATGTATGTGAATAATTTTTTTTGTACTATTTTGGCCTAGTAAACCGCTAAGAGAACAGTACAGGTCATGTCAAGCAGCTAAAAACAATTAAGACATGTCTATAAGAGTATATTAATTAGAGTAATTATTGCTCATTTCATGAAGTACATTTAACCTCTGAGTACATTAAAAGGTATACGGCCGTGAACTAATATATATGTATGTAATGAGATAATAATAAACTTGCATACAAGCTTGGTGTACAACAACTGACTGTATGTATGACTTAATGACACATATGTGTAAGAACAAATATGAAATATTTTAACGATTTGTATAAAATTATAGATGAAGCTGAAACTAAAATAAAACATTAATTACAGGCAAAAGACAGGGATAGCGGCCAATACGGTTACATAGAATATCATAAGAAAAAGTGGACTAAAGAAGCAGAAGAATACTTCGCTCTAGAACAGGACACTGGTGTCATAAGCAACATCAAAACCTTTGAAAATGTTCCTGATAAACTATTTCCTTTCGAACTCAAAGTCATTGCCAGGGACAATCCCACAGCTTTACAAGGAAACTATAACACGGCTACTGCTACTGTTGTGGTAAGTAGACAAACAAAAAAAAGAAATAAAGACAAACGGTACAGGTTTCTATCACCGTAGTATTCTAAGCATTTCGTAAATGTATTTTTTTTTCAAAAATGTACATAGAAGTTCATTAAACTTCATTTCTATTGGTACATGCTCAAGCGCGATTTAAACCCTGTACCCACTGATACAGTGTCAAGCCCTTAATATCTGAGCGACGTCGAATTCTAAGTAAGAAAGTAGAAATTTTGATCTATGTTCATTAAAGGCGCATTTTTTGTCGTTTTAAATTGCCTCAAAGAAATTAAATCAATAAATAGGACACTTAAAGCTATGGAACCTTTTTGCATAAAATAAATGTGGTTTATAGGTTTAGCCATAAGATTCCTTATCTCCAGGTAAAGATGCATACATATTTTTTTAGTTCTATAACTTCTAGTTTTTAATAAATATATTTGTTGCAGATTAATTTATTACGAGAAGAAAACCAATTAGTACTTCAAGTCGCTGATCAGAAGAATGATGCCCTGAGACGTCTGACTCGCTACATTCGAAACTCACTTGAAACGAATACAGGTAAGACTTATATTAGAATCACATTTTTAATCCTGGCAAACCACTTCCTCTTTGGTGACATCGATAAACTGCGGCTATCAAATTCGGTAGTGAAAATTGGGTCCAATCTGACCGTACATAATTCACTACCCCTACCCCAAAAGGAATAATGATAAAAATGTGAACTTAATAGATTTATTTATTTCTGTTTTCCAGGTCTAGTTGCCGGTATACAAAAGCTGTCTGACCGACACTATTTGGTAGAAAATGGAACGATTGAAAAAGATGATAAAGGATCTGAAATATGGTTTTACTTGATAGACCCTGTTTCTGGAAAGATACTTCAACGGGAATCTAATACTGTGGAGAGGTATGTATAGTTTTGTTTTGTTTTCACAATAGTTCAATTGAATTTATTGGGCGATGGGCTAGCAACCTATGATCATTCTTCTATATAACATCACAACTCCCATATTCATGCTAAAAAGTGTCCTTGGAGTTACCTGTCCTTTACAAGTTTCTGTTCACCCCGAAAGGGTTAAGAGGACGTGAATTTATATGAATATGAAACTC
This sequence comes from Leucoptera coffeella, assembly GCA_030578115.1. Classification (NCBI taxonomy): domain Eukaryota; kingdom Metazoa; phylum Arthropoda; class Insecta; order Lepidoptera; family Lyonetiidae; genus Leucoptera; species Leucoptera coffeella. The sequence continues at coordinate 194,302 of JAMBLF010000054.1, read as the reverse complement.
TTTAATCAATTTTGAAGAACTGTATTTTTTTAAGAATTTATATCATTACATTTTCTTTGCGCCTTACAACTACAACTACTATACTACTATTTTTATTTTAATATTGATCCTTGGAACCTTAGTTATACCTTACTATTTACTATAAATATCACAAATTTAAAATTTATGAGGTACATCTGTATATTTTTTTATGAATGGACATCAACTACCCAATCATCACTAAACATATCGTACTTAACATTGACCTTTCCAAGGTGACACCACAAAAAAATACTCTATCTAATAACCCCCCCTTTTTTATTTCCAGCGTATTGAAAACCAACATAACCGACGCTCTCTCTTCCGTTGTAAACGCACCAGTCGTGATAACTTCTCCCTTAGTACAAAACGTGGTTCCTAAGAAGCCTGTCATTGTTGCTGCTCCTTTAGGATCTGTGTTACCAGCTTCCTTACTGTCTTTAGGAGCCATTGTGTTGGTTGTCACCACGGCTGCGACTGTTTATATTTGCATCTCTTGGAATAGGTAAGTTTATTCATTATAGTTCTCTTTTTTCGAATGAGATGATGTGAAAAATATAAAAATAGGTATAAGTTATAAAATTATTATAAAAAATGATATTGTTACGATCATTGCCTGGAAGCGATAAAGAGGTTCTCGAGTGGAGGCCGCGTCTCGGCAAACGTAGTGTAGGACGCCCCCCTGCCAGGTGGACCGATGACCTCAAGAAGGTCGCTGGTAGTGGCTGGATGAGAGCCACAAATGATCGTGTTTTTTGGCGTACCCTTGGAGAGGCCTACATCCAGCAGTGGACTAGTATAGGCTGATTGATTGATTGACATCGCCAGGAAGATCCAAGCGATAGAAACGAAGTAATAGCAACTCAGTGAAAGAACAGCAGTATGAGTAGTGGGTTTTAGTAAGCGCGTGTGCTGTGTGGGTGTCAAATTAAGAAGATTCTTGATAGAACCGAAGTACGTAACAATATTTTGTTCATCTGCAAAGAAGTTTTTGAGGTGTGTTTTAATAAAAAGTTTGTTGTTGTTGCCAACGAAATTTCGGAGATGGGCACTCAAGCCTCTGACCCCGCTACAATAAAAAAGAGAGATATACACAAGTTGTGAAGCGTATGTTTTTATGTTTTGTTTAATGTTGTTTAAAACAAGTTTTTAGGTGGATTTTTGAGACACAATCAAGCTCAAGTTTTGTCTCTTTACAAACATAACATATCATACTTTTCACGACTTGTATGGACAATCCATTTTTTTGTCTCATTATAAAAGAAAAATGTTTTTTTTTACTTCCAGTTACAAGAAGAACAAAATGCGTTCGTATCTGCAGCAACAGTATGGTTCCCTCGGCACTTTGCCACCAAGGTCTCCTTCCAATTTTGAGTCCAGTGAAGAGAGCAATACACCCAGATATGAAACTCAGGTAAAATTTTCATCATTACGTTTCTTTTACCGTATTTTTTAATCTTTTGGCATACTTATAAGGTTAATGAAAATCTTGGACAATTGTTGACGATGAGCAACGTTTAGCAACCAAACATGGAAGCTGGGACGTAAAAAGATTGCTAACTAGCTGCCGTCCTTTCCATGTTGTAGAAGACGACTAAGGGACTATGCGTAAATGAAATCTATTGGGCGATAGGCTAGTAACCTGTCACTAATATTCTCTAAGACATCAAATCCAAAAATACTTGCTAATAAGTGATGCTTTCATGTCTCCAAGTTTCTTTTCACCCCAAAGGGATTAAGGAAACAATGAAAGTATATAGTACGAAGCAAAGTGCAAAAGTCTTAACTTTTGACTCGTTTAGATGAATACATCTTCATAGTAATTATATATTCCAGCTTAAGAAAACTATGCCGTTTCTAATAGGATTATTATTCCACAGGTTTTGAATATGGCCGTGGATGAGCCTGACCTCCAGTTAGACCTGAGCAACAGTAACAACCATGTCTTCAACATTCACAATGTCAACTACTTATCGAAAAATGGTAAGTGTGTATTAATATACAAAAAACAAACGCATTAACGACCATTAACCCTTGTGGGGTAGTCAGAGATTCAGGTTTCCATCTCCGCAATTGCGAAGGTAGTAATTCTATGGACACCTCGAACCCACGTGTTGATCACATAGTCAATGCTCAATGTGACAGGTGGTAAGCCATGTCGCCATTTACAAGCACTAATTATTACCTGTTCGACGAACAGGTAGGTTTCCTCACGATGTTTTCCCTCACTGTATAATTCGATGCATTTCGTAATTGTGTTTTTATTACGAAAATGTACATAAAAATTCATTAAATTTCATTTCCATTGGTACATGCTCAAATGGGATTTGAACCCTGTACCTACAGATACAGAGCCAAGCCCCAAACAACTGAGCTACGTCGAATTAAATAAATAGTGTTATTAATATAATAATATTAATATACCCTGTGAGATATACTCGTAAAGGTATACAATAAACTCATAGTATTAAATTTATGTGATAATGTCATTCAATATTAATATAACCATCTGCTATGAGACGCACAGTAATTTAGCTTAGCCACATGTTAAGGTATTGAGAAAAAATTGATTGATGCGTAATTTCGGTGTTATTAACTATACCGTAGAGTCATAATATGATAAGGTTATGTTAAATAACACTGTTTATTCAAGGATTTAGCTAAGAATTTCTTTAATAAATATATATTATTAAACAATATTTACATGAGGTAATAAATCAAAATAATATGTAGATAAATAAAGTTGAAAATAAACTGATAATTATAAAATAAAAACTGAAAGCTAAATATATGTTAAATTGAATGTTGAACATTTTATATTGCATAGAAACTATCATTCATAAACCATTCCACCTTTACAGACAGCTGCAGTCCTACTTTATCAGAGCGCGCTTCAACCATCCGAGCATCCAGTTTAGAAAACAGAAACCAGCTCAACAACGCAACTCAGTACCACGAAAACAACCTCCGGACTCAAACCCTGAACAGGCAGTTACAGAATCCCCATGCCATACACAACAATACTTTGGGTACTCTGCCCAGGGTCAATAATAATGTGTGTGGGAACATACTAGCCGCGACGTTAGGGCGGAAAATCAGTTACGGGACCAACCATAAGAAGAAAACGCAGCCAATAATGGCCTATGATGACGTGCCAGGGGTACAGAGGTATGTTTTATGAAAATGAATGAAATTTAAATGTGCTTTTCGTACGTACATAATTTACAGTCGCTAACGGTGAGGGAAAACATCGTGAGGAAACCTGCCTATCTATATCTATAATAGTCAGTGCCTATATACGGCGATACGGTTCAATACCTATCACGTTGGGTGCTGTCTATGTAGTGATACGCGGGCTTCGAATGACCCATACCTAACATGCCTTCGAAATTTCGGAGATGGGTATTCAAACCTCTGACTACCCCGCCATAATAAAAAAGGCGAGTGTGTATACACAAGTCGTGAAGCGTATGTATGTATGTTTTATGAAAATGTTTACGATTATTATCTTTTGCGATTGCGGGGTATTTAATTTTAAGGCCATATCGAAACTAGTTTTCTTCAGAGACAGTATATCATTTAGCATCACAAATAAACTTTAGATATTTTTATTCGCATTTTACCCTTCGGTGGTCATAGGTTCAAATCTATAACATATTTATGGTCGTATTCAAAATGACCTTGATGGTCTATAAGCGGGGTATTCCTTTATTCATTGTTAAGTGTATTAATATATGAAGTTAACTAGTTTTTACATGAATTGGTTGTCACTTTAGTTTATGGATAAAAAATGAATCTTTATACGGTTGTCTACTTATTACGTGGCGTGCTGTCTAGTGAAACGTGGGATTTGGGTGGCTCATACCTAACATGCCTTCGAAATTGCAGAGAGATACTAGTTACAGTCACCCTGTGTATTGACAAGTCGTGAAGCATATGTATGTAATGTTATGCTATTAGTTTTTTTCAAATATTACATACATACATACGCTTCACGACTTGTGTATACACACTCCCTTTTTTATTATGGCGGGGTAGTCAGACGCTTGAATGCCCATCACCGAAATTTCGAAAGCATGTTAGGTATGGGTCATTCGAAGCCCACGTATCACTAGATAGACAGCACCCAACGTGATAGGTAGTGAACCGTATCGCCGTATATAGGCACTGACTATTACCTATCCTGAGGGATAGGCAGGTTTCCTCACGATGTTTTCCCTCACCGTTAATTGTTTTTTCAAATATTATTTTCCCTTTTCAGGCCGAACGAAAACATCACTTTCGGTAAACGAAACTTTTCAACATTCGGCGATCACTCGTCAGTAGAGACAACGACTGAATTATAAGATACGACTTAGTGAAACACACATTTCACTTGTACATTTAAACACTACCTGCAGTTTATAAGACATTTCATTTCCAAGAACCAATTCTCCTATTATTATGAAATGGATATTAGACTTACTGTTAAGTATTGTTCAAGTGATTAGGCTTGTTCGTCCTTGATATAGGTGATTTTAATATAGAGGGCGTTTATGAGCTATAAGATTGAAAAATCAAGTTTCCTTCACATTGATTTAGAATTTCCTATCATCATTGTAAGCTTTTTTGGTTCAACTTCAGATGATTCTTAGCCTGCATCCTAGACAAAAAGGAGTTTGTTAAATGCTTAAGTCAATGGTCCCTACCTATGTAACTATAGGTAAACAAAATTATCTATAGTCGTATGGTCATTGTAAGCTTTTTTGGTTCAACTTCAGACGATTTTTAGCCTGCGCTCTAGGCTATAAAGAGCATGTTTAATGCTAAAGTCAATGATCCCTAAGCCAGAAAGTCTAACCGTCTATACGGAAATAAATAAATATAAGTCTGAGTGACCAGTATGGAGTACCTACAGTCAAGAGATATTATATATATTTGTGAAAAGGTTTCAATTTCATATCTCTTTTAAAGGTTCAAATTACGTTTTGAAAACTTTAAATCTTGCAATAATAAATGACAACAAACTTTCACGACTATGAACCCTTACTAGGTAGTCAGAGGTTCGAGTGTTCAATAATTAATGAATGTCGTCTATACAATTATTTTTGCAAATGCATGCTTTTTTATTATTTGCATCTATAGTCGGTAAAGTGAAGGTCTTGTTGAGGCCATATGATATTGTAAGCAATACTCGTACATTTATAAATGAGTCCAAATAATGTATTACGAGAATTGTAAAGAAATATATAGGACAATAAATTTGTAATATCTAAATGTGCAATTTATTAAATTTCTAAATGAGATATTTGATTCACTGATTCAAGTTGTATTTTTGTAATGAATGAATATTATATTGAATACTAAATGAATGTAAAAATATTTACGGAGATTATTTATAGTGGTAAGTATCACTACAGTTGCCTTTTTTGAAGAAAACGAATATCAAACGACTGAATTTTGCTTCAATGTTATAAATAATAAGATTAATATAATACTAGATTATAATATAGTTTATATAAAATGTACATTGTTGTACATAAATAAATTAGCAGGACGCTAGTCTTTAGTATTTTTCGAAGTGAATTTATTATACAAAGTAATTATTTATGTGTTTTTTTGTAAATAACAGTGGCATTAAATATGTTATTGTCGTACCTGAGAAGTAATTTTGACAAGAGGTACAAATATTTATTATCGTTTCCATGGAAACGTAAAAACTTATAATATTTTTATTGTTATTAGAGTTATGTAATTTCCCCTGTTGTATATAATTTGAATTTTCTTTTTCAATGAAAATTATACAGTGTATACCAGTTAAAAAAAGATTAATCGGTTCGTGCCAAAATTCTAAACTGGTTGTATAAAAGTAATGAACACATATTAATACGATTATAAAGCTATAAAATAATTTTGTATTTTTGTAAATGAAAATCGATTTTGTATAATGTGTTTTGCAATTGTTAGTAATATTATAGGTATTGAACAATAAATACGTAAGATGATTTATAAAAAGGCATTTTATTTGAGTGATTTTTACCCACAGTCTATCTTTTATAATAAAAAAATGTTTTTTTTATCATTTACTATAAATTATGACAAGACAAACGCGTTCACGACCATTGACTCATGCAGGGTAGTCAGAGGTTAAGGTATCCATCCCCGCAAATCGTGGAGGTAGTATTTCTATGGCTACCTCGAACCATATGTTGACCAGATAGTTCGTACTCAATGTAACGGGTGGTTAACCATGTCACTATGTTTCCTCACGATGGTTTCCCTTACCGTAGTATTCCACTCATTTCGTAAATATATTTTTATTACGAAAATGTACATAGAAATTCATTAAACTTCATTTCCATTGGTACATGGTCAAGCGGGATTTGAACATATATGTCCCAAACAACTGAGCTATGTCGAATTTGTGTTTTACATCTTAAATACCTAACATGGGAAATCAGAAGAAAACATTTCATCGCATCTTTTAGACGGGTTAAAAATGTCAGCAAAGTAATTTAGGCAAAATTCATGATGGTGACAGCCTGTTTCAATTGGTTAAAAATACTATAAATTCCCTTTCTCGGCCTACAACACTTAAAAAGACAATAAATAGATCGAGCCTCCCTTACAATAGGCCAAAGGGTCAAATTTAAGGTGGTATAGCTTTTGCCTTACATAATCACATTCACATTGCGTGTTGTATGAAATTTGAATGAGGGTTTTGTTCTTAGTTGAATAAATTAATAGATTCACACATACATATAAATTGCGTTGTGATTCACGTCTGCATCTCATCAATGGTGTAAAAGATTTAAAGCTTCATTTAATGCAATAAGTTTATATTTATACTTCACTCTTGAAATAGTCAGTATTCAACGTGACAGAACGTGTCTTGAAAGAAAGCTTTGTAATGTCACTGACTATTGCCTTTTCTTTTCTAGCTATAAAAAAAGGCTAACATTTCAATATCAGTGTCATCCTTAGAAAACCTCAATTCTTTAAGCTCTTATTAACAACGTTAAGAACTTCTTATAACATGTTATGTTGCCTACAAAGCAACAGTGGAATACTTATTTTAAATTCGCTAAACAGCATACTATGTCCTGTGCTACACTGGAACGTAAAAAGAATGCTAACTAGCTACCGTTCTTCCTGGCATGTCATAAAAGACGACTAAGGGACTAGGGCTAAATATAATCTATTGGGAAATGAGCTGGGAAACTGTCACCAATGTTCCATTATAACATCGTAACCCCAATAATTAACAGAAAATTACCCAGGCTATATTATATATCCAAGGTTCTGTCCATTCTGAAAAGGACTAAAGGATGTTAATGTATATGTATGCAAACAGTATAAAACTCGTATAATAAGTTTAAACGAATCTAGTCATTACGAATTGCATAAACTATAGAGAAAAGTTTTATCACTCCATTGTGATATACTGTTGCTTATCCTTTGGATAATTGGACCCCTAAGGTCCCTCAAACGACCCCAGGACCCTTCCTCGCGGATATTTGATTGTAATTGTAGTCTCGTAATTCTGTTAAGCACTTTGCAACATTTACATTTGATCGTGTTTTGGTTTTATTTTATTACTAGCGACCCGCTCCGGCTTCGCACGGGTATAAAATATATAGCCTACTCCACTATTTCATGGATGTTATTATACATACAAACCTTCCTCTTTAATCACTATAACTAATAAAAAAATCGCATCAAAATCCGTTGCGTAGTTTCAAAGATTTAAGCATACAAAGGGACATAGGGACAGAGAAAGCGACTTTGTTTTATACTATGTAGTGATTATGTAACCTCGTTAGTTTACGAGAAATGTGTGTGGTTTGTGTAGGATATTAAAATTATTATCCTGTGCTAGTCTGGGACGTTAAAAGAATGCTAACTAGCTGTATTTCTTCTCGGTACGTCATAGGAGGCGTATAAGGGACTAGGGGGAAAGAGAATCTATTGGACGTTGGGATAGTAACCTATCACCATCGTTCCATTATGAGATCGCAACCACAATATTTATCATAAAATTTACCTAGGAGATATTTTATCTCCGAGGTTCTGTCCATCCCTAAAGGGGTTAAACACATGAATGTATATGTATGTATAGTATTTTTTATATACAGATACCTAGGTTAAAAGTTATATGACAGTCAGATAGACGCCATATTGAATAAGGGTGACCTTAGAACTACTTATAACCGCTGAGTGTGTACGAGGTGAAGGTCCATGAAGCGTAATTGGTTTGTCAGGATCTTGACAGATGGAGATCCGTGATCTCTGCCTACCTCTCTACAGAGCAGCAGGCGCATTGTTTAAGTATGTAGTTAAAACATAAAACTCAATGTTTCAGCTACAAAAAGTCTGAGATCTTTATCAGAGCAAACCAGATAGCATCTCGAGACTTGGCGAAAATTAAGTGCTGCTTACAATGGGCAGGTGAAAAAGCACTTTAGGTACAGACAGAGGCAAGCAAAACAGCTGTTGTTACTAATACTGAAGCACGCTGAGATACTGACTTATACTTGACCGTAAATGAATGAAACTTATGGTCTCAATTTTAAATGAAAATAAATCATTTCATTTTTTGATACGTTACAAGCACTAACATAGTATAAAACAAAGTCGCTTTCTCTGTCCTTATGTCCCTATGTTTGCTTATATCTTTGAAACTACGCAACGGATTTTGATGCGTTTTTTTTAATAGATATAAAGATTCAAGAGGAAGGTTTTTACGTATAATAACATCCATTACATAGCCAGAAGTGCGAAGCCGGAGCGGGTCGCTAGTAAGTAATAATGTTGGAAACGTATAGGAACAAGAAATGGTACCTTATAGTAAGACACAAGGGTGATGTTAGAATATACTACAACCACAGAGTTGAGGAAGTGAAAGTGTATAAAGAATTAAATTTCATCTTTTAGGATCGGGACAAAATCGTGTCAGGTTATGATTCTTCCTTATTCCACTAATGCGTTTTAACACAAATGCAGTTAAATATCATTCAGTAATAGTGTGACAAAAAGTGTCACATTTCAACATTTAAATCACCAGAAGTGTCAAATTTCGGTTAAAAAATGGCGAATTTAGTTCGGATATTTAATATGCCCTCGATCACTGTTTAGCAGGAATATTAAGGTTGCGAAGTTATAACAGAACATTGGTGACAGATTGCTAGTCTTTCGTCCAAATAGATTCTATTTACCCCTAGTCCCTTAGTCGCCTCCTATGACATGTCAGTAAGAACGGCAGCTAGTTAGCATTCTTCTTACGTCCCAGGCTAGTACAGGACTCAAATGTACTCTTATGATCAACAAAATTGGCTTATAAAACACTAACATCACTAAAGTTTGTTTTAAGTGAGTGATTTCTACACCTACAACTTGATAGGAAATATATACTTGCAATCAAAGTAAGTTCTGTTAACAATTTGAGAGAACCTCAGAGACACGTTAATTTTCCTAGGTCACTCTTTAGCCTGAATATTGAGGTTGTGATATCTTATGACAGAATGGTAGCCTATTGCTTAAAACAATATAATATTTACTTCCAGTCGCAGTTTATGACGACAGCCACTTGTTATCATTTATTATGTACAATAAGATATATTTTTTATTCTTTATTAAGCCATTCACCACTAAGGTTATGTTGGCTGAAGTACAAACACTGATGCCACACGGCGTTTGAACTTCTTGTTATTCCATCGCCATGGTTACACCAACGCCGCCAGCCGCTACAACCGAAGAAAAACGAAATCGAAGCTCCAAATCTTCTCTTCCTTATTCTTCGGTTCGTTCCAGTTGAGGATCCAAATATAATCCCAAAGCAAACATATTTAGCCAATTTGGCATCACTAAATATTTAGCCGAAAATAATTATTTGTATTTTCAACTTTCACTGAGCTGCTGACTTTGTTGACTCATCATAGACGACTGTACAATAAGATATTGTGGCTAATATTCTTATGTATTACAATAATCACAACCACATGCCTCTCCCTGTACTGTATGCGGCTTCTTTATTGCAGCTGTAAGTTAACTGTTGTCTTGTACTGAAGCGGCTCTTTCTTGCAATTAACCCTTTTCCGCCACCCCGTGAAGAAACTTGGGTAGGCTTTAGAACTTTCTGGAACGTTTGCCTTTTGTTGGTTTGTTTATTGCACCGCGTGAACAAATTTGAATCTAGTCTGGATGGTTTAAATACGAGAAATGGTGATGTTTAATTTGTCAGAGTTTGTGAGAATAATGTTATATACATAATTGATGGTTCAGGATGTTTTTTTTACTAAGTGTTCGTGTTTTTAGAACGTTTCAAGCGGTGACTAAATAGAAAGTGTTTCCACGTTCAAGTAATTTGAAACAAATTAAACAAAAATTACTTATTACTCATCATCAAAAGATAAAATTTTAAATTGTTTCAAATCTTGGTAGCAAAATAAGCATAAAGCGTCCAAGACTATTGTGTGGTTTATGTCAGTTAATGTAGGTAGTAATATTAGAATATGGATTACTATTTGCCTATAAATACGTTAAAATCTTGGTTATATTTTTAATTAAAAGACAAGTTCATGACGTTTTTAAGTAGTACTATCCCCAAAAGCAGTCTCAGAGAATGGGCACTGCGGTTTGATGTAGTGCCAAAGATTAGAAAAATTTATTGCCTCTTTGATACAGATAGGACGAAACAGGAATTAAGCGTATTTTTGGACTTGAAATGGTCTACTTTATTCAAAAGATAATTTAAAAAGGAACCCATGCTAGTTTGAAGATTCAAGAGCAACAATTATAATTATTATGTCTTTGAGAACTATACAATAAAACTGCGTCTGTTCTAAAAGGCAATCGGTTTTGTAAGTATTTTCTGAAAATAAAAACTATAACCTTTTTTAAATGTCACTAGCAAGTCATTTTCAAAAACATTCATATACATAATATTAACTCGTCTTTCTTAGCCTTTTTATGTGAACAGAACCTAGACCACATGGAAATAAACCCTGGTCACATTTACAATAACTGTAATGAAGTTTACGACATATTTTTGTCTTGATTAATACTTACTCTGGTCCTTAAGTCACCTGCAGTGACATGCTAATAAGAAAAATATATAGTTATTAAACTGTATTCATGGCTTAATTTGTTTCTTATTGTTAATTGCAGTAACTCGTAAAAAAATTGAATTGTATACTGTCATTAAATTCACATTAAATCATACTGATCCTAAAAATACAAGACTCAGCCCTTTCTTAAGGAGTAGTGTATTAATACTATAAATTAATGGTTTTAGTTTTTACTGCATAGTTATAGTCTTAGTTTATAGTTAATGGATATGTACAATTTTGAATGAATATATTATATACATATTATTATTATGAGTTACAATTATATTCTCATCCCATACTAGCCTAGAACAAAATTCTCCCTGTATTTTAATGCTAACGACCCAATTATCCAGTGAATTGTGGTGACCCTACTGAACGGGTAAGTGATCAATTTAATAAACTGCCCGTTTCAACGGGTTGGCGGAATAAATTAATTTTATTGAATTATTTAGTTACGTATGAACGTTCATGTTAATTAAAGCACGAGGTTAGTTGTAATGGTATGATTTTTGATCATTAGTGACCACGAACCAAATATAAAGAGGACCCGGCGTAAGGAGCGGTCCCCGTTACGCGGTGCGGAGTCCAAATGGCGTGTTTTAATTGGTGCGGAGTCTAAAAATGTTTAGTAGAAAGAAGATACCTAATTTGATTGGCCGATACCGTGTTTTAATTGGTTGTAATCTCCCCTTCATTTGCGTACCTCGTTTCACCCCGCGTAATGCCACACTAGTTTCCATACAAATATTGCGTAACGCCCACTCGTCTTATTAATATCTCCATGGTAGTGACCTATTTTTTATTTATTTACACACCAGGGAATCTACAATAAGACGCCAACTAATCTGGTAATGAGAAAGGCAGAGACTATCTCGAAATTGCTTCTTGCCAGTAATTTTAATAGTTATTCTATAATTTTATTATAATTATTTAGAACATATACTCGTAGATTAAATTTTTTTTGATATGAAGGATAGTGTTTATAGTTACAATGACAATTTTTTTATATAGTACATATAAGCCTTGTACTTAATAAATAAAAAATGTTTTTTTTATTTTAAAGTACAATAATTTTAATGTAAAATTTCGGCCAACTACCTACTTCTCTTTATGTTGTTAATTGAATTGAATTGAATTAACGGAAATATCACCACCTGTTCACCGAACAAGAATAAAAGAATATTAAGGAGACCATCGGGGACTCAAGGGCCGGTGCGTATTTCGCCCAGCGCATCAGCATAGCTGTGCAACGGGGAAATGCCAACAGCCTTCTTGGGACACTTCCTACCACTGCCAAAGATTTGGCAGATATAGTTTATTTGTAAATATATTTTTTAGCTTTAAGATCTTATTTTATAATTATCACTTTATTTTCAACATAATTTATCTAGATATTATTTTGATTTATTACTTCATGTAAAAAAGAACATTTACATGTATATTTAAATAAGGGCAGAGATTTAACTCCGCTAAGAAAACCCAAGTCGCTGTACTCCAGTGAATATTTCACTTTCGCAGGTATGAAAAATGCAAATTGGGTACTTTGCATGCATAATAAATGGGGTAATTTTGTCGCCTCTAGTGGGTATCGTTCAAACGCTTCTACTGTTTTGTTTATATGTATGTGTAAAACTAGAGATGTTTTGGGACTTGAATGTATCTTGCTGCGTTGTAGAAAGAAACGACTAAGAGATTAGGGGTCCTTTATTCAATCTTGAAGGTCTAGAGCGATTTGTAGAGATATATGAGGTGCCATTTATAGAGGTATAATATTATATAAATATATGTATACCCATGATTATTAATCATTTGATTATAATTTGTTTTACCTTAATTTATCATAATAAATAAAAGGTCATTAATTTGACTAAGAGTGACCTTAGAAGTACATATAACCGCCGAGTGTGTACGAGTGTTAATGTAGCGAAAATACTAAAGATTTAAGTATATCTTTATTACACACATCACGCCAATTTCACTGCAGAAGGGTAGGTAGAGATTACGAATCCCCATATCTCCCTATCCTGACAACCACTTTAACTTCATTAACACTCGTACACCTCCTCATAGACACTCGCCGTTTACCATATGTTTTAAGCATGAATTGAAATAAATCTTATTAACTACTAGCGACCCGCTCCGGCTTCGCACGGAAATAAAATATATAGCCAACTCTACTATTTAATGGATGTTATTATACATATAAACCTTCCTCTTGAATCTTTCTCTATTAAAAAAACCGCATCTAAATTCGTTGCGTAGTTTCAAAGATTTAAGCATACAAAGGGACATAGGGACAGAGAAAGCGACTTTGTTTTATACTATGTAATGATTTCACACATTTTTGAGTATTATAGAAAGCCAATACAACCAAAAGAAAGTACCACAAGATTCACAATACCACACAAAACTCAACAAATTGACCATAACAGCTGCATACACACATTAAATGATTAGCAATTTCGTTCAAACAAAAGCCATTGCCAAGAACAAGACGAGGGAAGAGCTATCTAAACAATACAGAGTCGGCTCAGTCAACAGGCATTGCCTTGAGTATTTAGATGCTAATATAAATCACTTGCTAGACTACGATGTACATAATATAATAATTAATATAATAATTGACACCCTATTATACCAGTTGAACTAGGCCCGTGGTAAGTTCGTTTAACACTTGTGTTAAGTGTACTAGTCAACGTATATTTAAGAAATATATCCATATTATGTATAGATAAATACACTGGAAAGGACTGGAAAGCAGAAGCGTAGTTCGTTAACTCTGTCTGCACCGGGAATCGAACCCGGGACCTCACGATTAGCGTTCGGGTATCTAACCGATCATAGTGTTCCGGAATAGAATGAAAAAACTCAAAAACACGATTTTCTTAAAAAAAAAAAAGTCCTCAAAATTGTTAAGAATTTAATTATACTATTTAATGGCAGTACATTTTCTACAGAACACTTGCCATAAAACTGTGCAAACAATATTCAATATTACAATAATAATCCTATAGAACGAAAGCAGCTTATTTCTTAAGTTGCAAGAGGTGGAAAATGCTAGTGATTTTCCTACAGTTTTTACCCAAAAGTCTAGGGAACTTCAATGAATAATATCAACAAGCATTCATAATAAAGGGTCAAGATAATAATAATATTGTAGGACGCTATTACACTAATTGAATTAGCCCCTTGGTAAGTACATTTAAGAAATATATACATATTATACATATGTAGATAAATACATAATATATAGCATATAAAATAAATGACCAGACTGGAAAGCAGTAGAAAAGCGTTGTTCTTAACTCTGCCTCCACCGGGTATCAAACCCGGGACCTCACCATTAGAGTTAATGCGGCTAACCAATCGCGCCACGGAGGTCGTCAAAGATATAACACGTATAATTATTTACAAAGTATTTGGACTTGTTATATGGATGTATGATAGTAGATTGACAAAAGGAATATATGTGAGTAAAGTGGAAGGGCGGTTACGTAGGGGCGCCCCAATAAGACTTATGACAGTCAGATTGACGCCATATTGAAAAAGCGTGACGTTAGAAGCACCTATAACCACCGCGTGTGTATGAGTGTCAATGAAGCGAAAGTAGTATGTCAGGTTCGGGATATCTGCATATCTTTCTACAAAGAATCAGGTGTGATGTGTATGTATATATTTAAAAACCTACAAAGACATTTACACAACGAAATTCATAATCCCAAATTAATTAGCTCCGAAATTCGCGATTAAATTTGAAATTCAATGTAAACGCGCCAATTAGGCGTCTAATTGTGGTGACCCTATTTTCACTGTGTGGGGGATCAATTATAATTAACTGGCCCTTTTCACGGCGAGACCCTAACGACTTTTGTTCTTTGACCCAACTTTTGGGGGTTTGAATAAATCAAGTTTTTAATTATGATTGCTGGCATCTGGCTTGGGATGATGTTAATCTGGGAGTTGGTTTGACAGTAACCAGTTACCAAAGAGTGGAAAGTTTCTTTTTTCCAAATTAAAAGAAAAATAATAACTATACTAATATCAGCATTGCATGATTACAAACGCAACATACCCAGCTGAGTTGAAACCTTTTTGCTGCGACAATAACATGCACAAGCTATACCCCTAGTTTGTAAGTTAGATTTGTAAACTTTTTGTATTGTGAATGTTTTTGTGGTTGTAAATAAATGCTTTAATATTAATATTGAAGAACACAAATACCAATTGAACCATCATGGTAAGTTTATTTAAGACTTTTGTTAGGAGTACTAGTCAATGTAGATTTGAGAAATAAATACTCGTCATATATGTATTTCCAATCAATAATGTCAATGTTACAGTCCAGGTTAATATGACAGACGTAAGACAAATATGACACGACAGTATCGTAATATTCTAATTCTTTATGAAAAAGCATAAAGGTTATGAGTATGTATGGAAACCATTGAGGTGTGCTTTGTGCGGCAGCCACGGCGATTACGTTTCTGTATGCAAATTGCTTTCATGGGGTCGGTTGGTCAGCACACAATGGGCCTAAGATTTTAATGTACACCCTGACGCCATCTCTAACATAAGCTTCTAGCGAGTTTTACAATTCAACGATGAAGAAAAACATCGTGAAGCAAATCTACCTTTTAAATAAGTTTTAGCAATGTCAGTGAACGGAGATATTGGCTAATAGAACTGTTACATTTTTCTTGCATCCTGTATTTAGTTTTCCGATGGAAAACACTGCTCTGTTTGTCCTGGAAGAAATAAAAGTTTGGAAATATACGTACCCTTTGGGTATAGAAATATACTCGATTTTTATAGACAAAACAAAATTAAGAAAGTAACTTATCCCTGTCGATAAATAATAGTCAGCTAAACTTCAATTAAACGAAACTTTCAAACACACACGAATGGGGTACAATTCCGTAAAACATAATATTTATATAACAAAAGCAAAAGACTTTCCTATACAAGATGGTGATCACTGTAGAGACTTGAATATTAAACGCGATGTAGTTACTCATCAATTAACCACTCCCAACGATGCTTGGATTCGATGATCAACAGAGAATCGACGCCAAATGAATCAGCCGTTATTTTATACTTAAATAAATGTAAAAAAATCAGGAATAAATCGCCAAAAGCCAACGTTTGCGAAACCCTGTCCACGCTCGAATTCTCCGCTCTCTTTATATTCATGGAACATTTAGAGCCGTTCCGAAAAATGGAAAAACCATCGCAATCACGACCTGGGAATACGCAGATTACCGCAATCAAAGGAATTCCAAACGAAATAGGGAATGAGATGACAGATTAGGGAGCCCTAAGCATTTTTACAATTGTTTGTGAAATTATATGGAAATTGGAAGAGACGGTTTTGTAATGGTTTGAAAAAGTAAATTTTATTGTGATTATGATAAGTTTCGTGCTGGCTGGGATGTGGAAAGGAAGGTAACTAGCTACCGTTCTTACCGGTATGTATAAGGGTGACTAAGGGAGTAGAGGTGAATGGAATATTTTGGTCGATGGGCTAGCACATCTATATATTGATACGGTATGACATCACAAGCTCAATAGTCAGGCAATAAGTGATCTAGAAAATAATATTGCGTCACCGAAGTTAGCTTCTAACTATGTATGTATGTTAAATTATTTAATTGTGTTTTTTTTTTGTTTTTAATGTAGTAGTCAAAAAAACTATAAGTAAATATCAGTTGGTCTTTCGTGGTCCTTATCTTTGAATTTTTACAAACACACATTATTATATTCTCATCACTACATAGTATAAAACAAAGTCGCTTTCTCTGTCCCTATGTCCCTTTGTACGCTTAAATCTTTGAAACTACGCAAAGCATTTTGATGCGGTTTTTTTTAAAAGATAGAATGATTCAAGAGGAAGGTTTATATGTATAATAACATCCATTAAATAGTGGAGTAGGCTATATATTTTATACCCGTGCAAAGCCGGAGCGGTATTATATACAATATCTCCTCAATGATTTTTACCATGATCAATGCGATTCTGATGATATCTGGTTAGTAACGTTGTAGTTAGTAACCTGTAGTATATTAATCAGTATAGTGAGTTTATATCGAATTTTGGCAATACGAGGTCTCCATAGAATAAAATGGAAACCTGAACCTCTGATAACCCCACAAGGGTTAATGGTCGTGAACGTGTTTGACTATGTTTTTGATAAACCAACGAGCGGCAATAATATTTTGTTCACTTTAATAATTCAATAAACAGATCGAATCTAATTCATTAATCGATTATATTAATCATCGATACTTTATAGGGCTATTGATATAATTATCATAATTTTTCTATCACGATTATTATTCTTGAGTCACGGACAGCTCGAATAAGGTCAAGCTATTTTCCTCTATATAAAACAAAACAAATGTAACTATTAAACTAGTTGGAGGCTTAGATAATTAACTAAAATGATTGCACATCTTTCTTAATGTTATACTTATGTTTATAAGAATAGAAATGAATCAGCATATTGACACCTAAACCTTTGACTACTCCGCAAGGGTTAATGGTCCTGAACGCGTTTGTAAAGATAGCATTAATTTATATAAAATAACAAAATATCGTGTTCATATCACTTCTTAGCATCATAAATAACAATAACAAAATTAGGTACTAGTAAAAAGGAAATAAATTATTATTCAGTTTACTTTCACAAGATAAATTGTTCAAACGAATGCACGACATTTAACTCGTAAAACATGTGATAAAACAAATACCACCTCGTCAATATTAGCTCAATTGGAACTAATTTTCAGACTGCAAGTAAGTTTTACCGGTGCCCATTAAAAAAATATACCATGCGGTTTCAAGGTGATAAAAACTGCAATAATCAATCTAATTTCAACCTTATTTACTTCCTGTAAGCCTTACATTTAAATAGCAGGTTAAATGAACAGGTAAATATAAAGACGAACTGTATACAGAGTCTGTTATTCAACAAGCAATGTTGCACAGTGTCACATCACTATCTCGATAATGGCGCGAGTTTTAGCGGTATCGATATGGGCGTCTCTAATTATGTGTGGTTTATCGACATCCGAAATAGATGATGATTGCACGTTGGAATCGAGTGAGTTTTAATCGATAATTTATTGCGAGTTTGAGGTGACAATACTAAACTTATTTTATGTACAATTATCACATTTCTGTAGGGTGGCCAGATATTGAAAACCATCGAGGACTAAGTGTTACGGTCTTAAGTACCAAGGAACATTCTTACACAAGCCTACTTTTTTAATAATAATTATAGGAATTTCTAATGCCATGAAAGCAGAATTAATAGAGTAAATGGTAGGGGGATAATTTACACATAATTTACATAATAATTTACAGTCGCTAACGGCTAACGGATAAACGTAAATTAGTCTGTTTTATTATTAATGATATATATTCTCCTTGTTCACGTACACAGATTTACATTCACGTGCTTTTAATCTGTAAGGGTATAGACAGAACTTCGAAGATGAAACATTTGGGTCACTTTTAACATTACAGTCTTGATGACATCATGATGACTTGTTAACCTCATTCCATTCAGCAGTCGTTTAGTCCCTTCCATCGACGACCTCCGTGGCGTGATCGGTTAGACACTTGAACGCTAATCGTGGGGTCCCGAGTTCGATTTCCGGTGGTGGCAGAGTTGAGAACAACGCTTTTCTACTGCTTTCCAGTCTGGTCGTTGATTATATATGCTATATATGTATTTATCTATATACATATAATATGTATGTATACATTTGTTAAATATACGTTGACTAGTACCTTTACCACAAGTCTTAATTGTACTTACAAAGGGGCTAGTTCAATTGGTGTAATAATGTCCAAATATTATTATACCAGTATATTAGTCCAGTTACAATAATCCAAAGTCCTGTTAGCCTCTTCGGAAATCAAAGCCATGATTCATGTGTGTGTTTGTAGGTATGTATATCATTAGGCATAATTGAGGAAAATCCATACTTAACCATAGTGTTTACCTTTTCAAACGAGACATAGTGATTCACGGATTTACATGGCAAATGAATCATTGTTATTCATGTCAATATAGCACTTATGTAAGGTTTACATACTATATATTTAATTACTTTTATGTATATAGAATAATATAAACTAATAATCTTACATAAAACTTTACAAATAAATGTTTTTCAACTTAGATAACAATAATTATAAAATAAAAGAGAGTACAGAATGTACAAACAAATTTTAATATAGACCTACAATAAGATATAAACAACTATTTATATATTTGACGCACAATAAATTCAAGCAAATTACTTATGTTTAAAAACACAATTTAAATATTTCACAATTATTTCGTAATTATTTATTGCTGTAACTACAAATATTATTATTATACACATTTACACAAATTGGGTAGAAATGACGATCCGTGATACGCCAACCCCTGTACAGGGAATCAGGCGTGATATGTATGTATTTGACGATCTCCGTGGCGCGATTGGTTAACCACCTGAACGCTAATCGTGAGGTCCCGGGTTCGATTCCCAGTGGAGGCAGAGTTAAGAACTACGCTTTTCCTCTGCTTTCCAGTCTGGTCCTTAATTATATATGCTATATAATATGTATATATATATATATATAATAAGTAAATCTTTCTTAAATATACGTTGACTAGTACCCTTAATACAAGTCTTAAATGAACTTACCAAGGGACTAGTTCAATTGGTGTAATAATCCAATAAAAGTCCAAAATATTATTATTATTATTTAAACTTTGCACATCAAAAGTAATGAGTATTTATTACATTAGATTACTTCTGAAATATTAAATTAACTATAATCAATTTTTTTTTCGTTTCGGCATTGAATGGATGCGAACGGCCACTGACAGGGAGGAGTGGCGTCATTTTGGGGAGGCTTAATATTGTCCTATAATATTATTATTATTAATATGTTCCAGACGAAAACAGCTGTCCAGTAGGAGAGCACTATAACCCTTGCGGCACAGCCTGTGAGAAAACCTGCGCTAACTACAACCAGAGCATATCTTGTACAAGGCAGTGTGTTGGAGGCTGCTTCTGTGACGAAGGGACGATTAGGAACTATGAAGGGAGATGTGTGACACCGGAGGATTGCTGTATGTATTCACACATCACTACATAGTATAAAACAAAGTCGCTTTCTTTGTCCCTATGTCCCTTTGTATGCTAAAATCTTTGAAACTGCGCAATGGATTTTGATGCGGTTTTTTTGAATAGATAGAGTGATTCAAGAGGAAGGTTTATATGTATAATAACATCCATGAAACAGTGGAGTAGGCTACATATTTTACACCCGTGCGAAGACGGAGCGGGTCGCTAGTACACATATAAAGTGACACCTAACGACGCACTTGTCCTAAACGCCATTTAGCAAACTTTACAGGAGAGAGGTTTAAAGTTGAAAAAGTTTTCGTGAAAAGCAAAATTATCCTTTATTTTTTACCATATTTTGGGCATGTAACAAACACCAATGTTGTGGTGAAAAGCAAAAATATTGTATATTTTTTTTACCGTAATTTCGTCATGTAATCAACACCAATCCAAACAGAAGAAAAAATTGTAATTGAACTGAATATTTAAATAATTTTTGCCAAAAATGACGTTTACGCAAAGTGCGCCGTTAGGTGTCGATATGTATACTAATACGTATACTGGCCCCGTGCTAACTCGGGACGTAAAAAGAATGCTAACTAGCTGCCATTCCTACCGGCATGTCGTTTGAGGTGACTAAGGGATTGGGGTTAAATGGGATCAATTTATTAATGGGTAAGCAACCTATCACAAATGTTCCATATGACATCACATCCCTAATATTTATGCTAAAAAGTAAACTAGGAGATATAAAGCCTCAAGGTTCTGTCCACTCCGAATGGGATTGAAGGGCTTGAATATACATATATGTACTATTTCGACCTTTAATCTTTTTTGAGGTGGACTCGGTCTTGAAGGTACGATATTATCTTCCATTTTGCCTATTTGTGGATTTTGTACGTATTTATATTTTTGGTTACGTAGGGGCCGGCCTAATAAGACATATAACAGTCAGATAGACGCTATATTGAAAAAAGGTGACGTTAGGAGTACCTATAACCGCCGAGAGTGTATGAGAGGATGTATGAATATCAATGAAGCGAAAGTGGTCTGTCAGGATCGGGACAAATGGGGATCCGTGATCTCTGCCTACCCCTCTACAGGGAATCAGGCGTGATGTGTATGTATGTATGTTGTACGTATTTGTGTGGTCAATGGAATCTGTTGAGCGATGGGCTAGCATCCTGTCACCAACATCCTATATAACATCACAACCCCAATATTCAAGCTAAAAAGTGACCTTGGAAATATTATCATCTTCGAAATATTATCTTCATATTTGTAAATAGTGGTAGTTTAAGTTATTAATCATTATTATTTGTAAACCCCGAAAGGGATTATATTTATATCCCTTCTGATTTTTATATCAATCAATCCCCCGAAAGGGATTATAATTATATTTATATCAGTCAATATTTATATATAAACAACAAAAAACAAACGCATTGACCCTTGCGGGGTAGTCAGCGGTTCAGGTGTCCATCTCCGCAATTGCGAAGGTAGTAATTCTATGGACACCTCGAACCCACGTGTTAACCAGTTAGTACTTAATGTGACAGGTGGTCAGCCATTTCGCACTTTATTTACATTTACAAGCACTAACTATTATCTGTTCGACGAACAGGTAGGTTTACTCACGATGTTTTCCCTCACCGTACAATTCGATGTAATTTCGTAAATGTGTTTTTATTACGATAATGTACATAGAAAGTCATTAAAATTCATTTCAATTGGTACATGCTCAAGCGGGATTTGAACCCTGTCTACTACGTCGAATTTATAAATATATATATATAACATAAACATTGACCTACTTATAGTCAAATGCGGCAAGAACGAAGTCTGGAGCGGCTGCAAGGTGCTTTGTCCAGCTGACACCTGCAACGCAAGATTTGGACCTCCTCCGAAATGCCCCATGTACCTATGGTGTCCCCCTGGCTGTAATTGCCTTGAAGGTCACTTGAGAAACGGGACCACAAAGGACGAGTGCATCCCTGAAGATCAATGTCCTCGTAAGTTGAATCAGTCTATTGCAGTTCACTGCTGGATGGATACCTCGTTCAAATTACGTCACGATACAAAGTAAAACACTCTCTCAAACTTTCAATACTAATGCTGACGATTAATAACTAACGGGACTTATCGCGTAAGTTTTTATATAATAAAGTTACCTTTATTAGATTGGAGCAGCCTTGGTCACTGGTTTAGGTTAATAATAAAAGTAACTTTTTATATAAAAACTTACGCGATAAGTCCCGTTAGTTATTAATCATGAGTATAAATCGCGAATCTCTTAAAACTACTAATTCTGACGTTGTAATATTTATTAATTTTATTGTGGAAGAGTAGTCACGGGCTTTGAGTGGTCATCTCTTAAATTTCGAAGGCGTGTTAGGTAAGGGTCATTAAAGGCGCGCGTTTTACTAGATAGTCAGCACCTAACGTGATTGGTAATGAACCGTATCACGTTTTTATTCACTGGCTGTTACCTATCCCGATTAATAGGTAGGTTTCCTCACGATGTTTACTTGTTCCCCGAACAGGAATTAGTTCTTGTAAATGGAAACATGGCTTGCCATCAGTCACATTGTGTACTGACTATCTGATTAACGCGTGGGTTCAAGGCGACCATAGAATTACTACCTGCGCGATTGCGGAGATGAAAACCTGAACCTCTAATCCGCAAGCGTTAATAGTTTTGAACGCGTTCCTGTTGTTTGTATTCATTTAATCGTATTTCCAGCTCCACCCAAATGTCCAGAAAACGAAGAGTTCCAGAACTGTGGCACAGCCTGCCCTATCACATGTTCCAATCGCTATGCAAACGCCATTTGTATAGAACAATGTACTCCTGGCTGCTTCTGTAAGGACGGTCTCATACGAAATGACGAGGGAACTTGTGTCAAATATGAAGAATGTCGTAAGTACCAACACTTTTAAACCCCCAACGGGATAGGAAGAAACTATCGATCGCCGCCTGAAACGATGCTGACAAATCTCTCCAAACGGGATAGACAAAAACAATCGATCGCCACCTGAAACGATGCTGACAAATCTCTCTTGTTTCTATCACAGTCATTAACCTTCTCATACATGCTTTTCTGTTCTTCACACTACGTACAGTCGCCTTGATAAGAACGTCACCAATCTGTATAAATTCTACGCGTCCTACGTCAATCTCTAAATTCCATTTTGGCTGTATATATTCCTTTTGTAACCCATTCGTTCATCCATTCGCTCCATGTGCCCAAACCACCTTAACATACACTTATAAACCATCTTAACAATTTTATTATCTCAATAATATTAAAAGCAATTGCGTGCTGCAACATAATACACAGTATATTTGCAAAAACCATCACAACCCCAATATTAAAGCTAAACAGTGAGCTAAGTGATATTATATCTCCGAGGTTCTGTCCACCCTGAAAGGAAATAAAGGACGTGAATGTGCGTTATTACAATACGTATCATAATGCATATTTTTTTTGCTATTAAAATAATGGTTCCAACTGACCTTTGCAGTTAAAGATTGAAATTCATCATAATTCATTAACAATTGTAGTATAGTATTAAAAGTTAACATGTACATTATCTTATTATTCCATGAATTCAAACAAGCAGATATAAATTTATTGTTCCCGTGAACGCAACTGGAACATACCAAATATACAAATGTAAAATAAATTATACAACAAAGATACACACGCAGTTTTTTTAAATTAAACTTTGCTACAAAAATATTAATTAATGTTCATTTGTCTACACTATATTAAACATTATATATTGAAACGTCTTAAAACCAACATAAGGTAAATTACAGGGAAAAACTACACAATAATTCCACACATACAAACTACGGTGCTTCGTCGCAAAGAGCCATTTCATTCCGCCAACAGAACAATTCTAGTTGAGAAGGAAAGCTCTTTTGTTAATCGTATTCTTAGTACTTAGCTAAATGAAAGCGCGCATAAGGGGCCCATTTTCATTATTGTACTACTTCCGTAGTAATAGACGGTACAACTAAGTAGTTTTTCATTACATCATCCCTTATATAATCATAATCTTTTACGTTTTGAGTATAATGTACATAGATATACATTTACACGCTTCAATCCTTTTCTAGGTTGAAAAAACATCGAAGCTTTAGTATCTGCGAAGTCACTTTTGACTAAATATATTAGGAGTCTGATGTTATATGAAACATTGATGACGGGTTGCTAGCCTATCGCTCAACATCCCATTTACTCCTAGACTATTACTCGCTTCCAACGACATGCCGGGAAGAACGGCAGCTGGTTAGCATTCTTTTTACGTCCCAGACTAGCACGGGACAAACGGAAAAATAAAAATAGCTGAAATCAGATCTCGGATTGTAAGCAAATATCGATAGATATCATAGATACATATGATGTAGCGACGAAAATCGGAAAAAGTATGTTAAGGTGGTTTGGACACATGGAGTGGATATATGAAAGGAGGGTCACAGAAGGAATTTATTTATAATACGCTTCACGACTTATGTAGTGTATTGTGTGGTGTGTTACTAAATGTGATAAGGGAAGGTTGCGGTTTGAAAGAAGATGTAGTGACTAAGATTGAAAAGAGCATGCTTCGATGGTTTGGACATGTTATGCGGATGAATGGTAGCAGATTGACAAAAGGAATATATATGAGTGAAGTGGAAGGGCGGTTACGTAGGGGCCGGCCTAATAGGACATATAACAGTCAGATAGACGCTATATTGAAAAAAAGTGACGTTAGGAGTACCTATAACCGCCGAGAGTGTATGAGAGGATGTATGAATGTCAATGAAGCGAAAGTGGTCTGTCAGGATCGGGACAAATGGGGATCCGTGATCTCTGCCTATCCCTCTACAGGGAATCAGGCGTGATGTGTATGTATGTATCTTATTCAATCGGCATATTATTAAGCCATGATAGTCTGGGACGTAAAAAAAAATACTACATCTTGCGTATCTTAGGAGGCAACTAAGGTACTAAAATGAATCTATTGGGCGATGGACTAGTAATAGCTATCACATTATGTCATCACAACTCCAAAATTAATGCTTCTTCTTCTTCTTAGAGTGCCTCTCCAACTAGTGGAGCGATGGGCTAGCATCGAAGAGATATTATTTCTCCTAAATTCTCTCAATTCCAGTATCCAAATGTATATGAACGAATTATCATAAGAATTTCTTTGTTAAAGCACCTCCGACCTGCCCAGAAGGTGAAGAATTCCTTACCTGTGGAACAGCCTGTGAGAAGACTTGTAGTAACCAGTACGACAATACAACGTGCATAGAACAATGCGTCGAGGGATGTTTTTGTAAAAAAGGACTGATAAGGAACCAAGATGGAACTTGTATCAAACCTGAAGATTGTCGTAAGTACTGTTTTGAATTCAGCTAATGGGTAGCAGTAAATTTAAAGTTAAATTTATATGATGAACTGAAATGCCTATCAAAAGATTAATTATATTCTATAACCGCCGTCATGGATTGACGAAATAGATAAAAATAGAGTACCTTTTACGCCTAATACTACGCATTAACTTGTATATAAATGTATAAAAAAAAATCTTAATCATCTGTAAGAGGTTGCGTAGTTTACATAAATTTTGTTTTAAGTAAAATTACCAACTCAAGGATTATTAAGCCACGAGTGATCGTGTTTTGTGACGTACCCTTAGGGAGGCCTACGTCCAGCAGTGGCTTGCATAGGCTGATTGATACATTGATTGGAGGATTATTCATCGCGCCAGTATAATTAGTAAATACATAGGCTTCACGACTTGTGTATACACACTCCCTTTTTTATTATGGCGGGGTAGTCAGTTTAGTAAGGCTTTAATGCCCGTCTCCGAAATTCCGAATTCATGTTAGGTATGGGTCATTCGAAGCCCGCGTATCACTAGATAGACAGCACCCAACGTGATAGGTATTGAACCGTATCGCCGTATAAAGGCACTGACTATTACCTATCCTGAGGGATAGGCAGGTTTCCTCACGATGTTTTCTAATTAGCAAATAATTATTAAAAACTAACATTTCTAGGTAAATGTGGCCCAAACGAAAGATGGACAGACTGCCAAACCTTTTGTCCACCACAACTTTGCGTTGCATCACTCATACATTTGTACTGCGATTACGTCCCTAAAACATGCGTGCCTGGCTGCGAATGTATCGACAACTATGTCAGGAAAGACTCCTTTTCAGATCCATGTATCCCTAAGGATCAATGTCCAAGTATTCATTTGTTTCTAGATTTCTGCAGTTGTTTCCTTCCTGGCACTGTGTTTTCTATCTTCTCGTGTTATGAATATTTCTTTATTTGCTGGTAGCACTAAGGCACTGTGTGATTTTCTTTTGATTTTGACATGGTACACTATCACAATGTACAAGAAAATACAGCCTTTATTAAAAGCTGCATATTATGCATTTATTCTATCAAAGGGTGTTTCTCTAGGAGAGATTTTTGGTTTATGGTTAGTTCATTAAGTACTAATAAAGAATATTTTAACTGGTTACGTTGTCTGTTTTTAAATTGGCACAGTTATTTTATCGAATGTTTGTTGGTTGTAATCGATGCTTTTCTTATTGCCTTCGTAATTTATATAATAAGTCTGTTTGCTCAGTCACAATTTTTTATTTAAACTTCTTTTTGCTGACATTTATAATTAATATTCACATTTA
Organism: Leucoptera coffeella; assembly: GCA_030578115.1. Classification (NCBI taxonomy): domain Eukaryota; kingdom Metazoa; phylum Arthropoda; class Insecta; order Lepidoptera; family Lyonetiidae; genus Leucoptera; species Leucoptera coffeella. The sequence goes on along the minus strand of JAMBLF010000054.1, from coordinate 167,374 downwards.
ATTTCAAAAACAACTTTTCAGCTTTGGTTTGACACAACTTCTTTTCACTATATCTGAACTAAGCACTGAACTATAGGTAAGCACATCAAGTCCTTATACGATCCAACCGTTAGCATTTACTTTCACAGCAAAAGAAGATAATTGTCCAGAAAATGAACATTTTGAGGAATGTGGTACTTCTTGTGAAAGAAATTGCAGCAATATAGACGTTACTGATTTCTCCTGTATAGAGGCTTGTAAGCGAGGTTGCTTCTGCGATGACGGCCTCATCAGAAACTATGAGGGAAAATGTGTGAAAAGAGACGATTGCGGTTAGTACTCAAAATCTATTTATTTATGTAACATGTGTACATTAAGACCTTAAAATAAATTAACAAGTATCAATATGTCCTACCCTTATGGTTCGGCTTACAAACTAGAACTTACAAACGATTAATACACATTGCTAACCATGTGTGTGGCCCCTGAAGAAAAAATCGTTAAATTTGAGACCCGGTCTAATTTGGATAGGGACAATAAAATCTTTAAGGAATAAGCGTATTTCAACTTGCCTAATCATATTGTTGTAAAGTTCTCTTATAAATTGATTATGCTGTTACTGTTTTGAGACTGATTATCGTCTTTGATTTTTCAGAGAAATGTGGCATAAATGAGGTGTTCAGTAACTGCTCAATACAATGTCCGGAGCAGACATGCCAATCCATCTATTCTCTCTACTATTGTCCAGAAAACCAGACTTGTGTACCCGGGTGCGATTGTTTACCGAATTATCTAAGGAACGGTACTGTGAAAGACAAATGTATCAAATCTGAAGAATGCCCTCTGCCGTGTAAGTTATCCTTGGTACTTAAGACATTTTGACATTAACATCAGCTAGTTCACTGTGTGATATAGGTTTGGTCTACACCAAATCACTTCGTTCTTTTTGTTCGCAGTACGTTTCTAATTTCCTTGATAATTTACATTCATACATGTAAAATACATATCAACTGATGTGTTTCAATGTACTCAGAGCTTCAGCGTAAAACATTGACTTGGTCACTAACAACACTGAGTTTTTACCAATAATATACCAATTAAGAGTACCAGATCATTAATGTACATAGACTGATTACTGATACCACGTATACATATACATTCACGTCTTTCAATTCCTTTTGGGGTGGACAAAAACAGTGGAAATGATAATATCTCCAAGGTCACTTTTTAACACGTATTAAAGTTTGTGATTTCAAAATATGGAACATTGGTAACAAATTGATAACCCATCGCTCAATACATTCCATTTAACCCTAGTCCCGTAGTCGCCCCCTACGTCATGCCGGGAAGAACGGCAGCTAGTATGCATTCCTTTACATCCCAGCTAGCTCGGGATACTCAGCTTTATCATTTCATCTAATTTCAGGGATCTTATGTCCAGAAAACGAAGTATACAATCCATGTGGATCAGCTTGTCCAAGAAACTGCAGCAATTTGAATGACACTGAATTGGTGTGTACTGACCAATGTGTTCCTGGATGCTTTTGTGCTGAAGGATTAGTGAGGAATGACGCTGGGTCTTGTGTGGAGCCTGCAAAGTGTAGTAAGTAGAAAAAATATACATACATGCGTACGCATCTAGTCCGTGTTCCTAAAAAGGGTGAGATCACGGATTTTCTTGATACACACTTTCTTTCTTTGAGATCCATACACTTATTGGTTATGGGTACTTCAAACGTAAACTTAAAATCAATAATAATACTTTAAAGTATATTGAGCCGTGAGTTATATTAAAACTTCACACTTATTTTAGTCTACAGCTGATTTGGACTAAAATATACCAGTCTTCAATGAAAATTGTTATTTCAGCCATGTTTAGATAAGCTTCAAAATGAACGAGCTGTTCATGAACCTTCATTCCATAAAGGTCATATAAATTGATCTTCTAGCAATTAATGTGTCTGTATTTACACTGTTTCTCCGATTTTCAGCATACTTAGATTGTTGATGTGAACAGATTTTGGAATTATTGTGATGATGGCAACTTATTGTGCAAACATACCAACAAAATCACCTGCAAGAAAATGGGACTTACCGCGAATATTTATAAACAAAGTATTACCTTTGCTATCCCACATTTCCAGTTCACCCGTGACCATGACCCTTGCAACATGTCCAAAACGTCGTTAAGATTTGTTTATAAAGATTAAGTCCTGTTTTTTTGTAAAAAATATAAAAATCACGTGTCACCAAAAAATTAAAAACACCTGCATTTTAAGTTAGTACAATTTTAATGCTGGAATAGATCTTGCTAGTTAAAATTTTATTTTAGATAACCAATGCCGAGAAGACGAAGAATTTCAAGAATGTGGAACTGCTTGTGAAGAAACCTGTGATAACTACCAGGACACTGATAAAGTGTGCACTCTACAGTGTGTTAGTGGATGTTTCTGCAAGCCTGGCACTATAAGGGGCCCAGGTGGAATTTGTGTGATACCTGAACAGTGTCGTGAGTATTTTTTCATTCTTCCTCGTACATGTTTTAAAATATTATCTAAACGATAACTAATAAAATTCAGTTGTAGTTGAATAACAAGTTTTAAGTATTAATAACATTTTGAAAACAAAGAATGGGTCTTTTTTAGACCTTGCTTGAATGTAGCAAGGGGATTGTTAACAACTTATCATCAAATGTCACGCTTAGCAATTAAAGAAATAATGAAGATTTCTAGTCACACACATTTTGTATTTTCTTAGCAACGCCACCTAAAGAAATATGTGGTAAGGATGAAGTCTACCAAGAGTGTGGAACAGCTTGTGAAGTGACGTGCCAGAACTTCAACGAAACTGACAGGGCATGCATTGAACAGTGCGTCAGTGGTTGTTTCTGCAAACCCGGTACTATAAGAGGACCTAACGAGAAATGTGTAGCGCCTGAAGAATGCTGTGAGTAAACTTTGAAAAGTATAACTCACAGACATAAATGCATAGATATATTCACGCATTTTCGCAGAGCATTTAGTATGGTACCTGGAACGATCCAGACGAATACTTCTTACTTCACTCACAATCATTAACGTTTTTAAACAATTATCCTTTTTCTTCGCGTGAAACGTGCGAGAAACTCATAGAAAACTATTTAAATATTTCTCCAGAAGTATCACTGAATTTTCAGAGAGTCTTTAGTTTTAATTTGTTACGGAGACGAGTGGGCGACCCATTGCCTAAATCCAAATGAAAACTCTGAGCTGTGTCTAGTTAGTCTCAATGAACTGATAGCAGAAGACAATCTAGAGATAAAATTGGGAAATTAATCATTTTATTGATTATAATAAGAGATCTTGTCAAAAGTAAAAAAAATCCTCACGGATTCAGATTCATTGCAAAGATTCCAATATTAGATAACATCTTTGTGATTCTTGAAAAGTCACATTGAATTTGTTTTGTTAATAAGCCTTTTTAATAATGAATTCAAACAACATAGACGTGAAGGCAAGGTTAACCTCAAATGTTTACCATCAAGCCTCAAAAGATTAGCTAGAAGTAAAAGATAAAGATTTAAATATATTTTTTATTACAGTTAAATGTCCCAAAAACGAAGTTTATAAGGAATGTGGCTCCCTCTGCCCAAAAACTTGTAGCAATTTAAACGACACCCAGACTGCGTGTCCGGCTCTTTGCGTACGAGGATGTTTTTGCGAAGATGGTTTGGTCCGGAACTACGAAGGAGATTGCGTCCAGCCTTCAGAGTGTCGTAAGTGAAATTTGAATTCACAGATAAAAAAATCATATATATAGTGATGTAGTTATATAATTACAAAACTCATGGACATGGACAACTTACAATAAAAAAAGTTCTTATTACAAGAAAAAATATGTTTTATATCGTTATTTCTTCGGTCTACCCTAAATAAGGAAATAAACTGAATCGAGTAATTGGTAGACTTTTATAGACCTCTATCTTAGCATCTAAGTGTTGATCGAAGATACATCAAACCTGAATAAATTTCCTCTCAGTATGAACGAGTGTACTGCTGGACTTATGCCTCTTAGGATTTCCTCCGCTGAGATCTTCTTGCGGCGTCTCTCCTCCAGCTCGACCCTGTCGTCTTCTTGATGATATGTATCAATTTAGCATATTAAATTTAATTTTGATACTGTTTTCAATTTTGTAGCTTAAGTGCATTTTTCCAACAGCCACCGAAACTCCTTGCAGAGACGATGAAGAGTTCCAAGATTGTGGAACAGCTTGTCCTTTAACCTGTGACAACTACAATGACACAAGCAGGGTCTGTACTAAGCAGTGTGTCAGGGGATGCTTCTGTAAGCCTGATACCATTCGCGGACCAGGCGGTATTTGCATAGCCCCTGATCAGTGTCGTGAGTACTTGTGCAATATGTGCTTCTATATGTTTATTTAATTTTACAGTTTTTGGCTATACGGCCATATACAACGAGGTTTAGTCGCCCAATCTATTTTGTATCTTACCAAAGTGTTTAATTTTTTTTCTTTCATACATACGGATCCTCATTCGTCCCGATCCTGTCAGACCACTTTTACTTCATTGATATTTGTGCGTCTTCTCATACAAACTCTGCGGTTATAAGTACTCGTTAACGTTACCCTTTTTCAATATAGCGTCTATCTGTCTGTTATATGTCTAATTGGGCCGGCCTGTACGTAACCGCACTTCTACTTCAATCATATATATTCCTTTCTGCTATCATTCATCCGCATAACATGTCCAATATTATTTATCTTTTATTTCATTTTACCTAGGTTTTAGATACATTCCATGCAAACAGGCAATATATTTAAAAATAATTTGATTCACATGTCACGTCGACAACCTTTCAGTAACTCATTCGCATTAAACATTTACCAAAACTAATTCACCAATGATAACATTTGTCACAGCATCTCAACCAATCAAATGCCACGATGACGAAGTATATCAAAAATGTGGTACAGCGTGTGAAATTACCTGTGAGAACGTTGATGACACGAACAGAGTTTGCACCGAGCACTGTGTAGAGGGTTGCTTTTGCAAGTCTGGGACTATAAGAGGATTCAACGGAAAATGTGTGCCTCAGAGTGAATGCTGTAAGTTTTTAATTTTACACAGATATATTCATGCCTCTATTTCGTTAACGGATTAGGTAGGGACTGATATCTGGCTGGAATGATCCAGATAAATTTCTCTTACGTCATTCACCTCCAATAACTTTATCATACATATTTTTCTGTTATTCACGTTACGAGCAACGAAAATTTTAATACAAAAGAAACAATACAACATAGATCAAGAAATCTCATCTACAGACTTACTAACATATGTTCACTTTTATTCTAGACAAATGCGGTAAAAATGAGAAGTGGACTAATTGTACCGAGACTTGTCCCCCTCAATATTGCATGTCGTTGATCGCAAAATTCAAATGCCCAGCCAACAAAACTTGTAAGCCTGGCTGTGATTGCGTTGAAGGCTTTCTGAGGAACGGTACTGCTAGTGACATCTGTATTCCGTACAAGGAATGTCCTGAATATCGTAAGTAAAAAGATTAAATGGTTATTCTATGAAGTCTTTAAAGCCAAATTAAAAAAATTGTATACGTAAAATTATATTTTTTTTAAATGCTCATGTACTTTAATAATACACGAGAAGGTAGACGAAACCTTTGATTATAGGATACTAATATATATACAAAACAATGCCTTCCCATAACCATTTGAAACCTTATATCCTAAGTCTTATCGGTAAGAATACAAAAAGAGTATCAAAGTGTTCATAAAATGAACTACACTGAAATAGCGTAGCTGTACACGTATAGCTACTTCCTTATTGTTCACAGCAAAAGAACCAACGTGTCCAGAAAACGAAGTCTACGACTCTTGTGGATCAGCTTGTCCCAGAACTTGCCAGAACCTCACAGACACCGACACTGGATGCCCAGCTGTCTGTGTACCTGGATGTTTTTGCAAAGAGGGCCTCGTCAGGAACCATAAAGGAATCTGTGTCGCGCCTGAAGAGTGCAGTAAGTAAAGAAAAATGAACCTTATGTAAGTTAAATAAGGATAAAATCATTATAAGCAGCTGTAACTAAATGGGTAAGACCTTTGACTTATTATTAGAGGTTCTAAATTTGAATCCCGGCTCTGACATCTACCATTGAATGAAATTTAAAAATATGTAATAGTTATTTTTAAACACTTGCGATTTATACCTATTTTATTTACTTTGTGAGACCAAGTCGTTTCACGAATAAATATAAATACATAATTTAATTAATAATATGTGTTTTGATTTATGTACATAATTTACATTCGCTAACGAAGCAACATAGTGAGGAATCTTGCCTGTCCCTCGGAGTGGGTAATAGCCAGTGCCTATATACGGCGATTTGATTCACTACCTATCACGTTGGGTGCTGTCTATCTAGTGAAGCGCGGGCATAGTGGCTCATATCTAATTGTGTAAGAACCTTTCACGTAGAGCTATTTGGTGGAACATAGTCTTCTACAAGATAGGGAAGGAGGTGGTCACTCTAATTTTTTATTTTATTTAGGTTGCAAATAAGCACCATGATTAATAATTAACGGGACTTATCGCGTAAGTTTTTATATAATAAAATTACGGGTGCTAGAATAGTAGTCTTGTATAGTATGCCCGTGACCATAGCTACTGCAACGTAGCCGAAACGTCGGGTTAATAAAGGTAATTTTATTATATAAAAACTTACGCGATAAGTCCCGTTAATTATTAATCATGAGTATATATCGCGACTCTCTTAAAACTTTAATAAGCACCATGTTTATTACATTCTACTTCTATTCACACTATAATGTTGGTCTCAGATAAATGCGGTGAAAACGAAAAGTGGACTAACTGTACAATAAAATGTCCTCCTCAAGTATGTGTCTCGCTGGTGGCTAGATACAACTGTCTATTGAACACTACCTGTGAACCGGGATGCGATTGCATTGAAGGCTTCTTGAGGAACGGAACGGTGAATGATAGATGCATACCAACTAAGCAGTGTCCGCAATATCGTAAGTATACTCTATTATGAACATAAATAACTACATCAAAGAATTCAAAAACTTTCTCAAACCTTGTCGTGGATTTCTGGCTGTTAAATAGTTTTTAACGATTCTATTATTTACAATGAAATTGTCACTTACTAGTCGGAGCGTAAAAATGACATTAACTAGCTGCCGTTCTTCCCAGTAAGTTATAGGGCTCAATTAAGGGATTGGGACTAAATGGAAGCAATTGAGCAATGGGCTAGCAAACTGCTACCTTTGTTTCAAACAATATTCTCTTTATTTTTAATTCGACTCTCCGAGGTTCTGTCCACTCCGAAAGTGTGCAAATGATATTAAAGCAAATGTATGTAAGTAAAAAGATTCCGTTATAAAACTCCCGGTCGCAGCAGTAACAAAAAGCAACACTGGGCATTTGTAGAGATAGACAAGTCATAGGTAACAGTCATTTTCTGTAAACGGCAATAGAGTTGCCATCTGTTTAATGGCTAAAGATCCGAATCTTTTTACTGAATCTTGTGATTACACTGAGATCCTAACAGGTTCAAGTATGGTATAGCAAGAATCACTCTCTAAAGCAAAAGAGGAAGCTTCTTACCTAAAATGTTCAACTAGTAGCAGTAAGTATTGTTCAAATTTATATATATCTTCTCTTTAGACTGTTCAATACATATGTGCATAACATTCACGACTATATAATACAATATGTGACAAATGAAGTTTAACAAACAAAATAAAAGTAAATATTTACATAGCGCCACCAGTGTCCCGAATTTAGCTACCAGAAGCAAAAGTCCCCAGCACACTAGCAGCGTTGCCCCGCTGAATAGCCAACGACAACCTCAGGGCCATATTTTCATTTAATTACATGTTTTAGAATATTGATTTTTATACACCGCCATCTGTGATATTTATGTTAATCTACTCACAACAAAGTTTCTCATTCCGTGGCACTAGAGGTCACCACAGTATGAAGCAAATTAAAATTCCTTTCCAGCAAAGGAACCAGAAAATGAATGTCCTGATGGAGAAGAGTTTCAAGAATGTGGAACAGCATGTGAGACGACGTGCACAAATTATAAAGACACAGACAAAGTGTGTGCCCAGTATTGTGTAAAGGGATGTTTCTGTAAGGCTGACACTATCAGAGGTCCTGATGGAAAATGCATACCGCCGGAGCAGTGTCGTGAGTATCTGAATATGCTGTATGAAACCCCTTCACTTTAAGCTTCGATTTTGGTATATTTGTCACGACCAAGGTCAGACATAGAGATATATGAACACAAAAATATAGAACATTAGAATTTAACGAAATCTGTCCAAAATAGGCATCCAAAAAATTAACTAAGAATCTAAAGTAAATCGAATATACCGTAAATTTATTGTCGACTTAAAATCTTTTTTTATGATTTCCTATTTAAGTAATGTTTCGATAGAGTCTACCGTACCCCTGCAATGTGTCGTTTTGGATTAAAAGAATCTGATCCACTGCTTAGTGTATGGTATTGTGTACAAATATGTGCTAGAGCGTTTAAGTACTAAGGGATATTCAAAGTCTAGTAGAACATTTTCTCACTTATTCGAATATAAGGCTAAGTATGCTTTCTTAACTGATACCGTAGTTTTGATGGCATTGATTTAAAATGAGCTATCGACCTTAACCAATAAAATCCATTCAGCGAGTCCCATTTCTACCTTCTACAACATGCCTAGAAGAAAATCAACATCATCAATCAGTATTTTATTTACGAGATTAATGTATTCTTAATTTCAGCTCCCGAACCCACCTGTCCACCAAATGAAGTCTTCCAATCCTGTGGAACAGCATGTCCGAAGACCTGTAGCAACTTTAATGATACTGAAACCGTCTGCATTGAACCATGCCAGCCTGGTTGCTTCTGCAAGGAAGGAGAAGTTCGAGATTACCAAAATAAGTGTGTTCCACCGGAAGGCTGTCGTGAGTTTTGATTTACTCAAAAATGTTTATCTTATACCCTACTTAAGTATCTTAATAAAGATCACAGAAAGGTCAAACAGGATAAACTATCTATCTCATTTTTAATAAAATTGAAAAATTTCTTCATATTCAACTAAATGAACATAATTATTATGTAAAGATTCTGTAAAATACTTATTACTAAAGGACGTTATGAACATTTTTCAGTAAATTTTCATTTATATTTAGTTTGTTGTTGGGGACAAGTATGCAAAGTAAACAATATTGGCAATAGTGATTACATTATCAACCAAACAATAAGTGTATCTCAAGTTGCTGCTTACCATTAGTTTTATATTGTACTTTGTTTAAGAAAAATTATTGCCAACATCTTATTTGCTTACATTCCAAAGTCTCAAAACAGATACAGTCAAAAATTTTCACCACTTTTTTATTACGTTCTTGCTACCAGCCCAAGATCCAAACGACTTATGCCGTGAAGACGAGGAGTTTCAATCCTGTGGCACGGCTTGTCCTTTGACCTGCGACAACTATAACGACACCAACAGGGCCTGTACCCTGCAGTGTGTGAGTGGGTGCTTCTGCAAGCCCAACACTATCAGGGGACCCGATGGAATGTGCATACCGCCGGAGAAATGCCGTAAGTAGATGAAGAAAGGAAGATTTAGTTTGAAATGCTTTTTATTCAATATGAGGATTAAAAAATCACTTATTGAAGGTCAAAAAAAAAAAAAACATTTCCACCGGAAAAGTTGTCATTACAATTAGTTAATTTAAAAAATATATATATGAATCAAATTAAACTATTGGCAGTAGTATTTATATTCTGGAGTGGCCTTATAGGATAATGTACTATTGATGTTGTTAGAAAATCTTATGCCTAGCAATCAAATTGCATAAAATTTAACACAAACAGTAACAGAAGAAAAAACTTTAAGAGCAGACCGTCATCTTTGGTCAATTGTTTTGATACGGTGTTCCGTAGATAAATATCTTTAAACAATCCCAAGTCCTTTCACCTCGATACATTTAAAAAGAACATGCGACTGATTTCGGTCGTTTGACCTACACCGTTTCAATGCGGCAGGCACAGACTCACTCCTTACAAACCACTTTTACTTAATTGACACTCATATTATACTTTTAAGAGATTCGCGATTAATACTCATGATTAATAACTAACGGGACTTATCGGTTAAACATCGGGTTAATAAAGTTAACTTTATTATATGAACATACGCGATAAGTCCCGTTAGTTATTAATCATGACACTCATATAGATACTTTTAACGTCACCCTTTTTCAACGTTTAGTTTCACAAAGAAGTGATGTATAAGTTGCTAAAAACCTTGACATTGTTCCAGCAAAAAGGAGAAAAAGAAGTAGCCCAAATTGTCCAGAACACCAACACTACGAAACCTGTGGAACCTCTTGTGAGCCAACTTGTGACAATCCAGACCCAAAGTTTTGTACCATGGAATGCAAGGAAGGTTGTTTCTGCGACGATGGCTATGTTAAAAAAGATAAGGATTGTGTAAAGCTAGAAGACTGCTAATAAAAAGTTTAAGAATTTTTTTTTTGTATATTTTTTTTGCATTTTTATATAGCGGCTGTAGCCCAGTGGGTAAGACCTCGGACTTCGTATAAGAAAGATCCTAGGTTCGAATCCCGACTCTGGCATGTACCAATGAATGAAATTTAATTATGTGTTTTCATTTACGTACATAATTTACAGTCGCTAACTGTGAGGGAAAACATCGTGAGGAAACCTGCCTATCCCTCAGTATTAGTAATAGTCAGTGCCTATAGGCACTATATATACGGCGATACGGTTCACTACCGTGAATAACTAACACTATAACGTGATGTTGGGTGCTGTCTATCTAGTGATACGCGGGCGTCGAGTGACCCATACCTAACATGCCTTCGAAATTTCGGAAATGGGAATTCAAGCCTCTGACTACCCCGCCACAATAAAAAAGGAAGTGTGTATACACAAGCCGTGAAGCGTATGTTGTATATTTATTTTATTTTGCCCGACCCGTCCGTAGTTCGGTCAGGCGACTGTAGCCTGTACCAATATTGATGCTTCAAAGTGAAGTGACGTCATATTGTCATAAATTCGCGATTCTGTCTGGCCTTAAAGCAATACAGTGTCGGCCATTGGTATCCCTTTTGCGGTACGTAGCTAATCGGAACTATTACAATAACATAATCCCGTTCCGTTTAATTGAATAGTTTGGGGATCCCAGGGCTGGAGCATTTTTCTTTCAAAGAATTAGCATAGCTATTCAGAGGGGGAATGCTATCAGTGTCTTGGGAACCCTACCACCCTCTGACAGCGATGATTATAAACATTTATTCTATGTAATTTAATTTTTATTTCTACTTTAGGTTTATAGTTTTAATTTCTTGCCTTATTGTATCTCATTATAGATTGATAAATACAAATACAGTATATATAATCATAACATATTAAATAAGTAAGTATAGACATAGTAAGTATTCTCCAGAATCCTGACTTCTCACTTAACACGAAGATTGGACGAACACCAACCCACAGAACAAGCAGGCTTCAGGAAAGGCTATGGAACAAATGACCATATATTTACACTTCGGCAGGTCATCCAAAAGTCGGAAGAATACAACAGTCCTTTATATCTAGCCTTCATAGACTATGAGAAGGCATTTGACTCAATCGAACACTGGGTAGTAACAGAGTCACTCTATCGTTGTCACATAGATTACCGGTACATTCAAATTCTGAAAAACCTGTACAAATCGGCTACTATGATGGTTCAATTAAAAGAAAGGACAGACTTAATACCAATCCAGAAAGGAGTTAGGCAAGGAGATGTAATCTCGCCAAAATTGTTCACCAATGCTATGGAGGACATCTTCAAAACCTTGAACTGGGAAAGGAAAGGTATAAATGTCGATGGTGTATACTTGAACCACCTACGCTATGCGGACGATGTTGTATTAATTGCTAAATCAGTAGTGGACCTAAAGCAAATGATAGAGCAATTTATACCAGGCGTCTTTGCGGACTGGCCTCAAGATGAATATGGATAAGACCAAGATTATGGCAACAGAAGATCTCTCGCACTATCTAATGCCACTTGACGGTCAACCACTAGAACAGGTGGAGGAGTACCCATACCTTGGCCAAACCATAAAGCTGGGACGTGATTCTATGATGGCCGAGATAAGTCGGAGAGTACAGCTGGGCTGGGCAGCTTTTGAGAAGATGAGACATGTACTTCAGTCTAAGCTGCCACAGTCCCTCAAGACGAAAGTGTTTAACCAATGTGTTCTGCCGACTATGACATACGCATGTGAGACATGGACTTTGACAGACAAAATGATGCAAAGATTAAAGGTCACACAAAGACACATGGAACGCGCCATCCTCGGCATCACTTTACGGGATAGGGTCCGGAACGAGACCATAACACAGCGCACCAAAGTTGTGGACATAGGACAACGAGTTGCTAAGCTGAAATGGGCTTGGGCCGGACATGTGTGTCGTAGAGATGATGGACGATGGAGTAAGCGCGTCCTGGAATGGAGACCTAGACATCTAAAAAGAAGTGTCGGCAGACCACCTGCCCGATGGTCTGATGATCTGTCGAAGGTAGCTGGCTCCCTCTGCCTAGCTAGCATGAATTTATCACCTGTATCGCCGCTATCGCTATCGCTTTAGCGTTTATATCACCCCAGCGAGCACGAACTTATCGCGCGATAAAAGACGTAGCAGTGAGAGGAAACCCGTAGCAGTGATAGATTTTCTAAAAGACAAAACAGAATAACAAAGTGTGCATGTCAACTAATGTCAAACGTCAGTCATTTTTTACTGAGTCTGTCGTTTTAAAATCAGCTGATCCAAAGAAAGGCGGCCATCTTTGGCTCATATCACGGGTATCGCCAGCTATCGCCTAGCATTTGCTAGGTGACAAATAAAACAGTGATATAGAATGTTCATGCTCACCCTTCCATACAATTATATCGTTATATCACCCGGCTACGGGTTCTTCTCACTGCTATCGCCTTTCTATCACAAGTGATAAAGTTCATGCTTAAGGGAGTGTTAAAATGATATAAATCCGGTGATAGAGTCTCTATCGCGGTGATAGAGCAATTCATGCTAGCCCAGCTGGACTAGAAAAACAGAAAACCGTGCACAGTGGAGGAAGATTGGAGAGGCATATGCCCTACGGTGGGCGAATTAGTAAGTGCTGTAAAGAAAGAAAGAAAGAAAGAAGTATAGACACAGAAGATATATCAGCTATACATAATTACTGACGGTGAGGGAAAACATCGTGAGGAAACCTGACTATACCCCGGGAGAGGCAGCCAGTGCTGTTATGTATACACAAGTCATGGAGTATGTTATTTATTCACAACTCTCATGCATGCATGACTGAAGAATAAATTTTAAAGCGTTTGTGATTGGCGTCATTGTCATTAAAATAAAGTTTATTATAAAATCATGCAACTATTAAATGACGTTTTAAACTTGCTTGTTTTAACACGCCATAAAATTTTATGTTTTACTGCACTGTAATGTATATATATATCTCGTTTACGAATAGCAAAATGGTTTTTAACAGTAGGGACACTGAATGTCCTTTGTTTACTATGATTATTATATTCTTATTTTCTGTTCTGGTTGTTTCTTTCGACATATGCCAGTCTCAATGTGTGCCTCCCGATGATTGCGCTGTTGATAGTACTCGTAAGTATTATTAATACCCCTGCCTTTATCTCAACTAGTTAGGGTCGGCAACATGTTTCTCGCTTCCATACTCTTCTATCAGCCGTCAGTTCTGCAGTCACTTCCTTACATTATATCGTGGTTTACAAAGTACATTTATATCTTTTGTCCTCTTTCAAACTCTAAACTACATTATGGTCATTGCCAATCTCGTCACATGATTTTCGTTGATTCATCACGTGTTAAGTTTATTATTTAATTCATCAATATGTTTAATTATTTTTAGGGATAACGCATTCACATGGAACGAGCCTAATAGCAACGTAAAGCAAATTAACAATGCATTTTGTAAAATGTCAGTTATTTGCTAATCTTTTACGTTATAATTCTTTAATAATAATAATATTTTAGGGCTTGTTAAGTTAATTTACAACTTGTGTTAAGAGTACTAGTCAACCGATACTTTAGTAATACATACTTATTTTAGATAGATTAATACATATTATAGCATAAATAATCAACGACCTGTCTGGAAATGATCAAAACAGCGTATTTTTTCTACCTCCACCGGTAATCGACCCTTACAATTAGTATTCAAGTAGTTTACCGTTCACACTATGAGATCGTAAGTTATATATTGACGACCTCCGTGGCGCGATCGGTTAGACACCTAAACGCTAATCGTGAGGTCCCGGGTTCGATTCCCGGTGGAGACAGAGTTAAGAACTTCGCTTTTCTTCTGCTTTCCAGTCTGATGGTTGATTATATATGCTATTTACGTATTTATCTATACATGATATGTATACATTTCTTAAATATACGTTGACTAGTACGCTTAACACAAGTCTTAAATGTACTTACAAAGAGGCTAGCTCAATTTGTGTAATAATGTCCAAATATTATTATATTATATGCCAATCTTTTTCAGCTCCCACACAGTGTCCTACTAACGAGCATTACTCCAGTTGCGGAACAGCCTGCCCGAAGACTTGTGAAAACCGGAATGAAACCAGCTTTTGCACCTTCCAGTGTGTCATAGGCTGCTTTTGTGACGAAGGACTGGTCAGGAATAGTCAGAACCAGTGCGTCAGGCCGGAAGAGTGTCGTGAGTTCTTTACATACATAATTGCACGACTATATAGCGCCTATAATAATAATAATAATATAAAAATATTTGGACATTATTACACCAATTGAACTAACCCCTCGGTTAGTACATTTAAGACTTGTGTTAAGGGTACTAGTCAACGTATATTTAAGAAATACATATATACTTATAATATATAGGTAGATAAATACATATATAATCAATGACCAGACTGGAAAGCAGTAGAAAAGCGTTGTTCTTAACTCTGCCACCACCGGGAATCGAACCCGGGACCCCACGATTAGCGTTTAGGTGTCTAACCGATCGCGCCACGGAGGTCGTCTATATAGGCAGAGACTATCGATCGCCACGTGGAACAATCCTGACAAATCTCTTGCTTCACTCACAGCCATTAACCTTCTCATACATGCTCTTATATTCATCTCGCTAAAAATACCCGCCTTGAGAAGATTTGATGTTCTAAGCGGCCTAACCTGTTTAACTCTATCTAATTTTTTCATTCTACATATGTAGATATACAGTGTCCAGTGGTATATGGGACGTAAAAAGAATGCTAACTATCTGCCGTTCTTCATTGTGTCGTAAGAGACGACTAAGGGAATAGGGGTAAATTAAATCTTTTAAGCGATGAGCAGCGACCTGTCACCATTGTTCCTTATGACATAACAACCCCTATATTTATGCTCAATACTGACCATGCAGATGTTCTGATATCTCCGATGTTCTGTCCACCTCTAAAGAGTTTAAAGTACGTGAATGTATATAGTAAATATATAAATACAATACACAAATTCTCTTAATTAATTAATTAACCCACGGGGTCATAAGGGATCTTGCCCATCGGTTACAAGAGTCCAGTGGGGATCGCAGGGCTGGTAGCTTCCTCCGCCAGAGAATTAGTCAGGCTATTCAGAGAGGGGATGCTGCCAGCATATTGGGCACTCTGCGCTCCAACGACAGTGACAATTTTTTAGATATATTTAATTTATAGGTAAATTATTTTAATTAGTTTTAAGTTTGTAAATACTTTGTTAGTTTAATTCCTTGTTTTCTTGTCTTTCAAGCTGCGAACATTTGTCAAGAAAACGAACATTTCAATACTTGTGGCTCGAAATGTCAGAAAACCTGCTCAAATTACAAGAAAAATGTACCCTGTACGAGACAGTGTATTATAGGCTGTTTTTGTAATAAGGGCTTCGTTAGAGGGAAGAGCGGAAGCTGTGTCAGAATCCAAGATTGTTGTGAGTATTTATAAGCACCGAGTGTGTATGAGGAAGTGAGTTTTAAAAAGAAGGGGTTTGTTAGTGCGAGATGAAAATGGGCATCCGTGATCTCTGCCTACCCTTCGAATGGAAATGGGCGTGATCTGTATGTATGTAAATATCACTGGTAAAATTATCTCCTTTCTTTTCTACTACTTATAAAACTTAAAAACATAAAACTTTTTTATTGGTTATAGATTTAGTACTAATATATTTTCCTTATCATTAGTCCCTTAGTCGCCTCCTATGACATGTTGGGAAAAACAGCAGCTAGTTAATGTTTATTTTACATCCCAGTTAGAATGAAACAGGTTTCTTTTTAGTTTGGTGTATATAATAATATGTTCTACATAGGTACTAAATCATACCTGTCATGGTCTTACATAATTAATTACGTCACATTTTGTTTCCTCAGCCAGGCATCACAGAGTGAAAAGAACTCTACGAAGGTTGCGACTCAGCTGGATTGATTGACAACCACCGTAGAACAACAAAAAAATATACTATCAATAAAATTTGGCGTATCTTTGTATTTTCAATCAATCAGCCTCTGTCAGTCCACTGCTAGACGTAGGCCTCCCCAAGGTTACGTCAGAAAACACGATCACTCGTAGCCCCCAGCCAATCACTACCAGCGACCTTTTTCAGGTCATCGGTCCATCTAGCAGGGGGCGTCCTACACTACGTTTACCGAGACGCGGTCGCTATTTAAGAATAGCTTTGCTCCAACGGTCGTCAGTTCTGCGACAGACGACCGGCCCACTGCCACTTCAGCTTGCAACATCAATAGACAATGTCTACGACTTTGGTTCTCTGCCGGATAATCTCGTTCCGGACTCTATATTTTATAAATGTTAAATACATAGGTATAATATTTTATATTTTTCACACGTGGGTTTGAGGTGGCCATAGAATTACTACCTTCGCAATGCGGAGATGGACACCTGAACCTCTGACTACCCCGCAAGGGTTAATGATCGTGAACGTGTTTTCTTTTTTAACTTATATTTATAGTCAAATAGACACGATGTTGAAAAAGGTACTGGTTGTCTGGCGAACCGTTGAGGACCAAAAGGTTTGACATAGATCACTCAATATATGAAGCTTTTAAGGGTAAATATGTTTTTGATTCAAGTATTGACTGTTCATAATTATGTTCTATTGATTAATAACTAACGGGACTTATCAGTCTGCCCGTGACATCGGATTAATAAAGGTAACTTTATTATATAAAAACATACGCGATAAGTCCCGCTAGTTATTAGTCATGAGTATAAATCGCGAATCTCTTAAAACTATAATGTTCTATTGTCCAAAATGTACAAACACTACAAATTTATTAAACAGAGTTTAAGAAGCAAGTAAGATCTTATGAGTCAATGACATGTCTTAATTGATAGACTAGCAACCTCCAATAAGTTCCATCTGACATCAACACTTGATCATGATAAAAAGTAACCTTGTATATTATAATATATCCGAGGTTCTGTCCACCCGAAAAGGGATTAAAGGACGTGAATTATTTACGGTCTCTTCTCCAAAAATGGAACAACTCTAAACATTTTATTTTCCCCAGAAACATAATAATACAATAAACAGAGTGCTAATGGTTGTGATTTCGTGAATCGCCACCCTCATTTCGTTCGCTTGCATTAAGAGAGCTCATTAGGCCGCCACCTTTATTAAAACGACTTGTGTATACGACAAATGGGTGTCGTAAATCATAAAGTTATACATACATTCAGTACACAAACAGAGTATAATCATAACATAAATACAATAGAAATACAGGTTGATTCTACAACTCGAGATTGTAATCCAAAGCAGTGTACACACCATACGTTTATAGGTACTTGACTCTAACGTCACCCTTTTCAATATAAAGCAATATAATACATGAAATATGGTAGCAAATATAATCCTTTTGTTTCAAGCTCGTTCGCCTGTAAACATTAATTTCCTGCTTCAGACATTCTATGCTTAGTCCTGTTACGCACTCTTGCTTTGCCCTATATCGCTATGAACTTAGCTTAGAATATACGCTTCACGACTCGTTTATACACACATACATACACATCACGTCTGCTTCCCTGTAGAAGGGTAGGCAGAGATCACGGATCCCCATTTGTCCCGATCCTGACTGACCACTTTCGCTTCATTGACACTCATACATCTTCTCACACACACTCAGCGGTTATAGGTAGTCCTAACGACACCTTTTTTTTTCAATATAGCGTCTATCTGACTGTTATGTGTCTTATTAGGTCGGCCCCTACGTTATTAGCTGCTGTTCTTACCGGCTTGTCGTCGGAGGCGACTAGGGGTCTAAGGGTAAATGAAATCATTTGGGCGATGGACTAACAATCTGTCACCAATGTTTCATATAACATCGCAACCCCAATATTGGCTTAGAAGTGACCTTGGAGATATTACATTCCACCCCGAAAGTGATTGAAGGACGTGAATGTGTATATATACAATTATAAATGTACTTATATAGACATCAAGGTCGTTTTGCTGAAGAGAGGTAGGCAGAGATCACGGATGCCTATGTATTGCTCGTGACAAACCATGAGATGTTCATACATATTCAGCGATTATAGGTAGGTCTAACGATAATCTTATTCAATTTAACCTCTATCTGACACTTGCCTAATACATATCTATAGTTTAATAAATGTACACACACCCACGTCTATAAAACAAAGATTTTTTGTTCATATGGGGTTAGTATTAGAGATAAAATGAAAATGGTTTACAATGCCTATGTTCGTTAATAAAAAAAAACAGGAAAAGTATTTTATGTATGCAAACTATAGTTTCAAAGAACCTTATGGTAGTTTTTACCATCATTCGGGATCAGAGAACAATCTTTAAAAATAATATATGAATAACCTTTAGTCTATTCGCGTTAAGAAAATAGTGGCGTCATTATTTATATTTGAAATGTAATTTATGTGGTGTTGTATGTAATCCAATTATTGTCTTTGAATTTTATTGTAAATGTTGAATAATTGATGTGGATGTCTCAATAAAGATATTACTATTATTATTATTATGCCCTACTATTAGACCAATGAGACGTGACAACAAATGTCTGCAATTGGTCGATATGACTTTTTTTCTCATTTACTCATGTCTCATTGGCTTGTTTCACCTTTGAATATCATGACGTGACTATTTTATTAATTCTTCCTATAGAAAAGTACTAATTCTTTTCATAATGTCGGTAACTTTAGTTCTCTGGCGTATCACCTCATTTCTGATGCGATCTACCAGAGAAACCCCGAGCATCTTCCGCTCCATAGCACGCTGAGCTATGGAGCGAAGATAAAAAATACTTGCGAAGGTTGGCTGGCATCGAATGGATGCGAACGGCCACTGACAGGGAAAAGTGGCGTCATTTGGGGGAGGCCTATGTCCAACAGTGGATTGATACAGGCTGATGATGATGATAGAAAAGTAGTACTTTTTAATAAACATTGAACCCATATTAAAAAAGGTTTTTCAAATAACCTACATTACTACATTATCGCTCAACTTTTAACTATCCTAAAAACGCGTACAATTCTAACTCATACCTTACCATATTAATATCCTTTATCCATTTATACAAACAATGTTCCAGTAAACAATAGACCCCATAAACAAAGCCTCCCAGAAATGCTCTTACGCGAAAGAGACTCTAAATCTAAACAAATTGTCCCTGAGGCCCCATAAGTACTCCATTCTGATCCTGCTCTTTAAGTTATTACAGCTGGCAAGGCACTTCCCATTAATATGGTAACACTGGACATTAATAAACAGAAAAAACGTATATTTTTTACTTTTAGACAAAATTGAATTTTGCCACTTTTCAATTAAGGGCGCTTTGGATTTGTTTGGTAATGGGAAATAATTAATTTAATGGTAACCAAATTTTATGACAATTTCAATAGCTAGTTTTTCGCATACTATTAATTATACTGTATTTAATAGTGATATATTATCTTCTAGAACTCATCCCTTCACATAATGTTATTATGTACACAGCGACATACCTAAATTATATTCTGGGTTGCCGATTCTTTCTTAAATGTGATTGAAGCTAAAATTAGGAAGCATTTCGCGACATTACCAAACAAATATATATATGTACCAGCAAATTATATATATAGTACATTCACGGCCTTTCAGAGAAACGATAATATCTACCAGTGACTGTTAGCTAGCCTATCGCCTGATAGATTCCATTAACCCTAGTTCCTTAGTCACTAATATTAGGAATGAGAATAGTTAGATTCAGGAGAAAGCTATCTAGTGCAGTAACAAAATCCAGATCACATTTCGGACTCAAAAGTTTCAATTTCAAAATATAACGTAAGCGGATCAGAGTATTCCATTCGGTTATTTGGCTTATACTTTATTCAACCAAACCGAATAACCTGGTATAAGTTTGATGTGCTTGTGTGTTTTAACGGGTCGATATACTATTACTCTCTATGTATAAATATTATGTATTAGAATTTGTTTTAATAGGTTAGGAATGCATGAAATATGTATAAGACTAATCGAAAAACAAACGCATTCGTGACCATTAACCCATGTCGGATAGTTAGAGCTTCAGATTTCCTTCTCCGCAATTGCGGATGTAGTAATTATATGGCTACTTCGGACCCACGTGTTGACCAGATAGTTAGTAGAATAATTAATATAAGTCGATGTTCCTATAATAAGTATAGCTCTTTATAATTTATAATAAAATTAATAAATAGTATAACTCATCTGAGTAGATTTTACAACCGTATACTTTATTTTAATTTATAATTAACAATTTTATTATATTTGTAGGAAACAGATAAAACGGTCATACAACGTGTTTTAATGTTAAACGTATTTGATACGAGTATATCATTACATAAAAGCTCATTAAGAAAACATAAAAAATGTTCTATGTTTATTATTGTTTTTGTTTGTTTTGGCTGCTAGTTACTTCAATTAAAATCCCAGACTGTCACGAGACCTGGCATACAAAATATCATGCCCCAACATCGTTTTGAAAAGTTGCCAAGTTTTGTGCCCGTTGTGTATAATTGTGCATCCTTTGTGATATTGAATGGAATATTATTAACGATTTTCTGAAATTCGTTAATACTGAAAGCTACATAGCTGTCTTTCTTTTCATAGAAGCTGTGCGGACAAAGTAGCTAAACGACAAAGATATTAAGATAAATTTGTGTTTGAAAGCAATTGCGAAGGTAGTAATTCTAGGGCTATCTCGATCCCACGTGTTGACCAGGTAGTCAATACTCAATGTGACAGGTGGTAAGACATGTCGCTATTTACAAGCACTAACTATTTTCGTTCGGGGAACAGGTAGGTTTCGCAAATTATCATTACATAATTATTCCGAATTATTTCATCGCAATCCTGAAAGTAATAAGAGTCTTTGAATTTATTTCCGAATAAAGAATATAAGATGTTGAGTTTGTGTAAACAAACACAGCCCTGTCAAATATTTTATAGCAATTGGAAATGACAACAATAATTGTATTTTCAAACATCGAGTAATTTCTCATCGGTATTCGATTCAGAAAAGTTACATCTCCAATGTTAATCCCTAAAGGACATATATGTATATATATACGACATTGAGCAATAGATAGTTAGTAGTAGTAACTACTGATTGTAAATATAACTGTTTATTTACGAGTACATACTCTAATTAATATTTGTTGTTATGGTTTCATGTATTGAAATTTCTGTACTTAATATGTAATCAAATAGTACTCATGTCACGTTGCGTACAATACTTCATTTCCCAGTCTAATACTTCCGTTTCGTATTTGTTTTTGTTAATCATAGTTATGATTGAAGATCTGTTTTTGTGCATAATAATAAATAAATAAATACATAGTTCCTAAAGAGTAACTTTTCAGTTCCCATGAATAAAGATAAGAACTCAGACTAGTACGGTACAAACAGTTTTAAAAAAGGCTAAATGAATTCCCGTCTGCAGATGACTCCCAAAACAAATGCCAAACTTTGCGCATAAAAACTTTTGTTGTCGACATTCGTTTGTTTAAAATATTCGGTTTCCAGCTGAAATGGTTGAACAACTTTTGAACTCTGAATATTTTGAATTAATGCCGCGTTTTTTCAACTGGGCTCGGTAAAGTTTGTCAAACATTTAATATATTAAAAAAAGCCTTCCGCTTTTTAGTGAAACAGTATCACCATAGAGCAGTATCTAAAATTTCACTACACAGTATTTAGGTATTTAAACCTTGTAGTGTGACCGACACAAAAAACAGTTTCTTATCAAATACATAATATTGTTTTTTATTGAGAATATGGTTACATTACGTGCTGGAAAGAAAGCGATTGGTTAAATTTAATTAAGTTAAAGGAGTAATATAAACATTCTCTAATGTATTTATTTAGATCAAGAATCTATGTTATGTATTTATTAGCAATATAATGTCACTTATCGCAACGACGTAATGTTCCCTAAAACCTCTAAAGTCCTAATACGTCTAAAGCACATCCTAAGTAGAAAGCGGCATCTATCAGACGCAAAGTATAACAAATTATCCAGCGATCTTTTGTACTGACGGTAATTCCGTACGTGCTCCCTACGAAATGGCTGTAATATCTCAAATCCCTGATTCGTTGGTCCGTTAATATGACTTTTCTTATCACTTGTTAGCAGTTGGTTCCCGAGGAATAAATTGGGCATATTTATTTGCGTTGCCATGGTTACGCGTAGATTGTAAGCCGCAATGAAGTAATAAAACGATTTTTTGTATTACTGCTTGGGTTTTTGGTAGTTTGAAAATGGAATAAAAAAAAGACAAACGCGTTCTCGTCCATTAACCCTTGCGGGGTAGTCAGAGGCTTAGGTGTCCATCACCGCAATTGCGAAGGTAGTGATTCTATGCTCACCTCGAACCCACGTGTTGACCAGATAGTCAGTGCTCAATGTGATTGGTGGTCAGCCATGTCGCCATTTACAAGCACTAACTATTACCTGTTTGGGGAAAAGGTAGGTTTCCTCACTATGTTTTCTCTCATCGTAGCATTCGACGTATGCTGTAAATGTATTTATTATAATAAAAAAAAATTATTTCAAATGAAATATTAATAATGATATACACAAAAATGGGCTACAATGTTTAGTACAAGAAATAGACGTATATTGTTAAAAAAAGCAAGTCTCTCTCCTTTCACTTAACTATGAATTAAATTACTATGACACGCATTTTTATCACACTTGTGGACGGTTAAACACCCAATGTCTTTTGCCTTACATACAAGACGTTTCAAACAACTTATCAATTGAAGAATTATAGAAAAAAGAAAGAAATAGAAAAACTTATATTACTTCTTAATTAACCTCATTAAAATTTGGGTGCTATCGGAGGATCAGTGATGCAGCTTAGCTGCATCAAATACTGAGACAGCACCTTTATACTGCATCAAGTCCCTACTCCTTATATGTACGAGTATTGTTGTTGTATCAAAGTGTGTATAAATAGTGTTATGTCAAAATGTGTATGTATTGCAGTGAATTAATGTTTTTCTTTCTTTCTTTCTTTAATTTATTACTCTACGTCTTTATGTAGCAAAACACTGTTATGTACTAAATGCATACATTTATAATTAAATTATTTTAATTACCTAAATCATTGATTTGGAAATAGCTACGTAAAGCCACTTCAATGGATGCAATATTCAAAATGGACTTCCGACAGTCTTTGCTTTAGAATAACAATTTGAATTTCAAATGTCAATTTGGCAAAAGCTAGAGCTCTTGTTTATAAGTTCTAAATGGCTCTTCTACAAATTATACTGCCTTAGAGTTGAATATTTAAAACTTTAATACTTTTGTTATGCGGATGAATGGTAGCAGATTGACAACAAGAATATTAATTATTCAAAAATAAGACATATGACAGTCAGTTAGACCCTATATTAAAAACGGGTGACTTTAGGAGTACCTATAACCGTAGTGTATGAAAAGATGTATGAGTGTCTGTGAAGCGAAAGTTATCTATCAGGATCGGGACAAATGGGGATCCGTGATCTCTGCCTACCCCTCTACGGGGAATCAGGCGTGATGTGTTTGTTTGTAGGTATGTTTAAAAGTAGGAAGAAGCTAGTTTTATATGCGTTATAAAAACTTAACATCCAATAGTGATTGTATAGTGTTTCTACAATTTACATACTTACCTACATATATTCACGCCTCTACGTCCGCAACGGGACAGTCTATCGATCGCTACCTGGAATGATCCTGACAAATCTCTCTTACTTCACTCACACCCAACCTTTTCATACATGCTCTTCTGTTCATAATGATACGTACGCGTTGAGCAAAATGTCTTCAATTTGATCTGTATAAGTTCTACAGATTTCTTAATCTAAAGCTTTTTCATGGAATGACATTAAGTTTTCCTCACGTTTATTAAGATACATGACATCTTTGAAATTTTAATGGAAATTTCGACTAATGAAAATGCAATATTACCGTCTAATTTTATCAATCAATTATACAAGCAATCCACCTCAAAACAGATAGAGTGCAGCCAATTAATGTCATTTCAAATAAAGTTAATTAACATTTGCATACATTTCAGTTTCCATACGTGATATTTATGACCAATAGATATACCCCTATAAATTTTATTAAAGTCATTAGATCTTTAATCGACGTAGATAAAATAATTCGACGTAGCTCAGTTGTTTGGAGCTTGACTCTGTGTCAGTGGGTACAGGGTTCAAATCCCGCTACCAATGGAATCTTAACCTCTGACTACCTCGCTTTAGTTAATCAGAGGTTGTGATCAAGGGTCGTGAACACGTTTGTCTTTTGTCAAGAAAAAAGGAGACAAGTGATCTCTGTCTACCCCTTTTCAGATCGGATATATAGTCCTTGTAACCGTATTAGTTGCATTTTTTAATCCATCCTTCTATAAGAAGTCGGGTATCGAATCTAGCTCAAGTGGGAATCAACGGTAAAGAGTTTCCATTCCACCTGCAAGTAAATAAACATTGGCACAATGATCTAATTTTAAGATACTACTATTAAGCTACAAGACAGTGTAAAGCTTTGTTTTATTAAGTAAAGATATAAGTTCCCTTATGTGTAAATTATTCAATAAGCAAGTATATGACTTGCTTATTGAATAATTTACACATAACATACATTTCCATTATACGTATAAATTATTAGGTAGTAATTACCTTAAATCAAACAATGATACGCGTTTTTACACACATGTATAAATATTATTACTTAAGATACTGCAATATGTGAGACTCATAATTTTTAATACGAGTACATGTACTAAATATTAGCATTGGAGAGAAAGCCAAAGTAATCAAGATGACATTCAAAGAAAGTTAAATATAATACAAAACAATTTAGAAATGTCGGGTAATAAGAAAAAGACTTTGTTTATAAAAATAGATGCTAAAAATAAGTGCTAT
Source organism: Leucoptera coffeella (assembly GCA_030578115.1). Classification (NCBI taxonomy): domain Eukaryota; kingdom Metazoa; phylum Arthropoda; class Insecta; order Lepidoptera; family Lyonetiidae; genus Leucoptera; species Leucoptera coffeella. The sequence continues at coordinate 141,835 of JAMBLF010000054.1, read as the reverse complement.
TTTCTTATAAGCAAAATATAATTTAAGCAAAATCAAAATGAATTCTTTTCTCTCAATATAGGTGTACGTAGTGTGAAAAACAGAAGAGCATCTATGAGAAGTTTAATGCGTGTGAGATAGCGATAGAGATTTATCGGGATCGTTCCAAGTAGCGATCGATAGTCTCTGCCTTTCCCGTTGGCGACGTAGAGGCATATATAAATATATTATGTGTGTATGAATTTAGTTACAGTAATTAAGACCTTTTTTTCATCATATGATCTGCCCATAGAGTATTTAATAAGAGGAGTGGGCCTTACGCAATATTTGTTTGAAAACTAGCGTGGCATTACGCGGGTGAAACGAGGTGTGCGAGATAGAGGGGAGATATACAACCAATTAAAACACGGCATTTTGTGACACAAAACAATGGTATCTTCATTTTTAGACTTCACACCAATTAAAACACGCCATTTAGACTCCACACCGAGTAACGGGGACCGCTCCTTTCGCCAGGTCCTATTTATATTTGGTTCGTGGCCTTATACTACGAAGCCGGGGTACGAAAATAAATTTAATTTCAAGGGCCCATCTAAAACATAATACCGATGTATCCTGGGTCAATATATCGGTGTATTGTGTTCTAAAGTCGTCATTTCAAGTGCATTTTGGAGGTTCCCAAGAACTCAATCTATTTCCGAGGAGGAAGTAGATCCTATTGGTAAACAGTCAGACACAAAGGTTTATACCTCAGAATGCGTGCGATGTAGCGTTATTCACAGATTTGTATTTAAGGGGCTTAAAAATATTTTGTATAACTTTAACTGAACGTGAAAAATATTATTTAGATGACATACAAATATAAATGTAACTTTCATTAAACGTGAAAAATATTTTAACGTATAAAATGTTATAGTTTTTATTAATGACTTATTTATTTTATTATACATAATCGCAGATTTTATTTTACCTTTAAAAAAATTAAATTTCTGCATTAAATGATGTACCTATTAAATTGGCTTCCCAGTAAATTGTAAATTGTAGACAAACCAAGCTAGACAAAACAATGAATTACTCCGTTGCAACAAGCCTATAAGTCAAATACTCCCAACACTCTAGCACCTTATTGAAAGATCCAAACGAAAATACCCCGATTCCCAATACAGGAGGATTTCCACTCGCAATCTGATATTTCATTTCCCCACTCAGTATTCAAGCCACGGTCTAAGACACAATATTTGAAGCTACTGTTTCAGAGGCGAGGGATAGACACATGTTCAGAGCTACATTGCCCCAGGGTATGAGCATGACTTCCCTAACTAAGAACAAAAGTATATTTGGGAGATCATCGTAAGGAAAACTAGCTATAACTATGAATAGATCGTAGTTAGTATATGTTATCTGGGGCTGTAGTTCACTATGCTTTTTGCAAAATATCAGTTCATTATCAGATCAGTAATAGTGTGAAGTCGGTAGTGGATTGGCAAAAGTGTAAAATTTCGTCAAATATATCTGCTATACACTCTGAACAGGTAAGTAAGTATCTCAAAAGGGTGTTGGCTCTCTTGTGAACAGACTGATTTGACTATTATAATAATAAATTTGCTTTAAATTTCTGTTTTGATTCTATATTTTAATAAATTGTCAAGAAATCCCTTCCATTCTTAGAATAAAAGGAAATATCTAATTCACATATTCGAAGTTATGGATTCCTCCCATCTACATATACATACATACATACGCTTCTCGACTTGTGTATACACACTCCGTTTTTTATTATGGCGGGGTAGTCAGAGGGCTTGAATGCCCACCTCTGAAATTTCGAAGGCATGTTAGGTATGGGTCATTCAAAGCCCGCGTATCACTAGATAGACAGGACCCAACGTGATAGGTAGTGAACCGTATCGCCGTATAGGCACACTGACTATTACCTATCCTGAGGGATATATACATATATATTTAAAAATGTGTGGCAAATCAAAGGCAAACTTTTACTATTTAAATATTTAATAGCTATGTTTCTTTTACTTATAATTGTGCAGGAAATGAATCTTTCATTCAAACTCGTCTAAAATGAGCATTGCATTGAAGGACCAAAGTAAATCTCCTTTGCACTAGAAAGAAAGAAGGTTCAAAGTGTATGCAAAGCAGTTAATTTACATCACTAAGGAAAGGTGATTAAAAAGATCCTAAAAACGCAAGAACTAGTGCGATTCGGAATCTTAACATTTCCTTTTGAAGATGCATTGAATTCGTAAATTTGCCTTTATTTCCGATTATAATTTATACTGATTTTAATGGTAGGAAAAAATATAATACTGACACTATTCGTCGGATCAGGAGTGGAGAAGAAAGTGTCAAAGAAAGTCCATTCTGATCATGTCGATTTACATTAATAATGGCTTATATATATGTACATTCATGTTTTTGATTTCCTTCGGGATAGACAAACATATAATATCTCCTAGGTCACGTTTAGCATGATTGTTATTACGGTTGCGATATTATAAAAATGATTTGAGGCAAGTTCCTAGCCCATAGTACAATTGATTCTATTTACCCTTAGTCCCTTAGTCGCCTCCTACGACGTGTTAGGAAGAACGGCTACGTACACCCCTTGAGAAAAATGTTTCTTATTTGATTTGTTTGTGTTCTACGCGGCCTATCATTACATTTAATATAATGGGAATTGAGGTTTTATTTACTGCTACGATGCATAAAACAAAGTCCTGATGTACGTAGAATTGACCTAATACCAATTGGTATCATATCAGCTACGTAGTCTCGTATCATCTAATAGCTTGCAGAAAGATTGCTTTACATTTTTGAATTAATATTAGGTAAAGAAACAAAGGGAGAGGTTAGATATTGTCAGGAGTTTGATTATTGAAGCTTAAACCATAACTTAAATCATTATAGTTTTAAATTATTCTAAAATTATATTAAACTAACTCAGGAAAGAAATAAAACTTAGCTTTAAAATAACAACTAATACTTATATCATTATTGAATTACTTTCTCGATACTTATAAATATTGACGTTAACAAGTTAATATTGAAGTTACTATATTAAATCTAAACATTTTTCTGCGCTTCGTTTCACTTACACTCAGAGCTTCGTACACACTCGTCGGTTATAGATGGTCCTAATGTCACTTACACGGATAACTCTTGGTAACAAAACCAAGTTACTCCAGCCGAATAAACTGCCAAAGTGCTGCGCAATGTATCAATGCCACCGCTTTTTGCCTCAAGAACAAATGTTGCAGCTCAGATTAATAAAGGAAATTGCTGCTTAGGTTTTGTTGTTACTGATCATTTTAGTTTGATGCCTGTGTTCATAAGAAAGCATACGCTTCGTAACTTGAGCTTAAACACTCTTTTTTTTATTTTGGCGGAATAGTCAGAGGCTTGAGTGCCCAACTCCGTAATTTTGAAGGCATGAGGTATGGGTTACTCAAAGCCCGCGTTTCACTAGATAGACAGCACCCAACGTGATAGGCAGTGAACTGTATAGTCGTATATAGACACTGGCTATTGTTTGTCCTGAGGGATAGGCAAGTTTTGGAACTATGGTACTGCACGTTAAACGATTATAAATATTATAAATATGCTATTAATACATACTCTTACATCCTTTAATATACAAAAACTGTGTTCCTGTTATTACTTAACATTACTAACTTTTGTAGTAAGTAACTAATTAAAATCAACTTAACTGATATAGATTGAAAGTATACATGTATAGTATAGATACTTAAATGCAATAGCAAATTAAATTAAGCACTTGATCCATAAAAATCCAACGGTGCTAAAAGCTGGGACTTTATAATAAAGTGAGATTTATTACGCTGTAATCTAGATAGATACAGTAAGACCAACGTTTAAATGGCTGATAAAACTGGAATTCAGTATGAATTTCTCAGTAAATATTTGGGGTGAACTTCTAGTGACTATTCAGGAAATTCACAAGAATTTATACGCTATGTAACTCGAAAACAAGCTGTGATTAAACACAATTATGTTATTTTGGTTCGTTCCCAGTGCTTGCGATCAAAGGTTGTATATGTATGTTGTAATAGCCTTTATGTAAAAACGATTTGATAATCTGGATTGGCTAAAACTTTAATAGTGCATTTGTTATCACGGTAGTAATGTCAAATATGTAGTGCGGTTTTTTAAACGATTATTCACTGTAATTTACCTTTAAAAGATTCTAGATCAAATCCTTTCTCACTTTTTCCTTTTCACAACTAACCAGACAAAAAAGAACCTAATACCAATTTAAACCTCATTTTATATATGTACTGTATTATATATGTATATATATGTACATATATTCACATTCTTTAACTCTTTCCGTGATGAAAAAAACCTCGGATTTTTAGTATCTCCTAGGTCACATTTAAGCATGCATATTAACTTTGTTACGTCATATGAAACATTAAGGTGGGAACTGACCAACGTTACGAGGTGTAATGTGACATTCGCATCGAGCGTGTTACGCATCGATGATGATGAACATTGTGATGGTTTCCCCGTAACACGACGTACTGACTGCACGAATGCTCGCTGTGTAACATGTTACATTACACCTCGTCACGTTGGTCAGTACCCACCTTTAAACACAGCTTGCTAGCCCATCACCCAATTGATCCTATTTACTCCTAGTCCCTAACGACGGCAGTTAGTTAGCAGAGACTTTTTATAAAGTCCCGTAAACCAATTCCTAGACAAAGAATCCACTCATGATTAATAACTAACGGGACTTATCGCGTATGTTATTAATCATGAGTGTAAATCGCGAATCTCTTAAAACTATAAAGAATCCACTTCTTTTTGACGCTCACTGTCCGTCTGGGGACTTTTTAATAAAGACCTTTTCACTCACTATTGCGGATAGAAACTTAATAGAAAAGCCTTCGACTGCCGACGCCTTAATCTGGGGCTTAGGTACTGTAAGTGCCAACATTGAGCGCTTATTACGTAATTGGAATCGTAAACTTAGAGCGGTGGATAGTGTGATCGGATTGTAGAATTGTATCGATAGTTGGGAATCGATATATTGATAATAATGATAATATCACTACATAGTATAAAACAAAGTCACTTTCTCTGTCCCTATGTCTCTTTGTATGCTTAAATCTTTAAAACTACGCAACGGATTTTGATGCGGTTTTTTTAATAGATAGAGTAATTCAAGAAGAAGGTTTATATGTATAATAACATCCATTAAATATTGAAGTAGGCTATATATTTTATAACCGTGCGAAGCCGGAGCGGGTCGCTAGTATTATATAAAGGATAGTGTTATTCGTGAACGTTGTGGTATGAAAAAGATGAAGTGACGAAAATAGAAAAAGGTATGTTAAGGTGGTTTGGGCAAATGGAGCGGATAGATGAAAGGAGGGCAAGAAAAAGAATCTATTAAGCTAAAGTGGAAGGTAAAGTTGGACAGAGTAGGCTACGTAGAATTTATACAGATCAAATTGGAGACAACAAGATTAAGGCTGGTGTACGTAGCGTGAAGAACAGAAGAGAACATGTATGAGAAGGTAAATGAGTGTAAGTGAAGCAAGAGAGTTTTATCAGGTTTGTTCCAGGTGGTAATCGATAGTCTGCTTATTCCTTTGGTGACCTAGAGCCGTGTATATATGTATAATAATAATAAAGCGATTATTTACAGCCACAAAATCATAAACATTGCAAAACATGATTAATAACTAACGGCCTTCCTAACGGTAACTTCTTCCCGTAACCATGGCTACTGCAACGTAACCGAAACGTCGGGTTAATAAAGGTAACTATATTATATAAAAACATACGCGATAAGTCCCGTTAGTTATTAATCATGAGTGTAAATCGCGAATCTCTTAAAACTATAATTACAAAACATAATTACTAGCTAGGGGGTATGGTCTGCATATGTTATTGTCACAGCAAAATGGTTCTAACTCAGCTGGTTATGTTGCATTTGTTGGCATCATATGCGTGGTAATATTTTAAGTATTTAAAGTAATTGTTACTTCAGAAGTATTGTACTAGCTATCGTTTTGCCGACATGTGATAATAGGGTATTAATATACTTCCAGTCATCTTAGGTATGAGTTGGTGGGATGCCAGTGTAAGCCCGATGTAACAGTATGTCTTCAGAAATTAAATATATATACATATATAGTGTGTTTTTAAGAGATTCGCAATTTATACTCATGACTAATAACTAACGGGACTTATCGCGTAAGTTTTTATATAATTAATGTTGGGTTAATAAAGATAACTTTATTACTTATATAAAAACTGACGCGATAAGTCCCGTTAGTTATAAATCATGGATATATAGTATGCTTATTTACTGATTAATATTAGCTTCGATATATCTTACAATTTTGAAGATGGACACTTAAACTTTTGTAAATCCCGCATGGGTCTCGATCTGGAGATATATAGAAAGAATCTATAAAAATCATTATGAATGAAAGATATTTAAAAAAAAAAAGTTTATTTACTAGGTTTAAATATGCTGATGGATGTACCTTTAATCTTCCTAATAACGAGAATTTAATTTGGATTTGATTTATTGAGCTCATGCATTCCAATATGGCGGCATCTGTCCGAATGACGTTTATCCAAGAATAGGTCCAAATGACATTTGCATTTCGACGAGAATGGACGGAGGATTAATGGATCAACGTCCGAAGTCAAATTTGGAATAGTTTCTAATAGTTATGGACGTTAGATAATCATTCGTAATATGTATACATACAAACATATCGAAACATGGATGAGTTTTATATATATATATCGCAATATTATGTGCGTTTACATATTATAATGTTAATGTTGTTGAATTTGTGTTGTGAGCTTTGAAGAAAATACCTACAGGCAGATTGTTGTAAAAATGCTTCTTTGGCTTGGATATATTAGAAAGAAAGAAAACACATACATCACTACAAAAACACAAACATTTAGAACATAAATAATGAAATCCATTGTTGCAGTGAAAAGGTGCTGCCTCAGTTTACGATACGATAGCTAGGCTGCATCACTGGTCCTCCGGCAGCATTCGATTTGAAAACTGTCACAAGCTGCATATAATAAAGTAATACAACATAATTTTCATTTATTATTATTTTTCAGTAATTCAAATTGAAGTTATATACAATAAAACAAGGAATTAAAACTAACAAAATATTTACAAACTTAAAACTAATTAAAATAATTTACCTATAAATTATTTATAGGTAAATATAATGTTAATGATAAATATGTTTTACCATAATTTATTTATCATTAACATTGTATGAATTATTACGTGTGATGGATAGTTAGATTATATAAAGTATCGATAAAAGAATAAGCTTGTACGTACGTACGCATTCACGACCATTAACCCTTACGGGGTAGTTATAGGTTCAGGTGTCCATCTCCGTAATTAATAATAATAATAATAATATTTAGGACATTATTACACTAATTGAACTAGCCCCTTGGTAAGTTTATTAAGACTTATGTTAAGGGTACTAGCCAACGTATATTTAAGAAATATATACTTATTATATATAGATAAATACATATATAGCATATATAATCAACAACCAGACTGGAAAGCAGAAGAAAAGCGTTGTTCTTAACTCTGCCTCCACCGGGAATCGAACCCGGGACCTTACGATTAGCGTTCAAGTGCTTAACCAATCGCGCCATGGAGGTCGTCAAATTGCGAAGGTAGTAATTCTATGGCCACCTCGAACCCACGTATCAACCAGAAAGTTAGTACTCAATGTGACAGGTAGCAAACCATGTCCCTATTTACAAGCACTAACTATTAACTGTTCGGGGAACAGGTAGGTTTCCCCACGATATTCTCCCTCATCGTAGTATTCGACGCATTTCGTAAATGTATATTTATTACGAAAATGTACATAGAAATTCATGAAACTTCATTTCCATTGGTACATGCTCTAGTGGGATTTGAACCCTGTACCCAATGATACAGAGACAAGGTAACAACTGAGCTACTTGGAATTTACAAAAACATCGTACCCAAAAGCTTCTAAATATAAAAGCACTTTTCATAATCATTCCTTCTAAATCGAAGTGTTGCCCCATTTAAAAATTCATCGCTACAACCTCTAGAGGCCCACTTAAAATGAAGTGTTACTGACCTCCCCACCTCTGCATTATTGAGTAGGTTCCTACCCTGCAACGAATTTCACCTCGATTCATACCCACAAATTCGACGTAGCTCAGTTGTTTGGGGCTTGGCTCTGTAGCGAGGGTATAGGGTTCAAATCCCGCTTGAGCATGTACCAATGGAAATGAAGTTTCATGAATTTCTACGTACATTTTCGTAATAAAGCATCGAAATGCATAGAATTATAAGGTGAGGGAAAACATCGTGAGGAAACCTACCTATTCGTCGAACAGGTAAGAGTTGATGCTTGTAAATGGCGACATGGCTGACCGCCTGCCACATTGAGTACTGACTATCTGGTTAACACGTGGGTTCGAGGTGTCCATAGAATCACTACCTTCGCAATTGCGGAGATGGAAAGCTGAACCGCTGACTACCCCGCAAGGGTTAATGGTCGTGAATGCGTTTTTTTGTTTTATTTGTTTTTCATACCCACAATTTCTGGTTCTACAGGAGCCTTAGTAATGCGTTTTAGCACAAACTATTTCACCATTAAAATAATAATAATAAAGCATTTACAGTCACAAAAACATACACAATTCAAATATTTTACAAATCAAACTAACAATCTAGGGGGTATAGCTTGTGCATGTTATTGTCGCAGCAAAAAGGTTCTAACTCAGCTGGGTATGTTACGTTTGGTGGCAAATCGAAAAAAGTGACAAATTCCGCTTACAAAATGTAAATTTTTTGTCACTTTTGCTAATGCACTACCAACTTCACACTAATACTACTCTGATATTGAACAGTTATTGTGCAAAAGGCCCCAGATTTGTATAAAGGGTGAATGTTCGATGATGCAGGATGTCCAGGACGTCCTTTAATCTCTTTTGAGGTGGACAGCACCTTGGACTAAAACTTCTAAGTGACGGAGTAGACATTATATCTAAATGAAATGAAATGAAATGCTTTTTATTTAATATGAGGATTATAAAATCACTTATTGAAAGTCAAAAAAAAACCATTTCCACCGGAAAAAAAAATCTACAGAAACTAATGGCATTTGGAGATATTACCATGTCTCCGAGGTTTAGCCCACCCTGAACGGGATTAAATGTCGTGAATGTATATGTACTTAGGTAAGTCCGTAGCGATATAGGGCAAAGCAAGAGTGTGCCTAACAGGACTAAGCATAGAATGTCTGAAGCAGGAAATTAATGTTTACAGGCGAACGAGCTTGAAACGAAAGGATTATATTTGCTACCATATTTTATGTATTATATTGCTTTATATTGAAAAAGGGTGACATAAGAATTAAGTACCTATAAACGCATGATGTGTACACTGCTTTAAATTACAATCTGGATTCTTAGCATTTTGGATTTGTACTCTGTGTACCAATTTATAATTAATAAAATGCCGAGTGTGAAGAAACGTCTGTAAAGTGAAAGTGATTTGTCAGGTTGGGGGTCTGTGATCCCTGATACCTCTCTTTAGAGAAAAGGGCGTGATATATATGTATGTATATGTATATGTCTGTGATTCTCAACTAGCCTGTTAGAAAGTGCTTATTAATCGACTAATAAACTAACTAAACGTCCTATATACAAGTATGTAATCAGTAATCACCTCCTCATTCACACTCGACGATTGCAGGTTTCCATAAGACTAAGACAAACGCGTTCACGCCCATAACCTTTGCGTGGTAGTCAGAGGTTCAGGTGTCCATCTCCGCTATTGCGAAGGTTACTACCATTGGCTATTATTTAATTACTATTCATTGGCCACTGAGAACCCACGTGTTGAATAGTCAGTTCTTAATGTGGCAGGCGGTAAGTCATGTCGCTATTAACAAGCACTAACTATTACCTGTTCGGAGATAAGACGAAAATGTAGATAGAAATTCATTCAATTTAATTTCCATTGGTACATGCTCAAGCGGGATTTGAACCCTCTACCCACTGATACAGAGTCAAGCCCCTAACAATTGAGCTACGTCGATTTTGTAGTAGGTTTTCACATATTTATAAAGCTCTTGTATAAATAATATGGAAGGATTGATAAAGAGATTCAACGTCAACATAATATTAAAATCCAAGCATAGTGTGCTGAAACCTCAATTCATGGATACTAGCAGGGTTCCTGAGAATTTCCATGAAAACCTTATGTTTTATATAAACTCAAATATTTGCATAAGCAATCATAACATGCACTTTGCATAACTTTAGTCTTATTTCACTTTCAAATCGGGATTCCTTAAGACAACCACTTGAATAAATTCAACCTTTCATTCTGAGAAATCCAACTTAAACTGTACTGGGACCTTCATGTTATGTAATCAGTTGAGAATCCTTTGGTGTAAGTTTCGTGGTATGAGGTATAAATTCGGGGTATTTATTCCCATACCTATCAGGTATATATATGAGTGAAGTGGAAGGGCGGTTACGTAAGAGCCGGCCTAATAAAACATATAACAGTCAGATAGACGCTATATTGTAAAAAGGTGACGTTAGGAGTACCTATAACCGCCAAGTGTGTATGAGAGGATGTATGAATGTCAATGAAGCGAAAGTGGTCTGTCAGGATCGTGACAAATGGGCATCCGTGATCTCTGCCTACCCCTCTACAGGGAATCAGGCGTGATGTGTGTGTATGTATGTACCTATCAGGTCGACCCGATAAGACGTATGAGTCAGAGAGACGCCATATCGAAAAAGGGTTACGTTCGAAGTACCTTTAACCGCCTAATATGTATGTATGAGGAGGTGTATAACATGTCGGGATCGAAACAAATGGGGATCTGTGATCTCTGTCTACCCTTCTATAGGGAGACGGGTGTTATGTTTGACGACCTCCGTGGCGCGGTTGGTTAACCACCTGAACGCTATCGTGAGGTCCCGGGTTCGATTCCCGGTGGAGGCAGAGTTAAGAACTACGCTTTTCTTCTGCTTTCCAGTCTGGTTGTTGATTATATATGCTATATATGTATTTATCTATATAAAATAAGTATATATTTCTTGAATTTACTTTGACTAGTATCCTTAACACAAGTCTTAAATGTACTTACCAAAGGGCTAGTTCAATTGGTGCAATAATGTCGTAATATTATTATGTGTGTGTATGCTGCCTATGGTAAGTTTTATACAAAATCATAGTCAGTATGTACTGAAAAGTAACAAATCAACTTACATTGAATCATCATGTATAAGGTGTATAAAAAAATTAAATTGAAACGAAATCGGAACAAAAATAACTTGTATTTGTCATCTCTACCTACCTTAGAAAGGTTAACTGGCAAGATAAGTATTCGCGTATAAAAATCATAGTTAATTAGTTACCTAAGGGCATTTTCATTTCAAAAATATAAAAATGAGCTTAAAAATATAAGGCTGATTGCTGTGCAAAGCCTGAAGCAATTACCTTCTTTAAAAACATAAAAAGACAATGGCAATTATGTTGCGGAAAATATAATATAAAATGAATATTACTGAAATGCGACGTAGCTCAGTTGTTTGGGGCTCGACTCTGTATCAGTGGGTACAGGGTTCAAATCCCGATGAGCATGTACCAATGGATTTAATGAATTTCTATGTACATTTTCATCCCCGAACAGGTCATAGTCAGTGCTTGTAAATGGCGTCATGGCTTACCATCTGCCACATTCAGAACTGACTATTCAACACGTGGGTTCGAGGAGTTTTGAATATTACAAAGCTCAAGAATTTGTCTGTTACACTTGCTAATATCTGAAAGTATATGTTTGAATTGAAAAATCTTTATGAGTTAGATAGAGCATTTATCAAGGTAGGCTTATAATATCACGCTGCAACTTCTAGGATTAAAAAACAGAGGAAAATGTGTAAAAAATCAATGACAATTATTTACATACACACACATCACGCCTGATTCCCTGTAGAGGGGTAGGTAGAGATCACGGATCCCCATCTGTACAGATCCTGACAAACCACCTTCGCTTCATTAACACTCATACACCTCCTTAGTCAGCGGTTATAAATACTTCTAGCGTCACCTTTTTTCAATATGTCGTCTATCTGACTGTCATATGTCCTATTACAATTATTTATTGGGTTTATAGTTATTAAAGGAAGATTTAACCAAAAACAAGTGATTTTTCTAGATGAATCATGCCCTAAATTAATATCCTACTGACGTAGTCGTGAGCTCATCAAGTGTATTATTATACTGAAAATTTATCCTGTGTTTACTTTAAATATTAGACACTAGTTTTATAATGTAGAAATACAATTCTTATGCCTAGAATTGTAGGGGAAATTCATGTATATATCTGTATAGGTATTTACCTCCTTTCGGGGTGGACAGAATCTCAGTTTACACAATATCTACTCCGTCACCTTTAACATTAGTATCGGTATTCTGAAGGGTTGTTAAGGAATATTGATGATGATTTGCTAGCCCATCGTCCATGCATATTTCACCACTCTCACCAGGAGGAAAATTAGCTATTTATTATATATTTATTTATATTCTAATACATTTAATTTCCTGCTTATACCGGATGACGGAAATGGAACAGCGTAATGAAATAATAACAACAATATTTTCATAATGGATCGCATTTTGTAGGTATACTTAAAATACCTATATTACATTCACTTCCTCCAATCCTATAAACTTCGGAGACATGATATCTTAAAGTTCACTCTTTAGCAACAATATATGATGACACGTTGTTAGCCCATCACCTAATAGAGCCGTTTACCCCTAACTCTCTTAGTCGAATCCTAAATATACCAGAAGAACGGCAGCTAGTTACAATTCATTTACATCCCAAACTTATACGGGTTTCCCAGGATAGTAAGGGATAAACATAGTACATACTCGTAATTAATAATAATATTTGGACATTATTACTCAAATTGAACTAGCCCTTTGGTCAGTACATTTAAGACTTGTATAGCATATATAATACATATATAGCATATATAATCAACAACCAGACTGCAAAGCAGTAGAAAAGCATAATTCTTAACTGTGCCTCCACCGGGAATGGAACCCGGGACCACACGATTAGCGTTCAGGTGTCTAACCGCTCGCGTCACGGAGGTCGTCAAATTAATACACTTACTTAAATACACTTTCATTTTCCTAAGTATGCAAAGAGTCACTAAATTTTATATCCTGGCACACTCTGGCATATGATGTGGTTACATTATCTTTAAGGATATCCTTAATTTTACGTATAATCGTTACATTACATTTTCCGTAGCAAATTGTGTGTTCAGCTACATTTTACTTCACCGTTAGTCTGTGTTCGGAATTCGCGCAAAGCGGACGTATTTCTCGCTTCCATATATCACAATAACTTCGATGAAAATAAAATGTATTCATTTTGTTCTAGTGTAAGTAAAATGATAAATGTTTGTGCTGATTTTTCGGAAACAATTTGGTTTGTGTTAGTCGAATAAGGGGATTTAGTTAGTTATAGTAATGTGGAGTAAGGTAAGTTAATTTAGGTTCTGCATGTATGATTATTAGGTTTTAATTAATTTTAATATGCAAGTTTATTAATTATTTGTGGAATTTCTAAAACATTTAACAATGGTTTAATCAAAATTATTAAATGTTTTTATAATTTTTTACTGAATATTTTTTACTACTTTAATTTAACATACTATTACTTTATATTTATTACTTTTAAGTAATGAAATGTGTATAAGTCTCACCCTAAAGTCACTCTCAGAAACAAAAGTAAATAGCTTAAACTCAACTAATTGTTGATGTAGAGTGGCCTAGTTTATTATTTAGTCTTCCATCATTATTCACGCCTAATATTATTCACGGTAGAGAGCTCTAGTATATTTACTCTTAATTAGTACCAATTTGATTTCTATCTGCACATGGCTAAAATCTAAATCAAAAAGAGCAATGTAAAACAATATATTTTTCCAAAATAATAATTATTGACTGTAACATTAAAATAACTAGTTACTTTTTACAAACACTATTTACCAAATACGACAGTTGCACACACCCGTATAGAAATTTACACACAAGTTTATATCAAAAGCAAAATTCTAGCTATCGAATATCTATGTAAACCTACATATAGCCAGGTTAGCTTATGAAGAAGCCTTTTCAATGCTAAGTCCTTACGTTCTGCCCTAAATGTGCCGTTGCTTGTAATATTTAAATGTAGCTCGTCCGCCCTGCTTAATCGAATAAAGTCTCAGGGCGGTTACATTGATACACCTATTTCCTGAATGGATAAATCCATTTCATAAATTATAGTTTTAAGAGCTTCGCGATTTATACTCAAAATTAATAATTAACGGGACTTAACGCGTAAGTTTATATACAATAAAATTACCTTAATAAAAGTAATTTTATTATATATAAACTTACGCGTTAAGTCCCGTTACTTATTAACCATTTCATAAATGTTTTAAATTCTATATATCTTTTAATATCTTTTAATCCCTCTTGGGGTGGATAAAAACTCGGAGAAATGAAAACGTGTACTTGGTCTCTTTTTTGACTAAATATTGGGGTTGTGATGTCATTGGTAGTAAAGAAATTTCGATGACAGGTTGGTAGAAGATTCAGTTCGCCCCTGGTCCCTTAGTCGCCTCTTACGATATGCAAGGAGAAAGGCAGGTTGTAAGCAATCTTTTTATGTCTCAGCTTGTACAGAAAAATAAGTAAATACTGAACTAAATAAAGACATTTATGATGATTGTGAGATAAGATTTAATAGGCTTAGTGAATAAGTAATTTTTAAGATTTGGGATGTTATCTCCACCCGTTTGTGTAATAATTAATCATTGTGAAAAAACAATTTTGTAATCAGTGTGCGTCGGGTTCTAATATAACTAATAATTGACTGATTGTTATTCAATAATATGGCTTTATTCTGTTTTCCTTCATTATAGCACACACTAAATGTGTGTTTCTGTTACTACGATCACAGGCATTATTTTCAATTTAAGTAATTTATAAGTTTATTTAATCATGCAGCTACCTTTTCTGTAATGTAGCAGGTATGTTGTAATATGCAAAAAAAATTTCATATTTAGTTTTTTTCAAATGGCGACACGGCTAACCACCTGTCATATTGAGTACTGACTATCTGGTGAACACGTGAGTTCGAGGTGGCCATTGAATTACTACCACGACCCAAACTGCGCAAGTATTCATTGTGAAAATGGTTGTTTACCTACCATATTAACGTAGTTGGTAATACAGATGAAATTGGAGACGTTCTTTTTAAAGCGGGTGAACGTAGTATGAAGAACAGAAGAGCATGTATGTGAAGGTTTATGGTTGAAGCAAGGGAGATTTGTCAGGATCGTTCCAGTTAGGAACGTAGAGGCGTGAATATATGTATGTATTAAAGATATGCATATCATGTTCGGTACACAACAAAGACATCTAAGAAGAAAATGGAATATTGAATAGTAACATTTGAATGAACGTATTTTGATCCTTGAATAACATTGTTCCAGATACAATCCACATTTATTCTGCTGCTTCACATTTCAATACACAGTGTGAACGAAAGCCTTGCCAGTAGCCCAAGTAAGTAGCTTCGAGAATATTGTTTTAATTACGTTAACGCAACAATAATGTCTTTGTTTTTAAACTCTTTATTAAGCCATTCACTATTATGGTTATGTCGGCTGAAGTACAAACACTGATGCCACGGCGTTTAAACTTCTTGTTATTCCATCGCCATGGTTACACCAACACCGCCAGCCGTTACAACCGAAGAAAAACGAAATCGAAGCGCCAATTTTTCTTTTCCTTGTTCTTCGGTTCGTTCCAGTTGAGTAAAACATATTTAGCAAGTTTGGCATCACAATTGATTAAATATTCAGCCGAAAATAATTATTTGTATTTTCAACTTTCACTGAGCTGCTGAATTTGTTGGAGAACCATAGACGACTGAACAATAATGTTTTAATTACTTAACATATAAACAGGTTCCTGATCATTCAATTTGAAAATAAGATATCTTGTTTGGTTTTTTCTCAAAACATACAAAAAAAAAACTTTAGTTACTTTTTGGTATGATTACTATAAGACAGCCGGTAAAACTTTATAAGCTCCAAGTTTCCATATCGCTAAATGCAAGCTGCATAGGGGATTCGTTTGTTTTTATATTGTAGTACATTTTAATCTAAATTCAATCTTATAATTCAATTGTAAAGAACATTGTTTTCAGAAAAGCGTGTACCGAAATAGTTATTTTTAAACACTCGCGATTCTTGAGTCTTCCGGGAGACTCTTCCCGCGACCACGGCCTATGCAACTGGGTCGAAACGTCGGGCAAAATAAAGGTTATCAGATATCTTATAAATTTATCGTGATAAGACCCCATAATAGTGTGAGTGAGTGAGACCACATAATTAATAACATGTACGGAAATGTTCTTTGATATAGGTCTACGTATTTTTAAATACTTTATATATTTTTTTATGATTTAAAAATCAATTATCTTTCCCAAATTGATGTGTATAACATTACTATAACTTATTACTTATTTTGGTCCAGGTTGCAAATGCATCAAATTCTCGTCTACACTGGGCAAAGAACATGGGACCTTTAGCAGTCCGGACTATCCCCGGCCCACTGTGCAGAGGCCCCAATGTCTATTATACTCATTTAAGGCACCCGAACATCACATAGTGGAATTGATATTCACGGATTTCTACGTCTACAAATCGAGCTTAGAGTAAGTATGCTACAGGTTATGTATATTACTATCTATCTATATATCTGTATTGTGTTGAGGTACATTATGTTAAGATTTATACAGAAATCAGGATTTAATAATATAATAATAATCGTATATTTTAAAACTACAAAAACACACACTATTTAAAACAAGTTACCTCGCGAAAACTAGATAGTGACTGTTTCCGTTAGCGTAATGAATAGGACTTGTAACGTGTTGTGCCACTAAATAGAACTGCGTTCATATTGATCATAAACTAGAAATGTGCCTAGATAGTAACAAATTTGTATGTATAACTAGCAACCCGCTCCGGCTTCGCACTTCTGGCTATTTAATGGATGTTTTAATACGTATAAACCTTCCTCTTGAATCACTCTATCTAATAAAAAAACCGCATCAAAATCCGTTGCGTAGTTTCAAATATTTAAGCATACAAAGGGACATAGGGACAGCGAAAGCGACTTTCTTTTATACTACGTAGTGATATCAAATCTGTCTGTTTAATCATAAACTTTAAAGATAATTTTACATATACTCGTACACATATCTCAATTTTTTTTCCTACAGGCAGATATGTAAAGATTAGGGATTACCATTTTTCATATACACATACATTCACGTCCTTTAATCCTTTTCGGGGTAAACAGAACCTTGGAGACATGAAAACATCTCCTTAGTCACTTATTAAAATGAATATTGCGGTTGTGGTGTTACATAGGCCATTGGCAACAGGTTGCTAGTCTATTGCCCAATTGATTGACCTCTAATCCCTTAGTCACCTTCTACGACATGCCGGGATGAACGTCAGCTAATTACTGCTCTGGTTACGTCCCAGATTAATACGTGAATCCCATTATTCTTAGTTTTTGCTAACCTCTTACGATTGTTACTATCGCAATATTACCAGAAAATTATCATTGTCTTTATAATAATTATGTATACTTCCTAAGAGGTAATATTTAGAAAAACATGATGTATATTTGTGAATTTATATAGATATGTAGCTTAACAAAAGAAGCAACAAAATTTCAATACCATTAGCGTATAAAATGGAGTCAATCTTAGCCGTTCAGTGCCTGCAATAAGGCACACGTAACGTTATTTATATGCCGTGCTCAAGAAACCACAAATTGGGACATGAAATATGAAACTCTCGAGATATTACCTGAATATTTTATTCTGACTAGGCTGATAAATTACGTATCTTTGCCCCGGCTCGAATTAGAAAATAATATTATGCTTTCCTGCATCTTGTTTTATTTTGTAGGACGTGAATACAACCTAGTTTCATACGAGTAATGTAGTTTTTTGTATTCTTTAAAATGTCATTTACCACTAAGGTTATGTCGACGAAATTACAAACACTGATGCCAAGGCGTTTGCACTTCTTGTTATTCCGTCACCATGGTTATGCCAATTCTTCTCTTCTTCGTTCTTCGGTTCGTTCCAGTATGATCCAAATCTTATCCCAAAGTGAGCTACTGAAGTACTATTGTATCATTACTGAACTAATTGCATTAGTAGACTATAGCCCCAGGTAGATTTCCTCACTAATTATTTGGTGCATTTTGCAAAAGTATTTTTATTACGAAAATGTACATAGAAATTCGTTAAACGTAATTTCCATTGGTACATGCTCCAACGTGATTTGAACTCCGTACCCACTGATACAAAGGCAAGCCCCAAAGAACTGAGCTACACCAACCTGAATTTAATAGTTATCTTAAAACGAAACAAACTCTTAGCGACATGTTTAAATATTGAATTTTTCTAGCACCAAAATAGACACAATTTCCGATTCTCTCAAAAAGATAATGGTAGAGAAACGTACCTACATATTGTAATTTTTATACCCAATAACTGAAATTTTCCGGGAAATTCCCTTCAGTCCCTCAGGCCAAGAAAATAATAGAAGGCTAAAAAGCTTATACAGCCTTAATAAAGCCTAAGCTCCGCTGCCAACAAGAACTTAACTGACTAAGTTCTCGGCTAAGTTTTAGGCAAAATTTATGACTTGCTAGCATGTTGTGCCGTATTTATTTGTCGTTCAAATTAATTTAGTTAGGCAAGAATTCAGATATACATATTTTCTAGTATTGATGTTTGAATAATAATGTTAGTAATGTGTAATAATAGTTATGGTTAAAACCTCAGTTTGTATATAGTAAGAGCATTAAATTTAAACAGTTAAAGAGCTAAGGACATAAAGAAAACAGAAAAAAAATTACATGGCTTAGAAAAGTAATGGCACGCTGAAAATTAAGATAAGATTATAACTTATTATCGTGTCTCCGAGATTCTGTCTACTCCAAAGGGATGAAAGGTCGTGATTGTGTTTGTATAGCGTATCATGCATTAAAAGAATAATGAATAAGAGTGTTTTAAGAGACACAATTGGTAATTGTTAGTCTCTGGATTAAGGTTCATGAGTGTGAGTGAAACGAGGATTTGTTAGGATCGTCCAATGTGATAAAAATAATAATAAGCTTTATTCACAAAAACACATTAACATACAGACAGGAAATGAAAAAAAAATAGAAAGGAGTTTATACAAGTAAGTTATTAAATCCTACATGTGCATGTCATTGCCCAGTGAAATGGTCCCAGCTCAGCATATATACATTGATTGAAGTACAATCACTGCTGATAAATTGATGCGTGTTAGTGTCTTCCTTTTAAAGTAAAATATGGTATTTATATATGCATATAGTTCTATAACTACCTTATCAAAACAAAGGAAATTAATTACTGCATACAACCAGACTCCCCTAGATTAAATTCGGTTGTCAGAATAGGCCCCTTGCATTAATAACACACCATTAGTTACCCTTTTGTCACCACATGGGACATACAGCCTGATATATAGCCTGCACAGCGACTCAACAACGATTTACGTTGACATGATTAGTAATTTACTATAGCTTTTGCGTCATACGAAGCGTTACCGAATTGTCGATCACGTTATTATAAAATTTGCGATTCGAGGAGGGCTTGCAAAATGTACAGTCAACGCTAAGAGTGCAGTCCTAGCAATTTTTTATAAGTTTACGTTTATAAGAACAAATGACAATATTTTTCATTTCAAAGCACTCGAAGTATAGTGGCCATGAAAATGCAGTTTTAAAGTGTAAAAGTTAATTTTGATCGGAATTGTTGAAATAAGTTGTATAGCGCAATTATTTTAGATATGGTAATTAATTGAATAAGGTTCTCATAAATGATCGAAACAGAATACCAGCTTTTCGTTCTAGCTTGTAGCAGAAGGTGACTAAGGGGCTAGAGGTGCGTAGTATCGTTTAGGTGATGGACTAATATCCATCACCAATTCTAGATGTCAATGTGAACGTGAAAGAAAAAGTTTTGGTATAAATCAAAGATGTAATATAATATCTCTAGAAAGGGATGAAAAGACGTGGATGTATTTGTATACAATTGTACTCATTAAATAACATTTAATATTTATAATATATAAATATTACATTAATTGTAAGTTAAGCATACAATCATTTGATTCAATCAATCAATCAGCCTATGACAGTCCACTGCTGGACGTAGGCCTCCCCAAGGCAACGCCACAAAACACGATCACTCGCGGCCCTCAGCCAACCACTACCAGCGACCTTTTTCAGGTCATCAGTCCACCTGGTAGGGGGGCGTCCTACACTACGTTTACCGAGACGCGGTCGCCATTCGAGAACCGCCTTGCTCCAACGGTCGTCGGTTCTGCGACAGACGTGACCGGCCCACTGCCACTTCAGCTTGCAACATCGATAGACAATGTCTACGACATTGGTTCTCTGCCGGATAATCTCGTTCCGGACTCTGTCCCTTAACGAGATACCCAGCATCGAACGTTCCATTGCTCGCTGAGCGACATGTAATCGGTGAGCCAGCCCGACCGTCATGTTCCACGTCTCGGCACCGTACGTCATTACAGGTAGGACGCACTGATTAAAAACCCTGGTCTTAAGACACTGCGGTAGTGGCGACGAGAAGATATGACGCAACTTCCCGAATGCTGCCCAGCCCAGCTGCACTCTTCTGGAAATCTCACGCTCGAAGCTGTCCCTACCCATTTGCAGAGCCTGGCCCAGGTAAACATATTCCTGAACCACTTCGAGCGCCTCTCCACTGATCGTGATCGGCCCCGGGACAACGAGTTCGTTGAACATGACCTTCGTCTTGTCCAAGTTCATCCCGAGACCGACCGACCGTGAGGCAGCGTTAAGACTGTGCAGCATTCCCCGCAAATCCTGCAGCGACTCCGCCATCACGACAATGTCGTCAGCGAAGCGGAGGTGTGTGAGGTATCTGCCATTGACATTGATACCCATCCCAGTCCAATCCAGAGTTTTGAAGACGTCCTCCAGTGCGTTCGTGAACAGTTTCGGGGATATGACATCCCCCTGTCTCACTCCTCTGAGCAACTGTATAGGACTTGTCTTTTGGTTTTGGACTTGAACAGATATCGATGCCACGCTGTATAGGCTCCTCAACACCTGCACATAACGCCAATCGACCTGGCATCGCTGCAAGGATTCCAGAACAGCCCAGATCTCGATGGAGTCGAAGGCCTTCTCGTAGTCCACAAAGGCAAGACACAGTGGCTGGTTATACTCATGAGACTTCTGTATAACCTGCCGCACTGTGTGGATGTGGTCTACGGTACTAAAACCTTTTCGAAATCCGGCCTGCTCCGGCGGCTGGAAGGCGTCAAATCTTGAGGCCAGACGATTTGTGAGCACTCTCGAGAACAACTTGTAGACGTGGCTTAGGAGCGCGATAGGCCTATAATTCTTCAATAGGGTCTTGTCTCCCTTTTTGAAAAACAAGGCCACCACGCTCTCACTCCACGCCGTCGGGGTAGTCCCATTAGCTATGACGGAATTAAACAGGTGCTTGAGCTTCTGCAGGACTGGAGCTCCTCCCGCCTTTAGAAGCTCAGAGGTTATTCCGTCTTCGCCGGGAGCCTTCCCATTTCGAAGTTGTTTGAGAGCGCTCCCAATTTCGTCTTCGTCCACGAGCGGGAGATCATCAGTGTAGTGGCGCACCAATGTGGCTCTTGGGTCGTTCGCATCGGGTGGAGGCTTCGGGGCATGCGAGGCGTATAGATGGCCGTAAAAGCCCTCAACCTCGTTTAGAATCCCCGGAATTAAAGTGACGGTTCTGCCCTCTAAGGTTTTCAGCTTCGTCAGATTAGATGTACCCATTCTTTTGCTGAAGACTTTCGACCCCCGATTTTGCTCAATGGCCTCTTGAATGAGTTGCGCATTGTAGCTACGGAGGTCGCGTCTCACCGATTTCCGGATTGTCTTATTGAGACGTTGGGTATCTGACGAAGCTCCCTCTAGCAATTCACGTCGAATCCGCATCAATTCCAGGGTTTCGCTTGAGAGCTTAGACTTTCGGCTGCCTCGCCCTCCCCTGAAGCATCTCTGACCCACCTCGCGAAGTACCCCCACCACATCATCGAGGCTCTCGTCAACACTTGCCGTGGTATCCAGTGCCTCGAAGCGATTGCGCAGTTCCAGCTGGAACGCTTCAGAGCCATGCACGGATTGGAGCATCGTTGGGCGAAGAACGGACCGTCTCAATCGGCTTCTCTCGGCCTTGAAGTCGAAATTCAGGGTGCCTCTCACTAGGCGGTGGTCACTGCCGGTCTTAAACCTATTAACCACTGAGACATCCCTGAACACGTACTTCCTGTCTGCCAAGATGAAGTCGATCTCGTTCTTCGTCCTACCATCTGGACTCTGCCAGGTCCACTTCCTATGGGGCTTTTTCTCAAAGAATGTGTTCATGCAGAACAGCCCCTCTTTATCCAGGAAGTTGACCAGCATATGCCCCCTGGCATTCCTGCATCCAACCCCATGCGCTCCGATACGCGATTCATCGCATTCGCGCACTCCCATTTTGGCATTGAAGTCCCCCATGACAACGGTGTAATGGGTCTTGGTGGTTTTATGCATCGCCTTGGCGATATCTTCATAAAGCACCTCGACCTCACTGTCTGAGTATACCGACGTCGGCGCATATACCTGCACGACCTTAAGAGAGTATCTCTTGGTCAGTTTCAGTACAAGGTACGCTACCCGGGTCGACACACTCGAAACCTCCAGCACGTTGTCACGGAGAACCCTGTTGACGAGAAAACCTACGCCACCCTGTGACCTCTGGTCGCCCTCCCGGAAGTAGAACAGATGACCTGATTCTAGGGTAATGGTGTCCTCACCAGGTCTTCGGACCTCCGATATCCCCAGAACATGCCACCTTAAAATCTTCAGTTCCACTTCCAGCTGCGCCAGGCTTTCGTCCAGCCGTAGGCTGCGTCCATTGTACGTCGCCAGGGTCAATTTGTGGCAGCTGTCCGTAACCCGGGGATTCTTAGCACCCCCTGCCCTACCGTAACCGAGACCCCTGCCGTGGGCCGGAATAGTAGGGCGACCGGGAACTGGGGGCCATGTGTTTCTCGCTTTTTTCATGGGGGTATTGCCCTTACTCACCACGCTGGGCAGGCGGGTTGGTGAGCGCAGAACGTAGGTCTTCGCACTAGTGACGCTGCTGCCCGTCACTGGTCTGTTGCATTTAACCACGCTTGATTACGAAATGGTTATACCGCCATTTGTCGGTCGCCAGAGCCTCGTTCGTTGGACAGCAGGATGCACCACGGGCAGGTGAGGTTGGCTTGGGGCACTAGGGTGATAGAGTGCCCCCTTACATCCCTAGTGCCCCCTTACATCCCATTCATCATCATTTGATCATTTGATTAAGTCGGCCAAAAGGAAAACTAATAACATAACATACGCGTCACGACTTGTATATATACACACACTTCTTGACTCCCTCCGTGGCGCGACCGGTTAGACGCTTGAACGCTAATCGTGAGGTCCCGGGTTCGATTTCCGGTGGAGGCAGAGTTAAGAACTACGCTTTTCTACTGCTTTCCAGTCTGGTCGTCGATTATATATGTATTTATCTATATATAATATGTAAATATTTCTTAAATATACGTTGACTAGTACCCTTAACACAAGCCTTAAATGTACTTTCCAAGGGGCTAGTTCAATTGGTGTAATATTGTCCAAATATTATTGTTATTATATCCATTAATTTTAATATCAACCTGCTTTTTGTAGATTTAGAGTCTGGTGTTTTGCAGGCAATATCCGATGACTGCAAATTAATTGCTCAACGAACTGTGCACAGTTTTGTTCAATAGCATTGGCAAACGAATCGCTGGCTGCAATTTCTTCTTTGTAACCCTTTTTACATATGCGACCATGTTTCATTTGCATGTGGCTTTAGGATAGGACCGCAATATCAGTAATTGTTCATCAATACATACACCTGGTACAACGGTTAACCATCTGAACGCTAATCCTGAGGTCCCGGGTTCGATTCCTAGTGAAGGTTGAGTTAAGAACTACGGTTTCCTTCTGCTTTCCAGTCAGGTCGTCCTAAAAAGAAAAATAGTCGTGAGGTTTTTGTAGAAAAAGAAGAAATTTAGTTTACAGGGTCACGTTAGAATTATGCTGCCTATATTGTTGAGGACGTAGAGGCTTGAATATATGTATGTATGTGGATATATTTATGTACATATGATTGTTTCGTTTATAGAGGATAAGCTATCGCCTTAAAGTTCTTTAAAAAAGACCTTGTTCTATAATTGTCTCTTAGAACATCATTTTAAGAAAAATTACATTTATAGAACTATAATATTATAAAATTAATGTCATATCCTATTAACGTTCTTAATTTTTACAGTACATATTCTCATGTACAAAATATAACATTCATTTTCGTACTGTTATGTACAAAGAGTTTTATCAAATCATTATAATCCGAACAAAATGAAAAAAAGATTAGTAAATAAGTTTTCTCCGAAACCGTTGTCGCGAGTAAACAGATTTTTTCAACATGACAAGATCTAATTATTCGTAAATGACATTTTGATCAAAGAGCGGTTAACAACAACTTTTTTGGGCAATATTTTTTGGCATATTACTACGTTAAAGACTCTACCAGCTAGGTATCAAATAAACTGCTGACTAGCTGCCTTTACATACATACATACGCTTCACGACTTGTGTATACACACTCCTTTTTTATTATGGCGGGGTAGTCAGAGGCTTGAGTGCCCATCTCTGAAATTTCGAAGGCATGTTAGGTATGGGTCATTCGAAGCCCGCGTATCACTAGATAGACAGCACCCAACGTGATATGTAGTGAACCGTATCGCCGTATATAGGCACTGACTATTACCTATCCTGAAGCAAAAGGCAGGTTTCCTCACGATGTTTTCCCTCACCGGTACATGCATACATATACACATGCATGCCCGTCTCCCTGTAAAGGGGTAGACAGAGATCACGGATCCTGTCCCGATGACGACAAACCACTTTTGCTTAATTTACACTAATGCACACTCGGTGGTTATAAGTACTTCTAACGTCACCCGTGTTAATATTAGTAAAAATACTTATTTTATATTAATCCAGGACTACGTAAGATACGTTATAAGAAATTTGTATTAACAATTGTTCCCATGTTTTGTTTGTCTTTTCCTAACTAGGATTTAAAAATAATACTAACTATCTGCTGTTCTTCACAGCATTACTTTAAGAGATGACTAAAGGGGAATAGGGAAAAAAGACAAACGCGTTCACGACCATTAATCCTAGCGAGGCAGTCAGAGGTTCAAGTTTCAATCTCCGCAATTGCGAAGCTAGTAATTCTATGGCCACCTCAAACCCACGTGTTGACCAGTTAGTCAGTACTCAATGTGACAGGTGGTAAGCCATGGCGCCGTTTACAAGCACTAACTATTACATGTTCGGGGAACAGGTAGGTTTCCTCACGATGTTTTCCCTAACCGTAATAGGGGGAATAGGCTTCAATGGAATAATTTGTAAATTGGTAATCTGTTACTTTTGTCTCATATAGAAACACAACCCCAATATTCGTGCTAAAAGTGACTTGGAATTTATAATCGTGTCTCAAAGGTCCAACCCGAAAGTGATTAAAGGACGTCAAACTATATGTACCTACATACATACACATCACGCCTGATTCTCTGTAGAGGGATAGGCAGAGATCACGGATCCCCATTTGTCCCGATCCTGACAGACCACTTTCGCTTCATTGATATTCATACATCCTCTCATACACTCTCGGCGGTTAAAGGTACTCCTAACGTCACCTTTTTTAAATATAGCGTCTATCTGACTGTTATATGTATATATACAAACTATAATATATTATGTTAATAATGAATATAAGGGTATTCATATTGCATGTTAGCCGAAACTTAAATATATAACCTAGAGTGATAATTCTTGACATTCCATAATATACGAGACGGTTAATAAAGTAAATGCCTTAAACTTTAAAAAAATCACCTCTGTGGCGCTACTCGTGTGGCCCCGGGTTCGATTCCCAGTGGAGGTAGAGTTAATAACTACGCTTTTCTTCTGCTTTTCAGTCTGGTCGTTGATTATATATGTATGCTATATAATATGTCTTTATCTATACATAATCAGTATACAGGGTGGCGCATTCAAAACGGTCAGTATGGGAAAGTCTGAAACTATAAGAGATACGATGATTTGTTCTTAGGAACCATGTCACCGATTTTGATAAAAAGAAAAACTGCATTCATACTTTCTATGAAAAAACAACTGTATCCTGTACGGGAATCGAACCCGGTTGCTTTGAAAAAATAAATTAGTCCTTTTCACTTTTTCTTTTAAAATATCGATTGTGTAAGTCTTAAGCTGTAAATGTCTCTGTGAAACATGGTGTCTAAAATGAATAAAATGCATTGTTTTGGCATACTTTAGTTTATCATAGTACGAGTAGTTTACATACACCGTAACAATATTCAACAGACATGTTAAATTGTCACTATTGCTGTTTGTAGTTTTGTACTTCCCTACTTGTTACATACACCATATCATGTGGCATTAGCATTGCATTAATCCTTTAAGGAGGTTTTGTTATCTACAGTAATCAAAAACTAACAATCTATTGAAAAGTCCACTTAAAGTGACGTGTTAAACCATATTAGAAAATTTCTTGTGGGATTACGTTAAGGATGAATTTTACAAAACAAGCTATGACACCGTTGAAGACCTAAAAGTAGCAATTAAGTTAATTGTAACGCAAATTCACCACATGAAAATACAAAAATCAATAGTAAGATCGTTACCTAAACGTATTGAATATTGTATTGAAAACAACGGTGGTCACTTAGAAAACCTACTATGATAAACTAAAGTATGCCAATACAATGAATTTTATTCATTTTCGACACCATGTTTAATAGAGACATTTACAGGTTAAGACCTACACAATTGATATTTAAAAAGAAAAAGTGAAAAGGGCCAAATAATATTTTCTACGCAACCGGGTTCGATTCCCGTACTGGATACAGTTGTTTTTTCAAAGAAAGTATGAATGCAGTTTTTCTTTTTATCAAAATCGGTGACATGGTTCCTAAGACCAAATCTTCGTATCTCTTATAGTTTCAGACTTTCCCATACTGACCGTTTTGAATGCGCCACCCTGTATATTTCTTAAATATACATTGACTAGTACCCTTAACACTTACAAAATGAACTTACCAAGGGGCTAGTTCAATTGGCTTAACACGTGTCCCAATTATAATATTATATAAAATGTATATTGTCTTTCACAGTTGTCTGAACGGTGACCATTTGAAGGTCTACACCGAAGTCCAAGGTTCAGGTCCGGGGCCACCTGGCATCAATGAATTCTCCACTTGGTCACACGTTCTCTGTGGCGATCGACAGGATGTTCCATCGGGTATATACTCCTATGGGTCACATTTATTCCTCGAGTACAATTTGAAGAAGACCTTGAATAATGCTACGGGATTCATCGGGACGTACAAGTTTATTGATCGAAGTAAGTCGTAATTATGGCACCATTATTTATTCGAATCCCGACTCTGGCATGTACCAATGAATGAAATTTAAATGTGTTTTTCATTTACGTACATAATTTACAGTCGCTAACGGTGAGGGAAAACATCGTGAGGAAACCTGCCTATCCCTGAGGATAGGCAATAGTCAGTGTCTACATAAGGCGATACGGTTCACTACCTATCAAGTTGAGTGCTGTCTATCTAGTGATACGCGGGCTTCTAATGATCCATACCTAACATGCCTTCGAAATTTCGGAGATGAGCATTCAAGCCTCTGACTACCCCGCCATAATAAAAAAGGGAATGTGTATACACAAGTCGTGAAGCGTATGTATGTTTGTAATATTATAAATTAAAATAACAACAAAGTTACTTGTTACTGTATTGAGATTAAGCATAAGAGTCTTTGGCACTGTGCTACTTTTAAAAGGGATAAAAAGCATACGATTATTTAAAATGTAGACGTTTGTGAAAATATTCATTAACAAAATGCACCGTATTCTACAGTAAGAGAAAACATCGTGAAGAAATTTACCTGTTTCCTGAACTCAAGTCTTAAATGAATAGTGTCCTAAACATTATGCTTTTGTAATATATTATTTTGTAACTTACAAATAATAATTATTAAAATAATTATTTATAACTAAAATTTATATGTAAAATATATTTATATTAAATTTTTTTAACTTTAAAAATTATTTATTTATCGTTCACATCCTGTTAATAACAAAATTATTTTAAACCCACCAACACACACACTCACAGAGACGCGATAATATCTCTTTGGTTACTTTTAAGCATGCATTAAGATTCTGATGTCTATAGAATATCGATGACATAGCTAGCCCATCGCCCATTGGATACCATTTACCCCTAGTCCCTTAGTCGCCTCCTACGACATACAGGGAAGAACGACAGCTAGTTTACATCCCACCACAGGATAGTAAAAACATAACATACGCTTCACGACTAATGTATGCACACTCCCTTTATTATTAAGGCGGAGTATCATGGCATTTCTTCTCTGCAGGTTCTACCTTTACGAAATGCCAATGTATATTTATTTTAAGATCATATAATTTAAGGTCTTTTTTTGTGTTTTTTTTTTGGTTTTGTTTTTCAATAAAAAGTGATTTTATGATCCTTACATTAAATAAAAATCATTTCATTTCATTTCATAAAGCATTTCATGTTCTTTGTCGTCAGATTTTGTGTCCAATACTTAATTTTTGTACATTACCTGACCAAATTTAGGAATTTATGAAACCGACGGCCGTAAGGTTCCTGAAACGTGGTGCGATTACGTATTCGACTCGACGCTTGATGAGGCCAGAGAAGGCAAGTTGTACAGTCCGAGATATCCCTCAAGCTATCCGAGCAATGCAAGATGTACATATCACTTCCATGCAAGGTATTTAGGCATTTGAGATGTGTAATAGTTGTAATATATCAGTAGATTAATAACTACTCATATTACTATATATTATTATTTATATTATAGTTTTAAGAGCTTTGCGATTTATACTCATGATTAATAACTAACGGAACTTATCGCGTATGTTTTTAAATAATAAGGTTACCTTTATTAACCTATTGTCTGCCCGTGACCATGGCTGCTGCAACGTAGCTGAAACGTCGGGTTAATAGAGGTAACTTTATTATTCAAAAACATACGCGATAAGTCCCGTTAGTTATTAATCATGAATATAAATCGCGAATCTCTTAAAACTATAATATCAGTAGATTTTGAAGGTATAGTCTGGGACGTAAAAAGAATGCTAACTACCGGCCATTTCTCCCGTCATGTCGTAGGAGGCAACTATGGGTAAATAGAATATTTGGCGACAAACTGGCAATTAGTCACAAATGTTTCATTATGACATCGCAACCCCAAAATTCATGATTAATGACCTAGTAGATATTATATCTCCGAGGTTCTGTCCACCCTGAAAGGGTTTAGAAGACGAGAATGTATATGTATATATTTCAATAGCGTAGTTTAGTCGTCGGGGGCTTGATTTGTATCAGTGGGTATAAGGTTTAAACCACAGAGCATGTACTAGTGTAAATGAAGTTTAATGAATTTCTATTTACATTTTCGCTCTAAACATACATTTGTGAAATGCACCGAATACTACGGTGAGGGAAAACATCGTGAGGAAACCTACCTGTTCCCTGAACAGGTAATAGATAGTGCTTCTAAATGGCGTGACGGCTTACCACCTGTTACAATGTAGTACTGACTATCTGGGCAACACGTGGGTTTTACGTGGCTTAACTTATCTTTGCAATTGCGGAGATGGACACCTGAACCTTTTACTACCCTGCAAAGGTCGTGAACACGGTTTTCTGTTGTTTTTTTAAGGATTTTAATGATTTATCTTGTTAGCCGTTTTTATCAAATTATTATAGGCTAAATAAAAATAGCTTTCTTTTGGGTAAATAATACGTTAGCAAGTTTCATTCAATATTGCCAGTAGGTTAAACTACAGCACGAAGTTTTTTATTATGTTTAGACTTCTATGCCTCTATATAATATGAATATAGCCTCTATATAGTTCAATATGTTATTGTTATGAAATTGTATTTTTACTTACTTCCGTAATAATATAATACTTTGCTTATAGGAAACAAGAGAGAATAAAGTTAGTTATAGAAGAGATGGTGTTACAACAGGGAGACGAAAGGTATATATTTTTGTCTATTATAAGCAAAAGTGTTATTTATATCAAAAAACGTAATAATCAAAATAAATAAATACTCGTACTACGAAACCATAAAATAAGGACTGTGTTAACTATGCTACAAAATTTGCTCATGGGAGATTTGTGCGTTTTATAATATTTGAATTAGTTTTATATAAACTTCTTATGTTATGCGGATTAATGATAGTATTGACAGAAGGAATATAACATGTGAGTGAAGTGGAAGTGTGGTTACGTAGGAGTCAGCCCACATAAAATCTTGTCTATCTTTCTTGTTAAACTAACTACTTTATTTTCAGTTGTTTCAATAGAGATGATAAAATGAAAGTATTCGACGGACGGGACACAAATTTTCCTGTCATAGCGGTATTATGTAATGAAGTAACAGGTATGTTTAGTTTTATCGCTATCACTACATAGTATAAAACAAAGTCACTTTATCTGTCCCTATGTCCTATTGTATGCTTAAATCTTTAAAACTACGCAACGGATTTTGATGCGGTTTTTTTTAATAGATAGATTAATTCAAGAGGAAGGTTTATATGTATAAAAACATCCATTAAATTGTGGAGTAGGCTATATATTTTATACCCGTGCGAAGCGGGAGCGGGTCACTAGTAAGTCAATATGTTCGTAATTTTCTTGTCATAATAGTTTAGTTTAACTGATTAGCAATGCAAACGCGTTCACGACCTTTAACCCTTGCGGGGTCAGAGGTTTAGGTTTAAATCTCCAAAATCGCGATTTAAATGGCCACCTCGAAACCACGTGTTGACCGCATAGTCAGTACTAAATGTAACAAGTGGTAAGCCGTGTCGTCATTTACAAGCACTAAATATTACCTGTTTGGGGAACAGGTAGGTTTCCTTACGATGTTCTCCCTCACTGTAGTACTCAATATCAATAATCTCAACATATTATATGTAGTTGAAGATCTATAGATACATTCATACATACACATCAGCCTGATTCCCTGTAGAGGGGTAGGCAGAGATCACGGATCCCCAAAAATATTGATTGACAAAAGGAATATATATGAGCTAATTGGAAGGGCGGTTACGTAGGGGCCGGCCTAATAAGACATATAACAGTCAGATAGACGCTATATTGAAAAAAGGTGACGTTAGGTGTACCTATAACCGCCGAGAGTGTATGAAAAGATGTATGAATGTCAATGAAGCGAATGTGGTCTGTCAGGATCGGGACAAAAGGGGATCCGTGATATCTGCCTACCCCTCTAATATATAGATACATGATCGTAATGCACGTTTACATGTTTGTATAAAGGGTGTAATTGATTTTCGATGGTGCCCAAGTCCATTAAATAAATGCTTTTAGGAAAATCCTATTTCAATATCACTTTTGCAACGGTTTAAAGTTGTTAGTGGAATAGCAAAAGTGACAAACGAGGCGAAATTTAACACCTTTGCTGTTATGAATGGTAACATTTGGTAATCCACTACCAACTTCACACTATCACTGCAGTGATGTCGAACTACGATTGTGATGAAATCCGCACATGAATCCGCCTAGTATATATCTATCGAAGAACCATAGAATATAAGATTGTTTATTTTCTATTTTGTAATTGTATCTGAACAGTAGCTTCAAAGAGATTCCATAAAACATAAAGAAAATATTTGATGTACGATGTATAGTATCAATTTCGAGGAATAATTTCTGCGAATTTCGTCGTAATTAATGGTATTCTTTAGTTTCATAATCACAATTCCATATTAATAGAATGCTTTCACTGCTTTTGTTGTTGGCATGTCTTTATGAACGATTCGAGACTCGAGATAGATGGAATATTTTGCGCCGCATAATAAATGTACCATATCAAAGGTATCACAATTTCAACAGTCATGCTAAACTTGTTTGATGAGATACTAGGCTTCCAATAAAAACAAAATATCTTCAAAGTTCCAACAACGTTAAATTTTACATAAATGAACATTCAAAGTACTAACAATGATTCATTTAATTCAATTACGGGCTGAACAGAACGACGAGGACTCGATATGTCCTAGGACACTTTGTGATTTTAAATCAAATGTACAGTTTGTGATATCTTGAATATTGTTGTGGCGACCTCTAGAGCGCCACACACAGAGAGAAACCTAAGTGAATCTAAGTTGCAATTAGTTAAAACAGAATTACCACAGATGACGCCAGCAAGAATAAAATAATCAAATTACTAGAACGCGCAATTGAAATATTTAACAGAAACAAGATATATACCAATTTCCAACTCAGGCCATTAGCCTGGACGAACACCTGCCCAGGTAGGAAGCTTCCTCTTTTCCTGTAGGACACAGTGGATCCTACATTGTTGACGGGTTGCTAGGCCATCGCCTAATAGATTCACCTCAAATTTATTAGTCGTCTCCTACGACAGGGCGTTAACATAACGTCTCAGCCTGACAAGCGAATTTATTTCTGTAATGTTTATTTTACTTAAATATACTCGTACACAAATATATGTATTTCAATACTTTTTAAAGTGGACTTAACTTTGATGACTTAACTGTAATAATTTATAGACCTAAATAATTAATCCATTACTTCCATTATTAATAATTATTAGTTTGAAAGAACACTTTTATTATACATATTATGCAATATACAACTAGTGACCCGTTCCGACTTCGCACGGGTATAAGATATATAGCCTACTCCACTATTTAATGGATGTTATTAAACCTTCCTCTTGAATTACTCTATCTATTAATCAAAATCCGTTGTGTAATTTCAAAGATTTAAGCATACAAAGGGACGTAGGGACAAAGAAAGCGACTTTGTTTTATAATATGTAGTGATAATCTTGGTATATATATAGTATTATTATTGTTTGTTGTTGTTCACAGGGTACGAAATATTTTCTAGCGGTCCAGATCTATTAGTTAATTTTATATCTAGTTCGACCAATCCCGGGCAAGGTTTTAAGGCGACATACCAGTTTTATTCCACTGAAGGAGAGGGAAATCCAGGTATGTTTACACTCATACAAGTAAGCTACGTCAGTTCGTTAGCATGAAGTTTGTGTTGCGTCTACTAAGTTCTTTGATGCCCCAAAATACACAGATTTCTTCAGTACAAAATGCATTCACGACCATTAACCCTTGCGGGGTAGTCAGAGGTTCAGGTTGCCATCTCCGCAATTGCGAAGGTAGTAATTCTATGGACACCTCGAACCCACGTGTTAACCAGATAGTCAGTACTCAATGTGACAGGTGGTCAGCCATGTCGCCATTTACAAGCACTAACTATAACCTGTTGGACAAACAGGTAGGTTTCCTCACGATGTTTTCCCTCACCGTATAATTCTTTCTTCAGTAACTTGTTGCATATGTTTAATGTATTTGCTTAAATATTGTCTGTTATATGCGTGTTCCAGCTGTTATAAACGCTAATATATTTACGCTAACAACAGATATAAGTGACGAAATACTCATAGTAACTATTTGTTTTATTAATCCCTTTACTTTTACGAGAATTCTGAGCTTCAGTATCGCAGATTAATGTTTGTTTACGCTTAGACAAACGTTTGCAGAACATAAACTAAAATAAAAGAGATATTAGATCGCTGAGGTATATTTAAATGTGTTAGTTGTACTTGTGTAAAAGTAAAAGTTACTTGCCACCTTCTGAAACTATTATTAGCCTTTAAGCCTAATCTTATTAGAAATACCCGTCAACCCATTTCCCATTTCACTTAGTTCCTTTTTTCCTTCACAGATGGAGCTTCGATGAAAAAGGCTTCCGGCCCAGATGCTTTAATCTCTAACTTCGGGCCAGCTGTGAGCGCGACCAGTAAGTGCTAATATCACTCGCTGTATCAATAGAAAGAACCGTCCCACTAATGAACTAGCCTTGTGCTATGAACAGCTTTAGCAAGATATTAAAATATCTATTTGCGTGTTTTGATTATGTTAAAGGTGAATTATACATAGAGGGTTTAGATCAAAAATAAATATAACCTAAAGTTGTTAGAGATTCACGATTTATACTCATGGTTAATTACTAACGGGACTTATCACGTAAGTTTTTGTAGTCTGCCCGTGACCATGGCTGCTGCAACGTAGCCGAAACGTCGGGTTAGTAAAGGTAACTTAATTATTTAAAAACATACGCGATAAGTCCCGTTTGTTTTATAGTCATGGGTTATAAAACCTGTTTTTCCCTCGAGATAAATAATGACTAGTGCCTATACCGCGATATGACTCACTACCTATCACGTGGGTGTTGTCTATCTAGTGAAACGCGAGGTTTGCGTAGTCCATTCCATGCTTTCGAAATAAAGGAGATGGACAATCAAGCCTTTGACTACCCCGCCACGATAGGGAGTGTCTATACACAAGTCGTGAAGCGTATGTTATGTCATTTTTAATTATGTAATAAATTTGGTTACATCATTACCTAAATCTTTAATACATACGTAAAATAGGCATTTGATTTAATTGATTACTCTTGTCATTCTCTTGAAGTTGACATAACCATATAAAACGTGATATTTAATATTTAATAAACTGTTTATAATATGATATTTCAATGAATATCTATAAAACAACAATTCGATTATCTTCATTTAAAAGAGTGACGTTGGAAACACTTATAATCGTCCAGTATGTATGAAGAGGTGTATGAGTGTCAATGGAGAGAAAGTGGTTTGTCCAGTTGGGCTGACTATGATCTCTAACTACTCCTCTACAGGGAAACGTGTGTGTGTATGTATCTTCATTTATACTAAGGACCTATGACTACGAACTCCCATACTACGAATCTACAATACTACGTTTTCCAAATTAACATCTATTCATCCATTTCTTTTCGTAGCCTCATCATGCCACAAAACCGTAAGCAGCGATAAGAGTAAGTACGGGGAAATTACATCGCCTTATTACCCGTTAACTTACCCTCAAAACTCTTACTGCCTCTACGACTTCGTAGCCTCAGGCAACGAGAGAATCAAGATTACCTTCGAAGATTTCTATATACCGAAAATGAGCGAAAATGTGTTCGAGTAAGTAGGTTTTGTTTCGAATTGATATGTTATGAGGGAGGCAAAATATAGAAATGTTTTGGTGTATTTTTGGACGAATAATCATTTCCTATATACGGTGTCTCGATTGCCTATCATGTTGAAATGTGAGGACTGTATTGATATAATAATTGACGTAGCTCGGTTGTTTGGGGTTTGACTCTGTATCAGTGGGTACAGGGTTCAAATCCCGCTTGAGCATGTACCAATGGAAATGAACAGGTTTTGTACTAATTCTATGGCCACCTCGAACCCACGCGTTGACCAGATATTCTGTACTCAATGTGACAGGTTGTAAGCCTTGTCACCATTTACAAGCACTCACTATTACCTGTTCGGGGATCAGATAGGTTTCTTTACGATATTTTCCCTCACCGTAATATTCGATGCATTTCGTAAATTTATTTTTATAAGAAAAATGTACATAAAAACTGCATTTCCATTGGTATATGCCCAAGCGGGATTTGAACCCTGTACCCACTGATATAGAGTCAAGCAAACAACTGAGCTAATTCGAATCGAATCTCGAATCAAATCGGCTCAGGCGGAGGATTGGCGTTGTGGGCTTTGGCCTGCAACATATGCTGAGCCTGGGCCCTTTCACAGTGACACTGCAGTATCTTGTCAATTGTAATAAATGTAAATGTTTCTGTACCTGTGCTGTTTTTTGTGAATAAAAACTTTATATATTCTATTCTATTCTAATCTTTTTCCCAGTTGTGACAACATGGATTCTCTCGACGTGTTCGTGGTAGTCGACGGTAGATTAGAGAAGATGACGTCATTATGTGGCAGTGACAGACCAAAACCCATAATGTCGAATGGGCCTAAACTCACCATAGAGTTCCGAGGAATGTATTCTACTAGGTCGAAAGGAGGCTTCAAAATGAGATACTCCTTTTTGAAAGGTAGGTAAGGTATACGAATGAAGAGGTTAGGAAGAATTGATCTGGGTTTTTGAAATGGAAATAGATGGTAGTTTATTGGGGATTGAAGGAAAAAGTTTAAAAGAAAAAGTTTTTTTTTTTTTTTTTATTATATCGTAATTTTTTTGTTATTAAGATTAAATATCTAAATTTGTAGATTAAACTATGAATTTATTTTATTTTTAGTAGGTGTCTCAGTAGTATTGAATATGTCACTACATAGTATATAAGAAAGTCGCTTTTTTTGTCCCTATGCCCCCTTGTACGCTTAAATCTTTGAAACTACGCAACGGATTTTGAGGCGGTTTTTTTATTAGATAGTGAAGTTTCAAGAGAAAGGTTTATGTGTATAATAACATCCATTAAATAGTGGAGTAGATTATATTTTATACCCATGCGTAGCCGGAGCGGGTCACTAGTTTGTTCATATTGTAACTTATATTATTCATGAGTTTTTGTTATATTCATTTCTAACTTAAGTAAGTGTGAAAGAGACATTAAATGATTATAATATTTTTTATATTCAAAGTTACGACTTGTAACCTTTATTACAAACAAATTATGGCATATTGGAATAAGGTACTAGAGGTAAACACAACCTACTGGACAATGTAGCAACCTGTCACCAATGCTGATTATAAAACAAAACCCTTATATTAATGTTAAAAAGTGACCTTAGATATATTATATCTCCCATAGTCTGTCCACCCTGAAAGAGATTAAATAGCTTGAATATAAACATATATTCCGTTCCAGATTACGGAATATCATCAGGGAAGCAACTACCTCAGCTCCCTTGCGGCTTCGCCTTCAACTCCTCTGAAACGAGAAAGGGAGTAGTGACGTCACCCAACTACCCCGGCTACTACCCGCGGGATACTGAATGCAGCTACTTCTTCTACGGGAAGGGAAAAGAGAAGGTTCATCTGCGGTTCTCTCACTTCGACATTGAGGGTGTATGGCCGTGAGTATGATTCTTCTTCTTAAGATGCCGTATTTTTCCGGAGGTTGGCAATTATTAGAGTTATTTGCGATCTGGACACCGCCGCACGGAAGAGCGATCTAGTACTTTTGTTGTACCAATCGCGTAGATTTTGCAGCCAAGATATTCTTCTTCTAGCAGGTCATCTCCTTTTATTAATTATTGAGTATGATTACTATTTATTTATTTTACAAAATCCCGTGTTAGCTGGGACGTAAAAGAACGCTAACTAATCGCTGGTCTTATCGGCATGTCGTAGGAGACTAAGGGACTAGGGGTAAGTGGGATTACTTGGGTGATGGGCTAGCAACCTGTTATGACATCACAACCCTAATATTTATGATTAATTTATATTTTCGAAGTTCAGTCCAACCCGAAATATATTGAAGCGTGAATATATATATATATATATATATATATATATATATATATATATATATATATAGATTTTTTCTGAATTTATATTACCCTGCAAGAGTTAATGCGCGTAGACGCTGTCTTTTGTTTGTCCTTAACCCAGTTAGGTTTCTTCAGGATGTTTTCTCTCACTGTAGTATTCGATACATTTCGAAAAGTATTTTAATTACGAAAACTTCAATTCTATTTATGTAATTTTATAACATGTTACAGTTGCGAAGCTATATCAGCAAGCGATTACATCCAAGTTTCCAGTGAGCTCCGCGGGCCCTCCCAGAGGTATTGCGGCCAAATGAACAACCTTCAAATAATATCGAACAGCAGTTTCTTGCGGCTTACGTTCAAATCTAACGACAGACTTGATGCCACGGGGTTCAAAGCTGACTACCTATTTCTCAAAGACGCCGACATGGTCAAAATAAAGCCTGTTAATAATTGTAACATGTATAGAAGTTCGTGTTTTTATTTGTTTCTCTGTTTTGTGTTCACTGTTACGTGAATGCAGAGTGTTTATTAAATGTATATATGTGAATTATCTTGTTGTTTTATTTTCCAGTCGAATATTAGGTTTCGAGCAACTAAGCCAGGCTATAAATGAATAAATAGAAATAAGACAAACGCGTTAAACCATTAACCCTTGCGGTGTTGCCAGAGATCCAAGGGTCCATCTCCGCAATCTAGGTGCTAGTAATTCTATGGCCACCTCAAACACGTGTTGACTAGATAGTCAGTACTCAATGTGGCAGGTGGTAAGCCACGTCGCCATTTACATGCACTGACTATTACCTGATCGAGGAACAGGTAGTTATTCTCATGATGTTTTCACTCACTGTAGTATTCGGTTCGTGTCGAAAATATTGTTTTAATTAATAAATATATGTACTTACATATACATATTATTCGTGCCATGTCTTTCAATCACTTTTGGGTGGAAAAAAACCTTTGAGACATGGAATATATTATTTTCTTGGTCACTTATTAGCTTCTATATTGGGGTTGTGATGTCATTTAGAACATTGGTAACAGCTTGCTAGGCCATTGGTCAATAGATCCATATACCCCTAATCTCTTATTGACCCCCTATGACATGCCGGGAAGAATGACAGGTAGTTAGCATACACAACACCACAATTAATAACCATACTACATTGAAATTACTATTCGTTTCTAGGAATTCGAAGGTGGTTTGAATAGAAACAATTCAGATTTGTCGTCAGTGCACGAGATATGTAGCAATTTCACTTTGTACACACACTCATTACAAATTCCGGGAAATAGGTAAGTCTATTCACCAGGGGATGATTGTTTACAGTAAAATGTACAAGTATACATAAAATACCATTAACAATTAACAGAATGGTCGTTAAAGTTAAGTAAATTGTAAAATGATGTCTGGTTAGAAAGATAGGCATTTAAGTAATTTCTAATTTCAAGTAATTTGTTAATCGGTATACAAAAACACATAAATTTTCACGGAAAAGTCAGTCATAATTCATATATACACATAAGAGCGCATCTTATTACAAACAAATTCATCCCTATTTCATACATACGGTTATGTCTTTATAACGAAAACAAAAAAAACGCGTTCACGACCATTAACCCTTGCGGGGTAGTCAGATGTTCATGTGTTCATCTCCGCAATTGCAAAGGTAGTAATTCTATGGCCACCTCAAAGGCACGTGTTGACCAGATAGTCAGTACTTAATGTGACAGCTGGTGGTGTTTCTAACGTCAACCTTTTCCAGTGCGTAGTCTTATAAAAACGTCTTATTTAGTCATATAGACATTAAAGCAACTTGCCACATTTATTCAGTCCCAGAATAGGTCAGAATAGTCCTATGACCCGACGTTTAAGCCTGCAGATAGACTGAAATCTCGTTCAAAAAGTTATTATTAATGCTCGCACAAAGCTAAAGCGGGTTAATTATGAGTGATGAATGAGCGCTAGACCTTGGAATTAATGTACGATTGTAATGGATGAACGACGGCTGGATAAACGCGTGGATTGATATCACTATGTCGTTAGTGCACGTATTGTTTTATCTATTATGTTTGACTACCTCCGTGGCGCGATTTGTTAACCACCTGTACGCTAATCGTGAAGTCCCGGTTTCGATTCCCCGTGGAGGCAGAGTTAAGAACTACGCTTTCGTCTGCTTTCCAATGTGTTGAGAAAGGGTGACGTTTGAAGTACCTATAACCGCCGAATGTGTACGAGGTAATTAAAGGTAGCATTAATAATAACGTTTAATTACGTATGTAAATTTCCGTAACGCCATGTCGATAAGGAAGCAACTCTCCTACCTAATCTCATTGTATTTGTAATATAACTTGTCGCAATGCTTTTACTTATTCAAGACAGGGTTTTAAATGGAAGGCAAAGAATTATTCATTTTTATCATTCTCTCAACACTTTAAGCACATTTTACGCTATACAATCTAAGAATATGTATATCTCTATATCATATTTTATGAATTTCTATATCTTTAATGAATTTCTATGTACATTTTCGTAATATAAATACATTTACGAATTGCGTCGAATCTACGGTGAGGAAAACCATCGTTAGTGCTTTAAATGGCGACATGGCTTATCACCTATCACATTGAGTAATAACTGTCTGGTCAACACGTGGATTCGAGGCAGCCATAGAATGACTACCTGCGCAATTGGGGAAATGGACACCTGAACCTCTGACTACCCCGCATGGGCATATGTGTCTAACTCTCCCAATATCGCACAAGATACTAACTCAACTTTCCTACTAGTTCCCATTTCCTCTCAATTTAAAGCCTTCCGAATAAGGCACGTGATTTGCCGTCGGCAGGAATAGGTGCGGTGGCAAATGAAATTTTCCGAATCTCGTACGGGCTCAAATATCCCACTTACGACGCATCCGGCCTTATTTGTTGTACAACTTCGCAGTTACGTGGTTCAGGACTTTTTGTTAGAAACTGTACTTTTGTCGAGCAGTAGTAATAATAATTGAGACGCTATTACACAAATTGAACTAGCCCCTTGGTAAGTTCATT
This sequence comes from Leucoptera coffeella, assembly GCA_030578115.1. NCBI lineage: Eukaryota > Metazoa > Arthropoda > Insecta > Lepidoptera > Lyonetiidae > Leucoptera > Leucoptera coffeella. The sequence continues at coordinate 100,957 of JAMBLF010000054.1, read as the reverse complement.
TAAGACTTGTGTTAAGGGTACAAGTCTACGTATATTTAAGAAATATATACTTATTATGTACAGATAAATACATATATAGCATATTTTATCAACAACCAGACTGGAAAGCAGAAGAAAAGCGTAGTTCTTAACTCTGCCTCCAACGGGAATCGAAGTTCGGTATTTAGATACCAATGTCGTACAACGTTTCAGAATTTTGAAAGTTTTTCTTGCACTAATTATCTTTTGTAAGGTGGGAAGACGACCTGCGCAGGTTGGCTGGCATCGAATGGATGCAAACGGCCACTGACAGGAAGAAGTGACGTCATTTGAGCGATGATGATAAGAAAATTAAGTAAGTCCTTATAGGAGATAAATAAGTCACTTTCAATTCGCTCTGATCTAATTTCAATAGAAATATCACCGAAATATCACATCTTTTCAAATCAAACTTTATCTAGTATATACACAAGACGTCTTTGATATTAGTAAGTAGTATAAAAGCTTGTTTTGTTGGGTAAATACTTCATATTATACTTTAAGTGCTTAAAGATTTATTATATTTTCGAAGCACTAACACTTACAAGAATAAATAAATGAACTATCCAAATCCATTATCCTAACCGAGCCGTTTCCCCTTATATTATGTTAAAATGACACTACAAACATTATATTGTATAACTTTCATGTGTAACTTCGCCGAATATCCATCTTTGTCATCCTTTAATTCCCGGAGGATCGAATTGGTTGGCTTGTTTCCTTAGAACTGCTGTGTTCCCTATCGTATGATATTTGATGTATTTTATTTCCTTTATTCTTCAGGGAACTCATGATTCAAGTAAGAGTTTTACGTGGAATATATATGTAATATATTTTCAAGTACTTCTATTCCTGTGAACGATAGACTGAAAATTCAATATCTAGTTACAATGGCAGAGGTAGTAATTCTAAGGCCAGCTCGAACCTACGTTTTGATTAGATAGACAGTACTCAATGTGAACGCAATATAACCATTTACAAGCTTTTAATGGCATTTAGAATAAATACTAAGGTAGTGTTGACATTAATATTTAAATAATGGACACATATTACATTCTTCTTGATGATACAATATCGGCTTGATTACCTTTAGAATAATTATTTTACATAGCGTACCCGGTTTCTTAATTATCGTCCAATAGATTATATTCACGTCTTTTTCTCCATTTCGGGGTTAATAGAATCTCGGAAACACAAGGATCTTTCCTAAGTCACTAATTTATTACCATAACTATTAAGGTTGTGATAACATATGGAACATTCGTGACAGGTTGTAAGCTCCAAGATTAACCATTTAGTTTACTTCCTTAGTCGCCTTTTAAATGCTGTGAAGAACGGCAGCTAGTTAGCTTTTTACATCGCAGCTAGCAAGCAAAAAGATACATTTAAAATTGAAACCAGGTACGGTTCCCTTTGTATTTCTTTCCTGCCTTTAAAAGGAGTGCCGACGTCAGTTATTTTTCTGACATCTCGATGATAAAAACGGAAAGAGCTCTTTGTTACACAGAATCAAAATTCATTAAAGAGCTGACTGCTTCTCAAAGAGAAAGTTATTTTTTACTTGGAACGTATTTTTTAGTAATTTAATCGTCGCGGAATGTGTTTGTGTGAATTACTTATAATATTAAATGTTTTTATTATATTTTTAGTAATTTATTATTAATTAATTTAGTTATTTATTATTAATTTAACGGTGAGGGAAAACATGGGGAAGCAACACAACAAACAACAACAAATATGGGGTTTTCATTTATGTACATAATTTACAGTCGCTAACGGTGAAGGAAAACATTTTGAGGAAACCTGCCTATCCCTCAGGATAGGTAATAGTCAGTGCCTATATACGGCGATACGGTTCCCTACCTATCACCTTGGGTACTGTCTATCTAGTGATACGCGGGCTTCGAATGACCCATACCTAACATGCCTTCGAAATTTGGGAGATGGGCATTCGGGCCTCTGACTACCCCGCCATAATAAAAAAGGGAGTGTGTATACACTAGTCGTGAAGCGTATGTTATGTTATGTTAATTAATCCCGTGTTCGACTCAGACGTAAAAAGAATGTGCTAGCAGCCGTCCTTTCAAGCATGTCGTAGCAGGTGACTAAGAGACTACGGGTAAATGGAATCAATTGGGCGATGGGCTAGCAAACTGTCACACATGTTTCAAAAGACATTGCAACTACATACTGAATATTCATGCTTAAAAGGCCATAGGACGTATTATCGTGTCTCCAAGGTTTTGTCTACTCTGAAAGGAATTACGGTCCGTGAATAGAAACAGTGCTATATAACTGGATATTTTGTGATATGCCTTAATAAAATACATTATGCTTTACTTATACTAATATTTATTACTTTTTTGTATGTTAATTCGTTTCTACTCCTATAATATTAAAACCCCAATATGCATCTAAAAATTGACTAAGAAGTTAAAACATCTCTGAGATTCTCTTTACTCCAAACGGGACAAAATTATGTGGATATATAGTTGTATATCAATGTTAAAGTTAGAAAACATTGCAACGAAACAAGCATTTATCAATGGATAGACTTTATTCAACACATGTACGTAAACATGATTGATTAATGATCACAGGTGCTAACTATTAACACACTGAATTCTCAATTAATAATGCAATATTGCTATATTACACAATATGCAGTTACTATGCAATAACAAATTAATTTAATCCAACACAAACTTCGTACACGCTTGATTAAATTTTCTCTTAACTACATGTCCTAGCAATATCACGTAACGTTAATCCTTTTTGTGTATACATAAGGTCTATATTGTTTTTTACTTCTAGAGTGAGACGAAAAACAAATACTTTCACGATGTTTTCGTGTCCGCTAGTAGAGATTTAAACCCGCCTATTAACCAAACCAAATAAGACAGGGAGTACACCGTATCACCACTTACAAGTACTAAATTACCTGTTCGGAAAGCAGGTAGGTTTCCTTAAGTTTTCCTTCACCATAGTTAGTCTTTATTCCATTGGAACAAACTTTACTTCTATTGGAACATGCTTGAGTGGGATTTGAACCGTGAACCCACTGATTTAAAATCCAGGCCCCGACTATATAAACAAGAACTACATTAATGATAACAGCAACCTTTTCCCTTACGGTAAGTTAGAACGAAAGAGGCAAGCCGATTATATTCAGTTTATATTCAACTGATTATATTCCATTATCATCCACCAAAGAAGCATAATACAAATACTAATTGATCCCATAGTATAGCAAAACCCTGCCATCATTAATATGACGTCATCAATCAAGATACTCCTTTTATTATGGAATGATGACGAAGCAGGTTTCCCTAAGAAACGGTTTCCACCTCAATAGAAGACTGGGCGAAAATTGATAATGTTTGCAAAAAGCAAGTTGGTTTTGTCGAAGCGAGTGAATTTGGAATGTATGTGGATTTAAACTAATATTTGGCAATAGTCACATAACTTACCAATACGTAAATAATTAACAAGCTAAGGGTTATTTCATTTGATTTGAAAATATTTGGAGGAAAATAAAATAAAATACGTATTTATAGTGTGAGTGTAGTGTGTCGTGCTATGAATTAACAAAAAATCCAATTGTGAGGGTAGACAGACATTAGCTGAGACGGACGCTAGATTTCCCGCGACCACGGCCTATGCAACTGGGTCGAAACGTCGGGCAAAATAAAGGTAATCAGATATCTTTATTAATTTATCGTGATATGACCCGGTCTCTCATAGTAAATAAAATGATATATGTTTAATTAGTAAACATTTTTTATAGTAAAATTGTAATGTTCTATAATGGAAAGATTTATGAGACCGTTTGTAAATACACACGCTTAACTAAGTTTTCCTATAAAAAGCTAAGCAGAAATCACAAACACACAATCAGATATACGTATTATCACTGTCATTCATATACTAAGCTTTACTTCTATGTATTTTACCCTTCTCAAGTACATATAATGTAATATCGCTTATTTACGTTTCATACATCTTAAAAAGGCGACATCTATGTTATAACATAGGTAAACTCATGAAGAACTGGCTTTACATTGAAATTAGAAGCTATATCATTGCCGGTAAACTTCGTGCATTGAATGAAAACACATTGCACCATAGGGAAGCATGTGAACTAACTTTGCTCATTGGTTTAGAATTGTTCGGTTCACGAATAGTTGGCGTCCCAAGGCATTTAATCAATCTTCGAATTGTGAAACTGTTGTTTTACCTTTTGTGACTGTGATGTGTAGTTAAGTTTAGTTTTTTCGTGTGTGTGTGTGTGTGTGTGTTAGTCAGTATGGATGTGATACATACATTATTCATTCATAGAGGGGTAGGTTTAGCTCACAAATACCCTTTTTTGTCGGTCCTGACGAACATCATTCGCTTTATTGACATAATATTCATGTAATATGATATGTAATGTAATTCATGTATATGTACTGTCGGAGGACCAGTGATGTAGCCTAGCTACATCGTATACTGAGGCAGCACCTTTTCACTGCATCCTCGGTGTTCTTTGCATTTTTTTTTCGATGTTTGTGTTTTTGTATGTTAGTGAATAAAGTTTATTTCTTTCTTTCTAATAATATTTAGAACATTACTACACCGATTTAACTAGCCCCTTGGTAAGTTCATTTAAGACTTGTGTTAAGAGTACTAGTCAATGTATATTTAAGAAATATAAACATATTACATACATACATCTCCTCCTACATATAATAAGAATGCTATTTAACAAAGAAGAAACTGTAAGGGATAAAATAAATTTATAAATATATACATACTTTAATAAAGTCACACAACTTTGTTTGTTTTGTTGCAAATCGTAATGTAAGACTCCCGAGCATAAACAATGCAATTGAAACAAAAACAAGAGACGTCGCGCTTGTTAAATAAACAAGTTGCACCTACAAGGCTTAAAGTTGCAAACAACCACCTTACACTTTAACTTGAAGCCAGTTTGCACATAAAAAGTTTTCACATCAGCTAAGGAAACTAAGAACTAGCGTTTGCGAACTGTATAACAGTTTGAGTGGGTAAAAATTGTACGGAGGTAGTGTAAAGAACATTTTGTGTTAGTTCGCTAAGTGTTTGCTATTGGCACCTTTCCATAATATGCAACGATGAAAGGTTCATTTATTTTTCAGCGAGGTAAAAGAACTTGGTATCATTTTTTGTGTTTACTATAATAAGTAAAGGTTTAAAATTAAGAAATTACTAATAGGAATGAGATGCATAAATAAAAGAATTTAAAAAGTAGTTTTAAAATTGATATACATGTGAGTGTAGTGGAAGAATAGTTACGTAGGAGCCGACCCAATAAGACATATAACAGTCAGATACGCTATATTGAAAAAGGGTAACCTTAGGAGTACCTATAACCGCTGAGTGTAAATGAGAAGATGTATGAGTGTCAATGAAGCGAAAGTGGTCTGTCAGGATCGGAACAAATCGGGATCCGTGATCTCTGCCTACCCCTCTACAGGGAATCTATGTATGTAAAATAGATCACCGTCATATTTGTACTCTTCAGCCATATATATTACACCAGTCGTTGACATTCTGTCCCACCTTAAAGGGAGTGTCAGACTCAAGGACTTTTACCAGACGTCTGAAATTTTACTGTATATCCCGTGCAAGTCTGGGACATAAGAGGAATGTTAACTAGCTGCCATTCTTCTCAGCATATCATCAAATGGAGTCTATTGGGCGGACTAGGAATCTGTTATCAATGTTCCATGTTACATCAAAACTTTAATAATCATTCTAAAATTAACGAAGGAGATATAAAATTTCCGAGGTTTTGCCTTACTCGAAAGGGATTAAACTGCCTAAATATACATATACATATATATATATATATATATATATATATATATATATATATATATATATATATATATATATATATATATATATATATATATGATTAATAACTAACGGGACTTATCGCGTATGTTTTTATATAATAAAGTTACCTTTATTAACCCGACGTTTCATACCATACGCGATAAGTCTCGTTAGTTATTAATCATGAGTTTAAATCGCGAATCTCTTAAAATTACATATGTATATGTTTGTAAACAAAACATGTATCTATACACAAAAGTCCAGTACATACAATACCTTTGTTCCCACTATGGAACGTATGTATAAAACATCGATTAGGCATCGGTTCGTAGCCACGAGTATTAGTATGCCATTCCATCGCCATAGTTTACCCAAACGCAGCTCGTTTGGCTCGAACCATAGAAATAGGAATTTCAATTCTTTGGAAAACGCCGCGTCATATTGTAGCTGCAAAAAGTTTTTGATAAATGATTGCTACAGGTTTTATTGAACCATTTAGTTGGTCAGTTTATAGTCATATTACATAACATACATATGTAATAATCAGGTCCTTACATGCCTTTTAGGGTGGACAGAATTGGAAAGTAATTATATGTCCACAGTCACTCGAAGCATTGATACGGAATAATTGTGACAGGTTTTTATCCAGAAAGAAAGTTAGCTAGTTGCGATTCTATATTTCATTAGTTTGTCATTTTGAGTTACATTATAATAACATACGCTTCACACTCCCTTTATATTGTGGCCGGGTAGTCAGAGGCTTGATTGCCTTTCTCCGAAATTTTGAAGGCAGGTTAGATATGAGCCACTCAAACCCTGCTTTACACTAGATAGATAACGTGATAGGTAGTGCATCTTACACCGTATATAGGCACTTGCTATCCCGAAGAATAGGCGGTTTTCCTCACAATGTTTTCCCTCACCGTTAGTGACTGTAAATTATACAATAAGAAACACATTTTTAAATATATAATTATGAATATATCATTGGCACATGCCTGAACCGGGATTCGAACTAGTAAGAAGCCAAAGATTTTCCCCACTAGGCTACGCGTCATAATTTTATTTAAAACGTTAATAAAATAATATTACTTACAGCAATCAGGATTTCATATGAAACTCTATAACTATATGTACATTCTACTCTTTGTTCGTTAGCATTATTTACAATCTACCTTTATACTCAATGCGATATCCATACCAATATAATCAGTCTGGCCAGAATTCATTCGCCCTATAGCCACATTGAAGATATCTAGTTAAGATACGATCCTTACGTTTGATTCCCTTCTATTTGTTCTGAAGTATTCATAAATATTGAGTATGAGATTGAAGCGGAATAAAATTGTAGGAATAACATTAATATTAGAAATACAGATGTCTTTGTATTTTCACATATTTAATGTACATATATGGATGTGAGGAAAACAAGTTTTTATACCACATGATAACCATTTTTTTCTGTCCTATAAATATAAGGAAAACCATGTGTCACGTGGGTCACCTAATTATATAGTGAAAATTGGTTTTAATATAAGCATAACTTAACAATTAATTATTAATATTATCTAACTAAACACATAATTACAAGATTTCCTAATAGAATAAGAAAGGCGGTTCAAGTGATAGGCGTAATAGTCTGGGACGCAAAAGAATGCAAACTAGCTGCTGTTCTTCCCGCTATGTCGCACGAAGTGACTAAGGGTCTAAGGGGTCAATAGAATCTGTTAGGTGACATGCTAGCAACCTGGCATCATGTTAATTATAACATAAAACTCCCAATTGATGCTCAAAAGTGGACTACGAGATATTATTGTCTCCAAGGTTCTTTCCATCCCAAAAGACATTAATGTACTTGAATGTACATAATATATGTGTGGCCATATAAAAAAAAATAGAAGAAATACAAACTATAAAAACTTTACACCACCTAAAAATGGACACGGGATTATTATTCCGCTAAAGTTGAATATCTATAATATTGTAATAAGCATATGAAACTATATATATTTCCGCCTTTACACCATAGTTCAAAAGCTTCGTTGGCATCAAGTCACTAGTTACGAGCTACTGTCATTGCCGAATGCGGACTGATGTATGACCTGGAAGGTTATTCTGTGAACGAATAACTAATTGAATCGAACTGTAGCCCAGAGGGTAAGGCATCTGACTTTTTATGAGTAAGGTCCTAGGTTCATATCCCGGCTCTGGCATGTACCTAGGAAATAAATTTAAATATGTGACTTTCATTTACGTAAATAATTTACAGCTGCTAACGGTATGGGGAAACATCGTGAGAAAACCTGCTTATTCCTCGGGTTAGGTAATAGCCAGTGCCCATATACGGCGATACGGTTCACTACCTGTCACGTTGGATGCTGTCTATGTAGTGAAACGCAGGCTTCGAGTGATACCTAACATACCTTCGACATTTCGGAGATGGCACTCAAGCCTCTGACTACCCAGCCACAATTAAAAGAAAGTTTTTTTTATACTGTATAGCGTATGTTTTTATGATACTATAGTATGTTTTAATTTCAATGTTAACATGATTATTTCAGATTTGAAACATACTCTGTAAAATCAAAAATACAGTTGAAACTTATCTAAAGGTTCTCTTTTGACAGAATAGTTCCCCAAGGAAATTAGGTCTTGTAACATGTTGGCTTGAATTTCAAAGGCTTGTTTAGTGGTAAAATGCTTTAGTGGTTTATTCGTTGCGAGAATATATCTTTTATAAGTATTGGAAAAATATTTACTGAAAACAAACACAGGCATACGATACATATATTTACGCCTCTATATCCCTAAGAGGATAGGCAGAGATGGTCGATCGCCACCTGTAATGATCCTGACTAATCTCTCTTGCTTCACTCACAATTGTGAAGCAATGTGTGTAATTTATGTTGACAGTTTTCTTTTACTATCGCGGTCTTGTGCACTCTAAATTCTTGCCAGAAGATCAAACGGGAAGTAAAGAATATTATTTGAGCATTATGCGATGTTTAAGAGAACAAATACAAAAAAACGGCCAGATTTGTAATAATAATATTATTTGGACATTATTACACCAATCGAACTAGCCCCTTGGTCAGTTCATTTAAGACTTTTGATAAGGGTACTAGTCAACGTATATTTAAGAAATTAATACATATTATATACAGATAAATACATTTATGATCAATGACCAGACTGGAAAGCAGAAGAAAAGCGTAGTTCTTAACTCTGCCTCCACCGGGAATCGAACCCGGTAAGAAAATTCTTGAATTTTGCACAATGGTAATGCGCCTTCGCACAAGGCCATCAATGTAAACAAATTTTGTCGAAAGACTCAACAAATACCATTGATCAACCACTATATGCACTAGATATGGCTCCAGCCGACTTATTTCTTTTGCCTAGACTAAAATTTCTACTTCGTGGCACCCGTTCTCAATCAGTAGAAGACATAAAGAAATCGCGGCAAGAACTCAACTCATTTCTGGAAACAGCGTTCAAAAATGTTTTCATGATTGGATTACTTCTTGGCATAATTGTATCGTTTCTAAAGGTGATAAAATAAATAACTAAAATTTTGACTTTTATTGATCTTTTCCCGATACTTTCTTGACAGGTAGAGTAGTATTATTAGGTAAAGAGATAACATCGTCAGGAGTTATATTATTAAAGCTTAATGACAGCTAGTTAACATTCTTTTTACGTACCAGCTAGCAAAGGACGTACGTATGTACAGTCAACGCTAAAAGTGCAGTCACAGCAACTTTTTATAAGCTTTACGTTTATAAGAACAAAAGACAATATTCTTCATTTCAAAGCGAACGTATAGTGGCCATGATAATGCATAGTGCGCCAGTTTTAAAATGTAAAATATTGTTTTTTGTTCTTATAAATTTATACCTTATAAAATGGACGTGGGGAGGTGAGGCTCGACATTTTATTCAGGAGGTGTCTGTTCGCCTCTCCGAGGCCTGTGGTGATCCAAAGGCTGGCACTTACCTTGGCCAACGCATTAGTTTGGCCATTCAGAGAGGTAATGTTGCCAGTTTGTTGGGGACCGTGCCTTTCTCTGACAGCGATGAGCTATTTTTCCTTTAAAGTTTTTTTTTTTATATTGTTAATAATAGTTTTATTTTGAATTGATTAAATAAATTTAAATGACAGACTAGTGCCTTATAAAAAGTTTCTGAGACTGCAGTTTAAGCGCTGACTGTACTGTAGTAGTAGAACAAATTCACACCCTCTCCCATGCGAAACTACTTCGCAAATATTGACAGTGACACTCGAACCTGCTTTTATCTCTACGATAAAACGTACCTTTGTCAACACTGAACATAAGGCCATTTACTGTAAATTTGCGATGGCTAGACAGATACTTGACAGCGACAAATTTTTAGATATATTTAATTTATAGGTAAATTATTTTAATTAGTTTTAAGTTTGTAAATATTTTGTTTATTTATTGTAAAGATTTCCCTGACGGGAAAAATCACTCTTAATTTAAGTGATAGACGGATGGATGTAGAAAGAGTGCTAACTAGCTGCCGTTCTTCCCTGTATGTCGTAGGAGATGACTAACGGACAAGTGGTCTGGAATGTATTGGGCGAAGGGCTGCCAAGCAAGTGCAACCAATGTTTAATATCAATTCCATAATGATCCAATACTAATGCTGAAGGTGACCAAAAACATACTACAAGTATATCTCTGAGTTTCTGTACACCCCGTAAAGGGATTTAAGGTCGTGAATATTCGTTTCTGAAGCCTACAATCTGTAGGCAAACGCGGTTAAAGTTAGGTAGGGCTATTATTGATCTAGACAAATACATACATACATACACATCACGCCTGATTCCCCGTAGAGGGGTAGGCAGAGATCACGGATCCCCATTTGTCTCGATCCTGACAGACCACTTTCACTTCATTGACATTCATACATCTTCTCATACACTATCGGCGGTTATAGGTACTCCTAACTTACCGTACCGTAGTCTTATTAGGCCGGCCCCTACGTAACCAATACAAATTATAAATATGCGTGCAAAAAGAATACTAACTAGGAGGCGAAGAAGGGACTTGTGGTAAATAGAATCTATAGGGTGATTGGCTAGTCACCTGTCACCAATGTTCCAGTATGATATCGCAACCCCAATATTTATGCTTAAAAGTGGCCTAGGAGATATTATATCTTCGAGGTTCTGTCCATCCCAAAAGGGACTAAGGGACGTGAATGTGTCTGTAAAATTATGAAACTCCCAACGTGTCAATGTGAACTTGAACGATACTACGATTCTTTTGTCTATTTTACTTACTTGGTAACAAAATTATGTAAACGTAAGTGAATATTATTTTCCTTCATATTTTGTCACAACGGGCTATGTTCCGAGAAACTTAATATTTGACAGGAAATACACAGTAACAAGAAGAAGACATATCATTTTTATCATTTAGGAGAAATCATAAATATAGATATGAAACATAATATACTCGATATCACGTCCTTGATATCTTTCGGATTGAATAACAATTTCAAAACACAATAATTCCTTAGTCACGGCTTTAGTATTGGAATTGTCATGAAAATAATATATTATATTATAATATTATATATTAGTCTAGGACACTTACACCGATTGAACTAGCCCCTCGGTAAGAGCAATTAAGACTTGTGCTAAGGATACTAGACAACGTTTATTTAAGAAATATATGTATAATTATATTTCTTAAATTTACGTTGACTTGTACCCTTAAGACAAGTCTTAATGTCTTAATTTGTACTTAGCAAGGGGCTAATCCAATTGGTGTAAATGTCCAAATATTATTATTATTGGATTTAAACCCTATATAGAATAACATATTAATGTATATCAGTATGTAGGGAGACAGGTTTGTATATCTATCTGTTTGTTCTATGACGGGTAGCAATAATTAATTCAGAAACGTCTTAATTTTAATATTCGTTACAGACTAATTAATGTTGATTTTGAATTATTTACGCAGTCTCCATCCATGTATATACAATTCTGTTTATCCAAAGCAAATCTGCTGCTAATCCAAGAGATATGATGTGGAACATTGAATACCTACAGTCTTAGTCTTTGAGAATATGTAATACCCATATCATGCTGGTTTCGTATGGCCCTTGCCTACAATATAGTCTTCATATAGATATGAATTTGGAATACTAGTCTTAACGTACATACATACATATAAATCACGCCTGATTCCCTGTAGAGCGGTAGGCAAAGATCGCGGATCGCCAATTGTCACGATCCTGATAGACCACTTTCGCTTCATTGACACTCATACATTTTCTCATACACACTCCGTGGTTATAGGTACTCCTAACGTCACCTTTTTCAATATAGCGTCTACCTGACGGTTATATGTCTTATTGGGTCGACCCCTACGTAACCACCCTTCCACTTCACTCACATAATATATTCCTTTTAAAACCTGCTCTTGTTAGTTCGATAGATTAGCTATTAGATATTTATTATATCTATTGTACTAGCTGTAGCCCAGTGGGTAAGACCTGTGACTTCTTATAACAAAGGTCCGAGGTTCGAATCCCGGCTCTGGCATATACCAATGAATGAAATTTAAACATGTGTCACATCCTTTAACCCCTTTCAGGCAAGACAGAATCTCGGAGGTATATCTCCTAGGTCACTTATTAGCATGAGTAATAAAAGTATATAATGTCGTCTAAATAAATAACTACAAATTAAATAAATAATTAACTTTTGTAAGTAATTGTACTCTTTTATGTTACTGTTCACGCGCGATTGCATATTTCATGTCTGTGTACATATGATATTCTCAAATGAAGTGAATGTAATGTTCTTTTTTGAGAAATAAAGTTCTTTAAACCTAATAATGAGATTGCAATGTCATAGAATAGCCCAAAAGATTATATTTACCCCTAGTCTTTCAGTCGCCTCCTACGACTTTCCAGAAGAAATGGCAGCTGGTTAACATTTTTACGTCCCAGACTAGCACAAGACAGGATATTGTTATTATTATCATCCACGTTGGATACTAAATATCAAATAAAGGTGGGTTCTGAGTGACCCAAAACTATCACAATGCTCAGTTTATAGCGTAGCCGCCGGAACGCTAATCGTGAGGTCCCTGGTTCGATTCCCGGTGGAAGCAGAGTTAAGAACTACGCTATTTTACTGCTTTCCAGTCTGGACGTTGATTATATATGCTATATATGTATTTATCTATGTATAATAAGTATAAATTTCTTAAATATACGTTAACTAGTACCCTTAACACAAGTCTATAATCAACTTACCAAGGGGCTAGTTCAATTGGTGTAATAATGTCCAAATATTATTATTATTGTAAACTCTCTACCCCTGACTACCCCACAAAGCTGACTATTGATGTTGTTTTATGTAATGTCTAGTTAAATAGGGATAATGTATTGTTTAATTTACATCGAAGTAAATCTGTAGAGAAATGAACCAATTATATCGTTATTTTCGCAACCATTCAAAATCCAATTTCGTCGACTAAATGTAAGAGGATTGGCTGGCGTTTATAATGTTTCTTATACATATTATATACAATAATTTATTGTATATAAGTATTATATACATTTATTATAAGCTTCTGAAACCAAATGCGTTAGACCTTTGACTTGCCATTAGAGGTCGTGGGTTCGAATCTGGCTTGTACCAAGGAATTGAAATGCAATCATTTACGTACAGTACATTTACTTACGCTAAAGGTGAGTGAAACCTGCCCATATTCATGTTAATGCCTCCGAAATACTTAAGTGTCTATATTAAGTCTATAGTATTAAGTCTCTTAATAAAACGTAGCTTATTTTCGGTCGTCTATATGATTACTGTCAAGTTTCAGTAAATGGTTTACAGGATGGTACCCCAAACCAACAGCCGAAAACTAAAGCAAGAATTAAGCATTATTTTTACGTTTTAGACGCATGGCTTGTTTGCTCATTGAGCGATAGACTAGCTGAAATTCATGAATTAGGAGAAACTCTATTATCAACATAAGCAACATGACTTTTAATCCCTTTAGGTTAAGTCAAGGGCTCATAGTCTATCAACAATTTTACTTGATGATCGTTTACAGTTAACCTATCACGTTGGGTGCTGTCTATCTAGTGATACGCGGGCTTTGAATGACTCATACCTAACATGCCTTCGAAATTTCGGAGATGGGCATAAAAGCCCCTGACTACCCCGCCATAATAAAAAAGGGAGTGTGTATACACAAGTTGTGAAACGTATGTTTATGTTTACAGATTCTGACTTTAATGAATAGGTGCGTAATATGCTAATAAACATTGCGCCTAAAATTACAAAATAACGAAAACGCAGAAGAATGTTTACTACTTGGCGTTCTTCCCGGCATGTTAAAGGAGGCGACTGAGAGAGTAGGGGTCAAAATAATCTATTTTAATCTCTATCTACAACTCTCAAGGAAGACCATTATAACGTATGTTGTATCAATATAAAATGTACCAATGTATGTATGTAAGTAACGTTAGAAGCTATAAACGCCGAGTGTGTATAAAGCAGTGTATAACTGCCAATGAAGCGAAAGAAGTTTTTCAGAATTGGCCCAGATGGAAATCCGTGATCTCTGCCTACCCCACAAGGGAACGAATTAAGGACTAGGGATCAATAAAATCTGTTGGGCGATAGGTTATGTTCCATATGACATTACGACTTTGATTTTCGTGCAAAAATGTTACCTAGAAAACTTTAACATGGCACCGAAGGAAGCTCTGTCTACTATAAAAGGGATTAAATGACGTAATGTTAATATGTACGCAACATTCTTCAAAACTCTCTCAGTCTGGATCAAAAAAATGTATAGATATTTACTATATATAATAGGTACTCGTACATATTCCAATTCGTTAGAGCTGCTTGTAAGGGTTAAAGCAATAAATCCCAAAAGAACTTTCGTAGCACTTTATATCCCAAAAGTGCTTGTGTGATTCTAAGCAGAACTTAACCAAGATTTATTATGCATTCATAGGCATTGGAACTTTTATCAAGAAAATGTTTTGACTATCTACATCGAAAGTTTGCATGGATTATCCACAGATAGTAGAACGAACGTATTAAAGACTGTTTTGGTAGACTAGTATTTTCTAGTTTACACATACTACAATCATACTCAAGAATATTTCGAG
The DNA here is from genome assembly GCA_030578115.1 of Leucoptera coffeella. Taxonomy (NCBI): domain Eukaryota; kingdom Metazoa; phylum Arthropoda; class Insecta; order Lepidoptera; family Lyonetiidae; genus Leucoptera; species Leucoptera coffeella. Next base: position 85,901 of record JAMBLF010000054.1, on the reverse strand, counting down.
ATTTAAATGTTTTTTTGCGTATAAAGAGTAATTTAGTATATTTCGATAGTTAAAAATTTGATCGTATTTAAGTAAGAAAAATGTTTTGATTTCATTCACTCTCTTTTTGTTTTTATGTCAGTTCTAATTACCCACTGTGTACTTCTGATGTTGATTTTAATGCGGCTTGTTGCTGATCTGCTACAAGACATAAACTTAATGAAGTTTAAAACACATGGATAATAATGTTATGTGGTCTCGTAATCTCTAATATTTATTTTTAAAAGAAAATTATTTTCATGACATCTGTTGGCCGAAATAAATAATTTTAGCTCAGCTACAGCACCATCTATGAAGCGGTTGCTAAACCATTCAATTGTTATTTCTCTTAATATCTCTAAGTTATTCAACAATTTCGTGGAAAATTTGTAGATGGCACTGGTTTAAAAATATAAGGTTAAAAGTAACTTACTATAGTATAAAACTCGTGGTAATTAACAATCATAACCTTCCACGTCCATCAATTCCTTTTGGTGTGGACAGACTTTGGAAACATATAATTTTTTTGGAACTACATAAATTGCTAATTAATAGTCTTTGAGCATATACCTAAAGGCGAATCAGGATTTGAGTAAAAATATTCTTTATTATCTTCGGACTAAATGTTAAGTACCCAACCTTGTAAATATAAATATGTTTATTCAGTAATACTTAATGTTAAACAATACATTTAAATCACATCAATAAAAGTTGTTTTATACATGTTGTAGAAGCTTTGAAACATAAATATTCAGCATTCTAAATTAATTCGATAAAGTTTTGTGTTAGAAAACTTGGCAGACATTAAAAACTTCTAAATAGTTCGTTTTTCTAATCCCAGATGGCGGTAAGATTAAGGTGATTCGGCACTCGCTGCAGCCAGTTGTAAAAGTTGCACAGACTTTAGTGTCCCACAGGAGCCTATTTATCAAAGATTAAAACATTTCTTGCTGTCTAAAACTATTATAATGTTTGGCTACCTCAAACCATCATTAATTGATTGAAACCTACATATTGGATATAGGACTAATGGAAACCCATCTGTTCCCCAAAACTATTAATAGTCAAAGCTTGACTAGTACCACCTGTCACTTTGAGTAGTAATTATATCCATGATAAATAACTAACGGGACATATCACGTATGTTTTTATATAATAAAGTAACCTCTAACCTCTTGTGTGTGAAAAGCCTGGAGCAGGCATAAAATTTTAACCCCCTTATTTGTGACATGCCTGGAGCAGGCACGACGTAGGAGTCACAGTTCTCACACAAATTAAGACTTTCGTCTATGTTCAATAGGCTCAGTTTTTTAAAGAACCGTACGCGAAGAATAAAACAACATTAGTCATTCGTTATATTTGACACTGTAGAATAAAAAAATATTGTTATGATCATTTGAAATATTGATAATTTTGGTGCCTCAATTCTTGCTTGAGTACAACTTTATTATTGATTTTATTATAAAAAGTAGATATTTACATCATGAGGTTGGCATTTTATGATTTATTATTATGTTTTATATGTTTCTGTCACAATCATTACATACAAAAAGCCTATTTTAGCTGGTCAGATTTGTATTCAAAATTTCGTTCCGTAAGTGCATTACAAATATTACATTTTACATTTTATAAAATTATTTTTTTCTAACCACGTATCTTAATATTTTAAATGTAAAAAAATGTAATATTTATCGCTCTTTCTATTGATGGCTCTAACAATCAGTGATCTATTATTATAACGGAGTAAATTTATGCCAATGACGATGATATACATTATATGCCTGGAGCAGGCTCGTCACAGACGCGGACATCATTTTTTTTTATGTACGAAGGGGGCGATTCTTTCAATGCAGCTTGCATTTCGTTTCGAGTTATTAATATTTTATTGCTGTTTTGCTTAACTTTAATGTAAATGAAAATAGTGGCTAAGTTCATATACATGATAGGCCCGGATAATGAATTTTTATTGGCAAATATTGTTGGTATTTGGTGATTAGCTTGCACTTTTGCTAATTTTATTTTTGGTCATAGAAGAGCACTCACAAGTGTGACAACGGTGTGATAGCATTGTATAAAGATTTTATTTTCTTAAATTGTTATTCTTTATTTCTGGAGTGTTATTTAGTTCAGACTTTTATATTGAGCGAGAATAGCCCCCCGACTACCCGACCGTCATAGCGTTTCTAGCACATATTTGGTACAGTATAACTTTACATTTTTATATTGAAGACACGTTATTTTACATAAACGTCTAATATAGAATTTAATATTTATTTCAATTCAATAATTTAATTTGTCAAATTACGTAAATTATCGCCGTGGTTGTTGTCTTTTGAAATGTCTTGTTTCTACACCTATTTTAGGTCTCTTTTTGAAGACATATATGTATGAATGTGACCTATATATATAAAATTATTTTTGCATGTATGTATTAAGTGTATTCTGAAATATATGTACAACAAAAATTATCTCTTGCTAGCATATTACAAAATAGATAAAACTTCTAGGTATGAGTACCGAAAAAAGTACGCAACTTCGTGATGGTCAATTTTACCGACACCTGTTTTCAAGGATTATGAATGTTTTTTGTATGAAAGTGCACCGTAAGTTTGATTTGATTGCATGTAATAGTGTCAAATGTGTTAATATAACGTAATTTGAATAAAATTATCTCTTGTTTTTTACTTAATTTTGCCTATTCTTATAAAAAATATCGGTTTGCCTTTTTTTCTTTGCATTTCACGCATATTTTTAATACTATAAGTACGATAAATTTTTAATACCTAATGAGGAAAAATTAAATAGCTTTTATATGATATAACATTCATAATGATCAGGCCATAGATTATGGTAAAATTTCAATTTATCCGAAATTGGGGAAAATTCAGACCCGCGTCTGTGGAAAGCCTGCTCCAGGCACCACACATGCGGACATTGGAGTCGTTATTGGCTCCACACACGAAGGGACGTTTCGGCTACGTTGCAGCAGCCATGGTCACGGGCAAACATGTAGTAATTATATAGTCAACAAGTGGGTTCGAGGTGACTCGAGGTTCGGAGTTACTGCCTCCGCTATTGCCGAGATGGACACATTAACTTCCGACTACCCCGCAACGGTTTATGTGCACTATAGCTTATATGTATTTATATTGAATACTTATACTTAATATTTGCATAAAGTATTCTGATATTTTTTATGCTATTTTCTCCTATCTGTAGTTTTCTACTCTTTGCCAAGCATTTGAATTTAAGAATATGCACTCGCTGGTTCCAAGTGCATTATTTAGCAAGAAAACGTTTCAATAATTCTTCTCTATTCATTTACAAACTGGACACTTTTCAATGTTATTATATAACAAAGACAAACGCGTTCGAAAACATTAACTCTTGCGGGGCAGTCAGAGGTTCAGTTGTCCATCTCCGCAATTGCGAAGGTAGTCATTCTATGGCCACCTTAACAACAGTGTTAACAGTCAGTACTCAATGTGACGCCAAGATATTTATAGTTTAAATGCTTCAGTCACATTTATTCGCGTAGATATATCTCTGAGATTTTGTCAACCTGTGAAGAGAATGTATATGAAGATGTTATAGCATTGAAAAGTATGCAAATACACATTTATGAAATGCATCGAATTCTACGGTGAGGAAAAACATCATGAGGAAACCTACCTGTTTGTCGAACAGGTAATAGTTAGTGCTTGTAAATGTAGACATGGCTGACCACCTATCACATTGAGTACTGACTATCTGGTCAACACGTGGGTTCGAGGTGGGCATAGAATGACTACCATCGCAATTGCGGAGATGGAAATCTGAACCTCTGTCTAACCCGTAAGAGTTAATGATCATGAAAGCGTATGTCTTCTGTCATACTAAATAAATAAGTGTCTTTAATATTTTTACGTGGTAAGTGTAGCAACGCCATTATTTCAGGATGCGACAACAGGAAAATGTGTGTAATCACTTTATGGAGATTCCAATGGCAAAAACATCTTCATGGTTACATTATCAGAACGTGGAATATTATGTGAAGACAAAGACATATATACATATTACGCCCAGTTTCCTATAAAGGTTTAGGCAGAGATTACGGATCCCCATTTGCTACTCCTTTGATCCTGACAAATTGACAAACCACTTTCGCTTCTATTCTTATATCTACTCATAGACACTAGAAAAAACCTGCAATCCCTTTCGAGGTAGACAGATAACTAACTGACATAAGTTAACTCAAAGATTTAGGTTAACTATCTACAATGTAGGTTGTTAAATTACAAATTCATAAACATAGAAAAAGGACGACTATCATGGGATCATAATAGCAGCACAAATTCGATAGCTATTTCAAAAGTCACAGGGGTTAAAGACAAAACACATATTTAAAGTTCTGTCCACCCCGAAACATATACCGTACTTGAGCATATGACCCTTGCTTTGCGGTTAGTGAGAGCCCTTTCTATGCATTAGGCAAATCGCAGATGTAAATGTATCCAACGAACTGGAAAACACAAGTCAACCGTAAAATGATATATAAGTACCATTACTCTTCTTATAATAATAGTTTATGATTTATACTAATGCATGTATATTTCTTAATCCACTTTGGAATGGACATAAGCTTGACGACCTCCGTGGCGCGATCGGTTAGCCGTCTGAACGCTAATCGTGAGAGTTCGATTCCCGGTGGAGGCAGAGTTAAGAACGCCTTTCTTCTGCTTTCCAGTGTGGTCTTTAATTATATGTATATGTATGGGTCATATTAGGTATGGGTCACTGGAAGCCCGCATTTCGATCGACAGCACCCAACGTGGTAGGTAGTGAACCGTATCGCCGTATATAGGCACTGGCTATTACTCAAACCGAGGTATAGGCAGGTTTCCTAACGATAACATTAGCGACTGTTAATATGTACGTAAATGTAAAGCACATATTTAAATTTCATTCATTGATACATGCTAGAGCCGGGAATCAAACCTAGGACTTTTCTCTTAAGAAGTCTTGCCCACTTGGCTACGTCCACTATAAAAGTACAACGTAAAAATCCTGCCTATTCCTAAACCCATCACCTGTCACGTTGGATGCCCATCATCTCAGAAAAGATGGTTCGTGCCCGCAGAGATGGACACGTGACTATTTTATGCTATTTTCGAACCTAACCCACAGTATTTACAGTCCAATTTCCAAATACAAGAGTGGTTCAACAAAATTCAGAGCACGCAAAACCCGTGATGTCAGAATAAACTTTTTATCTTTATTTATTGCGTCTGTATGAGGAATATTTTGTTCCTGAAATGGAATGATAACATTGAAGCGTTTAGAAGCCGTTTTACAGGAATTAAGGGTATTGTTCGCGGAAATGAGCGAAACGAGTGTTTTCATTTTTCAGTTTAAACCTATTTAGAACTTATCGACACCTATCATACTTTCAAGGTAGCATAATGAAAGACTGAAATTGATGACTGAAGTATTTTCAAGAGTTAAATATCAATAATTACGTAAATATAAACGCATAAAGTTGATAAAAAATCAGAAAAATGGCGCAAACAGGGTTTTGTATTTTTTCGTTTATTTCGTCACGGAGTAAGATCTGAAATCAAATTAAACAATAATGGGTTCTCTAAATACTAAATAATTTGACTAAAAACATATTAGGTCCTGTTTTATTCATAATACTGCAGTTTTCGTAAGTATAAAACGCCCAATTTTGGGCCGCCATCTGTTTCATACATTTTTATATGGACAGCTTACGCGTCCGCCGCGAGTCGCTAGTTTCAATAGATCGCGAACAGAATTTGGCGAATGCCAGCGTGGGGAGCACGTCCATTTTGTTGGCGATCACAGCTAAACCGCTAGATAATCACACGAGATCAGTTATTTCTTAGTTCAATGAGTGAAATTTGGAAAACAATGTGTAATCACTTTGGTGTTTGAGGTTATTGCTTATTATATTACAAGCGATTTTTTTCTTTCGAAGTGAACTGCTAAAGTTGATTTATTCTACACGTATATTTTAAGAAGTATTTTACTTGATGCGACGCCATATTTGATATAAATTTATTCTTGCGTCATTTATGCCTATGACAGGTACATATCAGACATATGAAAAAATCATGATAATTAATGTAAATAATTTTGATTTACCGCTTGATATTTCGGATATTATGACAAGAAGTTGAGAATATACATACATGATACATGGTTAAATGGTCACCCATCCAATTACTTCCCACGCCTGCGTTGCTTAACTTCAGTGATAGAACGAGAACCGGTGTATAAATCACAACCGTAAAATCTTATTATTTACGATCACAACTACGCGATAGCGCGATTCAAATACCTACCCAATATTTCAGCAAAAACATTATTGACATTACATAACACATAAGCTAATAATAATTGACTGCATAATAGTAGTTTATCAGGATCAAAAGAAATCTGTATGGAAATCGAGACAATTATATTTTTCGTACGACTGCCCGCCTATAAAAGTCTGGGACCCTCCTGGTACATATTCCGTTTGTAAATGTAGTCGCAAAATCAAGCAGTATTAGAGCAAAATTAAATTAGGTTTTATGCATTGTAACGAGCTTACACTTAAATTCAGGTAAATGTAACTAATAAATTGTATGACTACTAAATCTACAATTTGGAAAAATTATCATAGAATAGGTATATAATTTTACCGTGAATGAACTGAATTAACCTAGGTAATCATAATACTTACGCATATGAAAAATGACTACAGCCGATCTTTCGGTGAAGAACATATTTTATTTAAATTATATTATCTGTGGTTTTACAAATTCGTTAACCTTTCGGAGTCAGTAAATAATTGGTTAGGTAGTTGCATACCTACATACATAAATAATGTAATCTGTACTAGCATCATTACAAACACTGGAAAGCTTGAATTTATTTCGTGTTGGATTGAGTACCATCTGGATTTGGGTGAGAATATCAGTTTATACGATGCATTATATGGAAACGATACGTATTTATTGATATAACTGACTGCAATTTACACGCCGCGGCGGCGCGTAGTCATGATCAAAACTATCTGTCACGTTCGACAGAGAATATCTGCTAAGAAGTCGGTCTGGATTATCAAAAAATCATCACAATGTTTATTAATGTAAATTTTATTTAGCAATTAAAAAGTTTCTTGCAATCGGCACACTATTTAGTTTAAAAATCAACTATATTATTAATCTAAAACTCCCGTAAACGTGTCGCGATGTTTTGAATTTTGCGCCTTTTTATATTTTATATTCTGACCGAGCGCTAAAAACAGCATTAACCCGCACGGTACTCAGCGCCGCTGCGCTAGAAATATCGGATTTTTGACAGATCGTGAATTTATTTTTGGAATACAATACCCTTAAAGGAATATATATGGGCAAGGTGGCATAGGGCTCGGTCCATGAGAAAATCTATATTCTGTACATATAATAATACCCTTTGTATTTTACATACATTTTGATTAACCAAAATCTTACCATTAACAATCGACAATATTCATATAGCAATAAAATTTAACTCAGGGACAAATGTCTACTCCTAATAGAAGTTGGCATGTATTTATTCCAAAGTGTAGAAAGTGAAACCTAATATTTTTATGTAGGAATAGTAATAGAGACATTTGGTATGCCTTGAATTATTCATGCGGTACCCGGTTCACGAAAAGAAACATTAGCTTTTGAATAAAGCCAATTTGATTCTGTTACACTATCCTGAAAGGGACGATTAAAGTATTCTTTTTCAATGAAGTGGACCAGAGTTTAGGCATGGAGTAATTAATAAGAGGAGTGGGCCTTACGCAATATTTGTATGGAAACTAGCGTGGCATTATGCGGGGTGAAACGAGGTACGCGGGATGGAGGGGAGATATTACAACCAATCAAAACACGGTATCGGGCAATCAAATTAGGTATCTTCTTTATATTACACATTTTTAGACTCCGCACCAATTAAAACACGCCATCTCCTTATGACCGCTCCTTACGTCGGGTCCTCTTAATATTTGGTTCGTGGTTTAGGGGTATAAAAGGCTTGAATTTTTTCACTACATACTCGTATATTTAGGCATTAACCAATAGATCTTGAAGGCTTGGATATTTTTAGCATCTCGTACAAAAGTTTTAGGTGTCTGACTCCGCAATTGCGAGGGTAGTAATTCTATGGCCACCTCGAATCCACGTGTTGACCAGATAGTCAGTACGCAATGTAACAGGTGGTAAGCTGAGTCGCCATTTACAAGCACTGTTTTTTATCTGTTTGGGGAACGAAAAGGTTTTCCAATATGTTTTTCCTTCAGCGTAGTATCCTCATCACGACCCGTGGCTGTAAAATAAAACTCTGTTACAGTTTGCTTAAACAATATCTATGTATATGTTTAATTCAAATATAGTGCTTAAGTCTAGTCTAGTCTTCTGTTTAGCTTACTCTAAGTGCATTGCTAATCTTTTGTTACCAACTATAAGTCTTTAAATCATACATACAAACACAAATCACGACTGATTCCCTGAAGGGTTAGGCAGAGATCACGGATTCTCATTTTTCTCGATCCTGACACACACCATTCGCTTCATTGACACTCATACACCTTTTTATATACATACTCGGCGGTTATAAGGACTTCTAACGTCACTCTTTTTCAATATGGCATATATCTGACTGTCATATGTCTTATTCATCCGTCCACTTCTTTCACATATTATATTCCTTTTGTCTTAAAATCATAAACATTTAAAAGCCTGTTGTACAATGAAACGAATTAAAGAGATAAAATGCTTCCATAGCAGAAGGCAACAACTCTCATTTTAGATATTTTCTTTTTCATTTCCATTGACGGTAAATTAAACTCGTATCGGACCGGGAAAACGTTTCAATTATTTTTAACAATGTCTAGAAAGAGGAAAATTTGTATTATGCTCTTTTCTTATTAGGTAAACGGTTTATTTCGATTGAACAGTAGGTTTTAAGTTTTTTTCTTTAAGTATTGTGAGAACAAAAAGTATTGCTTACTGATTGACTGAAACATATATTAGTATAGAGAGTAAAAGTTTCGGATATCTAAGTTTCTAGGTTGTATTTTCTATTTTACATACATACAACTTATTGTGTGCGAAAATGAGTACAATTAGAACGATTGTTAACATAACATACGCTTCAGTATGTAAACACACTCACTCCCTTTTTATTTTGTCGGGGTAGTCCGAGGCTCGAGCGCTCATGTCCGTAATTTTCGAAGGTATGTTAGGTGTAAGTCACTCAAAGCCCACGTTTCACTGAATAGACAGCAGCAAATGTGATAGGTAGTGAACCGTGTTGCCGTATACAGGCACTGGGTATTACCTATTCCGAGTAAGGTAGGTTTCCTCACGATAATTTCCCTCGTCCTTAGCGACTGTAAATTATGTATGTAAATTAAAATACATTTTTTAATTTCATTCATTGTTACAAGCCAGAACCGGGATTCGGACCTAGGACCTCAATAAGAAGTCGGATGTCTTACCCACTTGGCTATAGCTGCTTTACTACATAACATGTTCTATGTAACATGTTTCCGTAATAAATATTCTACATATTTTTATTCTTAATCTAGGAAAACGTCGTAAAATACGGATATGGCAAGTGGTTAGGACATCTTATGTGGATGACATGCAAGAACGCTAAGGGGTTGATGTATGTATGAATGCAGGTTTCCCAGCTCACTTTTGAATAGCAGAATAAAACTCCAGTTCAGAATATTATAAGGTACTTTAGTATTCTGTTGTAAAGTTATTATTTCTTAGATTTATATTTTTATTTGTTGAAACAGGCGAAAACGAATTTTATAATGATTACGTATAATGTTAATCTTTTGAATACTAACTAAATGTCTTTCTTCTAACCCTGAAGAAAAATATCACATAATTGACACGGAGATTTACCATTGTTTAAATTTTAATAACTACAATTTTCTTATTCCAATTAACTTTGATTTGAATTTATAACATAAAAGGACGTCTTTTGCTATACTATTCAAATCCTTTACCTTATCAAAAGTTCTCTTCTTCGTTTTTAGTCACATAGCAAGTTTTTGCACACAATGCCTCGTTTACAAAGGCGAGTGAGCATTGACAGTATACTATTGAAGGATTTCGCCCAAATTGGACTTATTGTGGTGACGTGTGCTCGGAATAACTATTTGTTTCGATAGTTTTCTCCACTTTTTTCTTGTTACTATACTGTGAAAAGGATTTGTGACACTACGCTACAAATACGCCAATTTGAAAAATCTAACTTATGTGCTTTGTTTAGTAGTGTTATATTTACGAATATAAAATAACAGTATGAAATTTATAAACTAAAAAAAACGCAATTGTTAAGGTTTCCATCTCCGCAATCGCGGAGGTAGTAATTCTATGGCAACCTCGAACCCACGTGTTGACCAACTAGTCATAACTGAATATGACAGGTGGTAAGCCATGTCGTCATTTACAATCACTAACAGATAGGTTTCGTCACGATGTTTTTCCTCACTTTAGTATTCAGTTCTTTCATTTCAGTATGAAATATGTTCTTAAATAATCTAACAATAACAGTAATTCATTCCTATTTAATGTTTTTAAGTAAAACTAACAAACATTAATCACAGTTTAATAAGAAATAGACTAGTAGTGTAATAATATCTTGTATTAATAATAATTAGTTCCTTGGTCAGTTAGTTTGCCTTCCCATTCAACCAACCAATAAGACAGAACCCAAAACCCTCTGGTCCTTAATTAATCTCGAGTTTCGAACCGAGTCAATGGTTTACCATTATTTAATCGAAACTAAAAATGTGAATATCTAGAAGTACTGTAATATTCATTAAGTTAAAGATCTTCTCAATAGGTGATCAAATAGACAACATACTTATAAAAAGTATAACGATAAAAATACATTAATTTAACCACCGAGTGTGTATGAGAAGATGTATGAGTGTCAATGTCGCGAAAGTGGTCTGTCAGGATCGGGACAAATGGCTTCCGTGATCTCTGCTTACCCCTCCACAGGGAATCAGGCGTGATGTGTATGTATGTATGTACATAAATATTATGATATAATTTTTGTTTATTTTCAGACGTAGCTATTCCCGGTCTATTCTAGGACGTAAACAGAAGATAAATAAAGCCAAATAGCTGCCATTCTTTCCGGTATGTCGTAAGAGGCGACTGAAAGAGTAGGGGTCAAAATAATCTATTGTAGTCTCTATCTACAACTTTGAAGGAAGAACATTATATTATATTATAGGCTTATGTTATAATACGTAAGTATATGAACCAACTTCAATATGTGATGTGTATGTATCAATGTATGTAGGTGGGTAACGTTAGAAGCTATAACCGCCGAGTGTGTATGAGGCGGTATATAAGTGTCAATAAAGCGAAAGTAGTTTTTCAGGATCGGCCCAGATGGGAATTCGTGATCTCTGCCTACCCTACAGGGAAAGGCCTTGTGCATGTATGTACTAGGAAAACTCATGTGTATGTATGTATGATCTGAATCTAATATTCTTTTAATATTCCAGTGCCTTCGTGTATGGGGTTGATTACTATTACTATTCAGTTATTCATGTTTTCAGGTGTTGTTTGTCATATTTTGACTTTCATTAGCCTCTGCTGTATAGAGATCTGGCTCGGTTAGTGTGAGCGAATCGCAGAATACATTTTGTAGTAGCAAAGTGTAGCTGTATGAAGTGTTAGTAGTAATATACATTATGTTATATCAAGGTGTATTATCTATACTAATATTATAAAGCTGAAGAGTTTGTTTGAACGCGCTAATCTCAGGAACTACTGGTTCGAATTCAATAATTCCTTTTGTGCTAGATAGAGCATTTATTGAGGAAGGTTTAAGGCTATATAACATCACCCTGCTACTAATAATAGCAAAGAATATAATATAAAATCAAATTATAATTACAGTGCCATCGATGTTTCATGTAATGAAGACTTCTGAAAAAATAAAAATGTGGCAAATTATTTGATATTGCTTGTAATAACTAAACACGGAATTGTTTAAAGAAGGACGTAATGGTTCTGAAGAACGTTGGATAACATACCCTTCACGACTTGTTTATACACACCTTTTTTATTGTGATGGCTTAGTTAGAGGCTTGAGTGTCCATCTCCGAAATTTCAAAGGCATTTTAGATATTGGTAGAATGTTAGTGATTTAGTATGTACCTATTTTGCTTTTATAGTGCTCAGGTTTTTTGGGCAAAGATGTAAAATATAAGATATTAAGGGTATGTTATATTCGTGATCTTTATTTACCCCTTGCAATGTATTTCAAGATTGCAAAAAAGCTATTACAAATTTAATGATTCAATAGTTATCTGAACCCCACGTATTAAGCATATATTCAGTACCTAATGTAATACGCGGGGATCACCGTAATAATTTTAAGTCCATTATAGCACTCTGATTAAAGAAGAGATAGATAAGCTTTACGACGTGTACACACTCCTCTTTTATTGTCGACATCTGCGAAGAACCGAAGGCATGTTAGGTATGAGCCACTTAAAGCCCGCGTTTCACAAGATAGAATGCACCCGTTGTAATAAGTAGTAAACCGTATCGCCGTATACAGGCACGAATAGATAGGTAGGTTTCCTAACGATATTTTTCCTCATCGTTAGCACGTAAATTGGGCACGTAAATGAAAAACGCAAATTAATTTCATTCATTTGTACCTGACGGTTTGAACCTAGCCCCTCTAATGAGAAGCCAGAGATTTTCCCCACAAGCTACAGTCGCTCTTTAAAGAACACATCTAGATGTATTCAAACAAGCTCAGTAATGGGTAAAACAGGAACGATTCGCCTAGCTGCCAACATGAGACCGCAGCCGTTAACGCTTGTGATTACGCGCTGCCCGCTAACCTCGACACTGATGATTTAATTAAAACTTTCCATGGACACTGAATGCCGCGATAACACAATTGGAATATTAGTTTAATGTTACCAGGGACAGTTGGTGTTATTACTTTGGACAGTTGCGCCGGGGTTTCGGATTAGACAAGATTGGTGGGGTTTTTAGATTATTAGTAGACTAGTGACCCGCTCCGGCTTCGCACGGGTATAAAATATATAGCCTACTCCACTATTTAATGGATGTTATTATACATATAAACCTTCCTCTTGAATCACTCTATCTATTAAAAAAACCGCATCAAAATCCGTTGCGTAGTTTCAAAGATTTAAGCATACATAGGGACAGAGAAAGCGACTTTGTTTTATACTATGCAGTGATGTAGCGAGGTATTATACATACCTAGATTCAAAGTCAGTGGTGTCTATTACGTGCTAGGCTACAAATTTTGTTTCCTCAATCTGTTTCAATACTGTCTGGACTTTTATACAAGATGAAGAGGTATGTCTACCATGTTCAGTTAAGGCTGAAAGAAATTGGACATTATTACACCAATTGTACTAGCCCCTTGGTTAGTACATTTAAGAATTGTGTTAAGGGTACTAGTCAACGTACATATTTTTAAGAAATGTATACATATTATAAATAGATAAATGCATATATATATAGCATATATCGACCGCAGCTATTAACAATGTTGCATCTGCAAAATGGCTACTTTACAGGACGGCCGTTTAAGGTTTGGAATGTGTATAAAATGAACAAAAGTCAATGTATCTCAACCAAATTTGGTAAAGTATATTTATTTTAATAACTGTAAGTGGTGTTGTATGTATTTAAAAAAAATAATAACTACAAATGTGTTAAAATGCACATACAACATTCTTAGCTGCTACCTATGACATAGATTTTGTTGGATATGGCACATCCATCATTATTACCGAAACTTTAAGTTCTCGTTTTGGTCGGATGTGGCACATGCATCAATATTATCGGAACTTCTACTTCTGGATTTGGTCGCATGTGGCACAACCCACAATATCCCGCGGAATTTGATGGCAATTCTTTGTTGGATGTGCCACATACTTCATTGTTGTCGGAAAAAAATTGCAATCGGGCAAAATAAAGGTAATCAGATATCTTTATAAATTTATCGTGATATGACCCGGTCTCACATAATTAATAAATTTATTATAATGGCCCAACAACAAGGTGCGATATGGCAGATCCCCCGCGCGCGCACGCATCTATACCCCTCCCACGCCCCGTTAATAAAATCGTATGATATTCTGCAACATTATTAACCGTGCAGAATGAATAGATCCAGCTTTGTTAACCTCAAAAAACAAAAACTGTTAACTTTAGGATAATATTTTTTTGTGGGGTTGTAGATAATGTAATTTTAAGGCCTTTGATGCAATAAACCGAAAATCGGAAAAATGTAGATCCCACTTTGTTAATAGCTGTGGTCGATATAATCAACGCCCAGACTGGAAAGCAGTAGAAAAGCGTAGTTCTCAACTCTGCCTCCACCGGGAATCGAACCCGGGACCTCACGAATTAGCGTTCAGGTGTCTGAACGATCGCGCCACGGAGGTCGTTCAATATTGTGTGTGTTTGTTAATATTGTGAAGGGTTCTTGAAAGATGCTTTGGGCTGACTGTGTATGGCCATGAAAATTGAGTGCATTGATCGTGTAATGAGAATTAACATATTATATTCTGAAATCAGACTTTTAGTGACCTGTTTTGACTTCTAAAATAGTCAAAAAGTGTTGTAAAAGTATATGAAAGGATAGGCCAATACATTGTAATAATAATATAATAATAATAATATTTGGACATTATTACACCAATTGAACTAGGCTCTTGGTAAGTACATTTAAGACTTGTGTTAAGGGTACTAGTCAACGTATATTTAAGAAATGTATACATATTATACATAGATAAATACATATATAGCATATATAATCAACGACCAGACTGGAAAGCAGTAGAAAAGCGTAGTTCATTAACTCTGCCTCCACCGGGAATCGAACCCGGGACCCCAATATCAGCGTTCAGGTGTCTAACCGATCGCGCCACGGAGGTCGTTATATTTTTATTGTATATGTATTCTTACTACTATATTTATTACTGTATTCTTTATTTTATACGTATTCTTATATATGAGTCGTATATTCTCTATCTAATACCAAATATTAAAAGTCCTAAATTACTTCAACACAATTGTGTCAAGATGTACTTCGAAGCTTTTTGTTTTACACTGTTCTGACTGATATTCTCATTTCCTTTTCAAAGTTCTAGTCTTATCGTTCACTATTATACGCCTCTAGATGCCTTTATGTTCAGGACGGTCTGTTGCCTTTCTCAATGTGGATTGCCTGTCTAAAGCAATGAGTTTACTGGAAATGGATCATAGGTACACAAACTGCATCTGTTTCATGCATTTGTCATTAGATATATCTCTTGGTCTGTGCTGAATGGTCAAAGATCGAGGTAAACAACCAACCTATGTCGACCCGCACTACCTTTTGTATTATAGTAAATGTAAAAAACGTATTATAGTTACGTGTATTATTATATTCTAGTACATAGATACATATATATATATTCACGCCTCTACGTCCCTAACGGGATAGACAGAGATTATCGTCACCTGGAACGATTCTTACAAATCTCTCTTGCTTCACTCACACCCATTAACTACTCATAAATGCTCTTCTGTTGTTCACACTACGCACACCCGCCTGGAGAAGAATGCTTTTTAATTTTATTGTAGTACCTTACTAAGAATTATTATTAATATTATATCACTACATAGCATAAAACAAAGTCGCTTTCTCTGTCCCTATGTCCCTTTGTATGATTAAATCTTTGAAACTACGCAACGGATTTTGATGCGGTTTTTTTAATAGATAGAGTGATTCAAGAGGAAGGTTTATATGTATAATAACATCCATTAAATAGTGGAGTAGGCTATATATTTTATACCCGTGCGAAGCCGGAGCGGGTCGCTAGTTATATTATATTTCTTTAAACATACAGCCCTTGGTCTTATGAAAGATAAATGAAAACAATGCAACAATTCCGTAATATAGTCTACATATATTTTATATACATATGTATATGAATTGATAATGACTACAATACCAATACACCTATAGTTCATTTTATTCCCTTTCAACTACCCAACCTAACCTGACCTCTATTTTCACAGTCATTACAAGCCACGAGAGCTCACCTTTCATTAGCCTAGCCTTAACCCTTGAATAGGCATCGAATATGTTCAAAAGGCCATCATTGTTCGTCCAAGTGACACTTGAACGATGGAACGTGATTCGGTCAGGCTTCGATAAGGAGGTTTGGTTAAACGTCCGCTGGCTGTGAATGGATATTTGATTGAGGCATTGAATGGGTTAGAGACGATATATACGTATGTATGATAATATAATAGTAATACGTCGATGATTTTCGAAATGCGTTGAATACTATGGTGATGAAACCTAACTGTTCCCCGAACAGGTAACGTTAGTGCTTGTAAATAGCGACATGGCTTGTCACGTTGAGTACTGACTGTCTGGTTAAAACGTGGGTTCGAGGTGGCCATAGAATTACTACCTTCGCAATTGCCTAGATGGACACCTAAACCTCTGACTAACCCACAAGTGTTTATGCTCGTAAACGTGTTTGTCTTTGTGTAATAATATAATGATATGTATAATATTGTAGGACACTATTACACCAATTCTGCTCTGCCTCCGACGGGAATCGAACCCGGGGCCGTTCAGGTGGTTGATTAGTTATATTCAGTGAAATCGGCAAGTTCATACATGCATACATATATATATATATATATATATATACACACCTACATGCATCATATACATCAAGTCTGATTGTCTGTAGAGGTGAAGGCAGAGATCATGGATCATCACTTTTGCTTCATTGACGCTCATACATCTCCTTGTACACACTCGGTGTAAGTAAGTGTAGGGTAAATATTTATCGTCTAGCTTTGACTAATGCTGAGTCACTTTTTTAAACACTAAAATGTGTTCGAGAGATTATTTTAACAACAAGATATATTACAGTAAATGGCATAAGACTAGGGTTGCTTAGTAAATTAATTGTATGAAATATATCATATTAGTTGTAATAACCTTCCCGGTCGTATATAGAAAATTACAACCCAAACATTCATGCTAAAAAGTGACCTTGGAGATATTATCGTCTCCAAGGTTTTGTCCATCCCAAAGGCATTAACGGACGTGAATGTATATGCTTCTCTCATATCTTATTTGTGACAAAGCTAACTAGCATTGAAAACTTTGATTAAGTTGATATTTTTAAACACAAACACACTCAAACCACTGCCTACCCCTACACAGATACCAGTAAAGCTATCTCAAGAAACATCAAAGGTCAATTGAACCTTAGCGAAATGGAACTAAGATGGAATGATCCTAGAACTAAACATGACAAACAAATTTATTATCATTATTTGGCCACTAGACGGTCACTAATGGTTCTCTCGATTTATTTGTCTGCGTCTTGATCGATAACATATATATTTCGTTGAATAGTAGTTAGTTATATGACATGACCTAGTAGTGTAGTAGTAGAATACAAAAATATATATACGTACGTACGCGTTCACGACCATTAACCCTTACGGGGAAGTCAGAGGTTCTGGTGTCCATCTCCGTAATTGTGAAAGTAGTAATTCTATGACCACCCCGAACCCACGTGTTAACCAGATAGTTAGTACTCAATGTGACAGGTGGTCAGCCATGTCGCTGTTCTGGGAACAGGTAGGTGTCCTCACGAAGTTTTATATATATATATATATATATATACAGGGTGGCGCATTCAAAACGGTCAGTATGGGAAAGTCTGAAACTATAAGAGATACGAAGATTTGTTCTTAGGAACCATGTCACCGATTTTGATAAAAAGAAAAACTGCATTCATACTTTCTTTGAAAAAACAACTGTATTCCAGTACGGGAATCGAACCCGGTTGCTTTGAAAAAATAAATTGGCCCTTTTCACTTTTTCTTTTTAAATATCGATTGTGTAGGTCTTAAGCTGTAAATGACTCTATGAAACATGGTGTAGAAAATGAATAAAATGCATTGTTTTGGCATACTTTAGCTTAAGACCTACACAATCGATATTTAAAAAGAAAAAGTGAAAAGGGCAACTTAATTTTTTCAAAGCAACCGGGTTCGATTCCCGTACTGGATACAGTTGTTTTTTCAAAGAAAGTATGAATGCAGTTTTTCTTTTTATCGAAATCGGTGACATGGTTCCTAAGAACAAATCTTCGTATCTCTTATAGTTTCAGACTTTCCCATACTGACCGTTTTGAATGCGCCACCCTGTATATATATATATATATATATATATATATACATACATATCATGTGCTGTAAACCATCTCAGGGAGGACAGAACCTTGGAATCACGATAATATCTCCAAGGTTACTTTTTTGGCAGTTATATGGAACCAATAGGTTATATACCCCCAGTCTCTTAGTCGTATCATGCCGAGAAGAACGGCAGCTAGTTAGCAATTTGTTACGTTCCAGCCTAGCATTGGTTTGTTAAGAATACATAAATTTTAAATATTATTAAAATTGTCGTCATTAAGAGTGGAGAGCGCGTCTCAGTAAACGTAGTGTCAGGCGCCCCCCGGCAAGGTGGAAAGACGACCTGCGCAGGTTGGCCGGCATCGAATGGATGCGAACGGCCACTGACAGGGAGAAGTGGCTTCATTTGGGGGAGGCCTATGTCCAACAGTGGATTGATACAGGCTGATGATGATGATGTCGTCATTTAGGGGAGTCCTATGTCTAACAATGGATTACTACAGGCTGATGATGATCATTAAAATTGACAATATACAGTTCGGAAAAAAGTATGAATTCAACAAAATAATATGTAGGTTAACAACAAACACATTCAATCAACAACTCTCATTTTAGATATTTTCTTTTTTATTTCCATTGACGGTAAATTAAACTCGTATCGGACCGGGAAAACGCTCCAATTATTTTTAACAATGTTTAGAAAGAGGAAAATTTGTATTATGCTCTTTTCTTATTAGGTGAACGGTTTATTTCGATTGAACAATAGTTTTTTCTTTAAGTATTGTGAGAGCAAAGAGGATTGCTTACTGATGAAATAAAGCATACTAGTCAATTAAATAAAATTTTCAGATACATAGGTTCTAAGTTTTATTTTCTATGTAACATACATACACCTTGTTGTGTGAATTGATGAATGGTTAGAAAGAATGTTAACATACGCTTCTTAACTCCCTTTTTATTTTGTCGGGGTAGTCCGAGGCTTGAGTGCCCATCTCCGAAATTTTGAAGGCATGTTAGGTATGAGTCACTCAAAGCCCACGTTTCACTGGATAGACACCAGCAACTGTGATAGGTAGTGAACCGTATCGCCGTATACAGGCACTGGGTATTACCTATTCCGAGTTAGGTAGGTTTCCTCACGATGATTTTCCTCGCCGTTAGCGACTGTAAATTATGTATGTAAATGAAAGAACATTTTTTTAATTTCATTCATTGTTACAAGCCAGAGTCGGGATTCGGACCTTGGACCTCTAATAAGAAGTCGGAGGGCCTACCCACTTGGCTATAGCTGCTTTACTACATAACATGTAACCATGTTCTATTTAACATGATTCCGTAATAAATATTCTACATATTTTTATTCTTACATAGCGGCTGTAGCCCAGTGTGTAAGACCTCGGACTTCGTATGAGACAGGTCCTAGGTTCGAATCCCGACTCTGGCATGTACCAATGAATAAAATTGAATTCAAAGTTTTTCATTCACGTACATAATTTACAGTCGCTAACGGTGAGGGAAAACATCGTGAGGAATCCTGCCTATCCCTCAGGATAGG
This sequence comes from Leucoptera coffeella, assembly GCA_030578115.1. Taxonomy (NCBI): domain Eukaryota; kingdom Metazoa; phylum Arthropoda; class Insecta; order Lepidoptera; family Lyonetiidae; genus Leucoptera; species Leucoptera coffeella. The sequence continues at coordinate 66,053 of JAMBLF010000054.1, read as the reverse complement.
ATTTTGTCAGTGCCTATATACGGCGATACGGTTCACTACCTACCTATCACGGTGGGTGCTGTCTATCTAGTGATACGTGGGCTTCGAATGACCCATACCTAACATGCCTATGAAATTTCGGAGATGGGCATTCAAGCCTCTGACTACCCCGTCATAATAAAAAAGGGAGTGTGTATACACAAGTCGTGAAGCGTATGTATGTCTTATTCTTAATCTAGGAAAACGTCGCAAGATAAAGATATGGCAAGTGGTTTGGACAGGCTATGTAGGTGACATGCAAGGGCGCTAAGGGGTTGATGTATGTATGAATGCAGGTTTCCCAGCTCACTTTTGAATAGGAGAATAAAACTCCAGTTCAGAATATTATAAGGTACTGTGGTATTCTTAGATTTATATTTTTATTCGTTGAAACAGGCGAAGATTTTATAATAATTACGTACAATGTTAATCTTTTGAATAGTAACTAAATGCCTTTCTTCTATCCCTGAAGAACAATATCACATAGTGTCCTTCAGCCAGCCAGCCAGGTTGTTGCGTTTAATGTAGAATAAATCACAAAATTTACAACGAGATTAACTATTGTTTAAATTTTATTAACTACAATTTTCTTATTCCTATTAACTTTAATTTATAACATAAAAGGACGTCTTTTGCTATACTATTCAAATCCCTCAGCATAACAAAAGTTCTCTTCTTCATTTTTAGTCACATAGCAAGTTTTTGCACACAATGCCTCGTTTACAAAGGCGAGTGAGCATTGACAGTATACTATTGAAGGATTTCGCCCAAATTGGACTTATTGTGGTGACGTGTGCTCGGAATAACTATTTGTTTCGATAGTTTTCTCCATTTTTTTTCTTGTTACTACACTGTGAAAAGGATTTGTGACACAACGCTACGAATACGCCAATTTGAAAAATCTAACTTATGTTCTTTATTTAGTAGTGTTATATTTACGAATATAAAATAGCAGTATGGAATATATAAACAAAAAATACCGCAATCGCGGAGGTAGTAATTATATGGCAACCTCGAACCCACGTGTTGACCAAATAGTCATAACTCAATATGACAGGTGGTAAGCCATATCATCATTTACAATAGCTATTTTTAGGTAATCAGATATCTTTATTATATTTATCGTGATATGACCCGGTCTCTCATAGTAAATAAAATTGTCATTAACAATCACTAATTATTACCTTTTCGGGTAACAGGTAGGTTTGCTCACGATGTTTTCCCTCACCGTATGTGTTCTTTCATTTCAGTATGAAATATGTTCTTAAATAATCTAACAATAAGAGTAATTCATTCCTATTTAATGTTTTTAAGTAAAACTAACGAACATTAATCACAGTTTAATAAGAAACAGACTAGTAGCGTAATAATATCTTGTATTAATAATATTTAGTTCCTTGGTCAGTTCGTTTGCCTTCCCATTCAACCAACCAATAAGACAGAACCCAAAACCCTCTGGTCCTTAATTAATCTCGAGTTTCGAACCGAGTCAATGGTTTACCATTATTTAATCGAAACTAAAAATGTGAATATCTAGAAGTACTGTAATATTCATTAAGTTAAAGATCTTCTCAATAGGTGATCAAATAGACAACATACTTTTAAAAAGTATAACGATACAAATACATAAATTTAACCACCGAGTGTGTATGAGAAGATGTATGAGTGTCAATGACGCGAAAGTGGTCTGTCAGGATCGGGACAAATTGGGTTCAGTGATCTCTGCCTACCCCTCCACAGGGAATCAGGCTTGATGTGTATGTCTGAATGTAAGTACATAAATATGATGATATAATATTTGTTTATTTTCAGACCTAGCTATTTCCGGTCTATAGCTATTCTCGGACGTAAACAGAAGATAAATATAGCGAAATAGCTGCCATTCTTTCCGGTATGTCGTAAGAGGCGACTGAAAGGGTAAGGGTCAAAAGAATCTATTGTAGTCTCTATCTACAACTCTGAAGGACCGTTATAATTTACTGTAATATATAAGTATATGAACCAACTTCAATATGTGATATGTATGAATCAATGCATGTATGTAAGCATCGTTAGAAGCTATAACCACCGATTGTGTATAAGGCGGTATATACATAAGTGTCAATAAAGCGAAAGTAGTTTTTCAGGATCGGCCCAGATCGGGATTTGTGATCTCTGCCTACCCTACAGGGAAACGGGTGCCTTGTTTATGTATGTACTAGGAAAACTCATGTGTTTGTATGTACGATCTGAATCTAATATTCTTTCCATGCCAAGGCATTTAATATTCCAGTGCCTTCGTGTATGGGGTTGATTACTATTACTATTCAGTTATTCATGCTTTCAGGTGTTGTTTGTCATATTTTGACTTTCATTAGCCTCCGCTGTATAGAGATCTGGCTCGGTTAGTGAGCGAATCAAAGAATACATTTGTAGTAGTAAAGTGTAGCTGTATGTAGTGTTAGTAATTTTAATAGACAGCAAGGTGTATTATCAGTCTATTGATTGTCAACAATGTCAGTAGCTCAGTGAAAGTTGAAAATACAATTATTTATTTTCAGCAGAATATTTAGTCAATTATGATGCCTAACTGGCTAAATATGTTCGCCTAATGGATAAGATTTGGATCCTCAACTGGAACGAATCGAAGAACAACGAAGAAAAGAGTTGGAGCTTCAACCTCATTTTTCTTCGGTTGTAGCGGCTGGCGGCATCACCATGGCGACGGAATAACAAGAGTGCAAGAGCCTTGGCATCAGTCTTTGTACTTTCGCCGACATAACCTTAGTGGTGAATGGCATATTAAAGAATAAAAAAAAAGGTGTAGTATAATAACTAAACACGGTATTGTTTAAAGAAGGTAGTACGTCTACCTTCTTTAAACATGGTTCTGAAAATAACTAGATAACTATCCTTTTGGTCAGGGACAAGAAAAGTTTCAGCAGGCTGACGGCAGACATCCAGTAATGGAGTGCCACTAGAGGAAGAAGAACATATCCTTGATGACCTTTGTTTACACACGTGTTGTTAGAAGCTTGAGTGTCATTTTCCGAAATATCAAAGGCATTGTAGATATGGGTTACTCTGAGAATATTAGAGATTTAGTATGAACCTATTTTGTTTTTATAGTATTTAGGTCTTTTGGCTTAAGATGTAAAATATAAGATAATAAAGGGCATGTTATATTCGTGATCTTTATTTAACCCTTGCTAGGTATTTCAAGATAGCAAAAAAAGCTATTACAAAGTTACTTATTCAACAGTTACCTGAACCCCAAGTATTAACCATATCGTCAGTACCTAATGTAAAACGCGGGGATCGCCGTAATAATTCAATTTTCAGTACATTATAGCACTCTGATTAAAGAAGAGATAGATAAGCTTTACGACGTGTATAAACACTCCTCTTTTATTGTCGACATCTGCGAAGAACCGAAGGCATGTTAGGTTTGAGCCACTTAAAGCCCGCGTTGCACTAGATATAAAGCACCCGTTGTGATAAGTACTAAACCGTACCGCTGTAAACAGGCACCAATATGAGTGGTTTGGTTTCAAAGTTGGTCAAATCCATTTTTAAGTTTTTGTGGGAAATAACAGATTTTTAAATTTCGTTCTTCGCGTCAATATTTGTTACAATAAATAATTTAAAATAGTCTAAATGAGAAATATGATTCGATTTAAATTTACTGTCAGCATTGTCCAGAACAAAAAATAGTTAAAATCTTTAATTATAATTTGGATTTGACCATTTTTGTTATCGATCGATGGACTTGACTAAATTTTTAATACCCTGGATTTGACCAGCTTTGCTACGTAATATTTTTTTGGCCAGTGGTTGTCAACCTTTAACCACAAGCGCAGAACCCTCAGTTAAGTAGTAAAGTTTGTAATAAAGAAACAACTTTTAGTATGATAAGTACAATCTTAGACATAAAATAAAATATAATCATTTATAGTTCTACAAAAAAATATATCTATAAATAAGTTTTTATGGATTTCTTGATGGATTCTTTTTTTTCGGAGAATAGGTTGTCCTTTGTGATTACCACCTCGATTTTCTTGTGCAGAAGATCCACCAGTGTTGAAATGACGTTTAACAACCTAGTTCCTGTCTTTGCTCGATGGCGTTTAATCGTAGACACAGACGTATGTTTGATTATGAAGTTATCTTGGTCAAGTTTAGAGGTTGTCTTGTAAAAGGCTGAATGGAACTTTATTATGTCTTGAGTACGAAGCGTTGTACATTTGTAGGATTTGGAATAATCATTACAGGTGATTCTTACATTCGGAAGAGCTTTTGGAGAATATCTGTAACAGCGAAACAATAAAAAAAATTAAATAAATGAATTAAATCAATATAGGTAACTATTCCATATGAAACATAAAAATATAAATGTTTTTTTTAATGTATTCTATTTATTTTAATACTTACAATAAACTTCTAGTTTTATATACTAGGTAATTTCATATTAAAACAAAAAAGGTTGAGAACCCCTGGCCGTCCGGACCAAAGTACTTGTTGCGGGTATGTGAACAAAGCTTTACTTACCGAGATCTCTTGTTCAAATTTCTTCTCCACTTATCTTGTTGTGGAACACGTTTCCTTGATGATTGAGGAGGAGTTTCAACAATTTTTTCTGGACTTTTATTCATTTTAAACCATTTTATGAATTCATTAATGCGGATCGACACTGATACCTTCAATCCGAAGTAATTAAAGAAAAACAGCATGGCTGACAATGTCATACAAAATGCTCGAACCTGATTGGCTGTTTCGGATTTGGCTGATGTTGATTCTAAGAGTTTTTAAATTTGACTAGTTTTGATCCCAATGACAAATTTCAAGGTGAATTTTCATACGGACAATGAATATTTGTCAAATTTTGATTTTAATGAAATTGTGCATTTGATTAAGAAGAAGTTAGCCTCATATTCAGTTAGAAAACTTCAAAATATGGATTTGGCCAACTTTGAAACAAAACTACTCATATATAGGTAGGTTTTCTAACGTAAATGAAAAAAACATATTTAAATTTCAATTGAGAATTCCCGATTCTGGTACAAATCAATGAATTTATTATGATGATGATTGAACCTAGGCCCTCTAATGAGAAGTCGGAGATTTTCGCCATTAGGCTACAGCCGCTCTTTAAAGAACACATTTAGCTGTGATTAATAACTAACGGGAATTATCGCGTAAGTTTTTATATAATAAAATTTCCTTTATTAACCCGACGTTTCGGCGGTGGAGGCGAAGAAATATGAATCGTCAGTATGCCCGTGACCATGGCTACTGCAACGTAGGCGAAACGTCGGGTTAATAAAGGTAATTTTATTATATAAAAACTTAAGCGATAAGTCCCGTTATTAATCATGAGTATAGATCGCGAATCTCTTAAAACTTCATCTAGTTGTATTCAAACAAGCTCAGTAATAGGTAAAACAGGAACGATTCGCCTAGCTGCCAACAAGAGACCGCAGCCGTTAACGCTTGTGATTGCGCGCTGCCCGCTAACCCCGACACTGATGATTTAATTAAAACTTTCCGTGGACACTGAATGCCGCGATAACACAATTGGAATATTAGTTTAATGTTACCAGGGACAGTTGGTGTTATTACTTCGGACAGTTGTGCCGGGGTTTCGGATTAGATAAGATTGGTGAGGTTTTTAGATTATTAGTAGACTAGTTTCCCGTTTCGGCTTCGCACGGGTATTAAATATATAGCCTACTCCACTATTTAATGGATGTTTTTATACATATAAATCTTCCTCTTGAATCACTCTATCTATTAAAAAAAACCGCATCATAATCCGTAGCGCAGTTTCAAAGATTTAAGCATACAAAGGGACATAAGGACAAAGAAAGCGACTTTGTTTTATACTATGCAGTGATGTACCGAGGTATTATACATACCTAGATTTAATGGCAGTGGTGTCTATTACGTGCTAGGCTAGAAAATCTGTTTCCTCAATCTATATCAATACTGCTCGGACTTTGAAACGTGACAGAAGAGGTATGTCTACCATGTTCAGTTATGGCTGAAAGAATTTAGTAGAACGCGAATATTGTGAAGAGTTCTTGTATGATGCTTGTGCTGATTGTGTATGGCTTTAGAAATTGAGTGCATTGATCGTGTGATGAGAATTAACATATTATTATTATATTCTGGAATCAGACTTTTAGTGACCTGTTTTGTCTTCTAAAATAGGCAAAAAGTGTTGTAAAATTTTACAATACTTTGTATATGTATTCTTGCTACTATATTTAGTACTGTTATCTTTATTTTATATGCATTCTTATATCTGAGTCGTATATCCTCTATCTAATACCAAATATTAAAAGTCCTTAATTACTAAAACATATGTATATCAAGATATATATATATATATATTTATATATTTATATATATATCAAGATATACATATGTATATCAAGATATATATCAAGATGTACTTCGAAGCTTTTTGTTTTACACTGTACTGAGTGATATTCTCATTTCCTTCTCAAAGTTCTAGTTTCATCGTTCACTATTATACGCTTTTAGATGCCTTTATGTTCAGGACGGTCTGTTGCCTTTCTCAATGTGGATTGCCTGTCTAAAGCAATGAGTTTACTGGAAATGGATCATAGGTACACAAACTGCATCTGTTTCATGCATTTGTCATTAGATATATCTCTTGATCTGTGCTGAATGGTCAACGATCGAGGTAAACAACCAACCTATGTCGACCAGTAATGCCTTTAGAATACCTACTTTATTGTAGATACGTGTATTATTATATTCTAGTACAAAGATACATACATATAATAACGCCTCTACGTCCCCAACGGGATAGACAGAGATTATCGCCACCTGGAAAGATCCTGACAAATCTCTCTTGCTTCACTCACACCCATTAACTTCTCATAAATGTTCTTCTGTTGTTGACACTACGTATACCCGCCTGGGGAAGAATGCCTTTTATTTTTATTGTAGTACCTTATTTATAATAATTATTAATATCAATAATCATAGAGCCCTTTGTCTTATGAAAGATAAATGAAAACAATTCAACAATACCGTAATATAGTTAGTTTACATATATTTTATTATATTTTATATACTTATGCATACGAATTGATAAAGACTACAATATCAATACACCTATAGTTCATTTTATTCCCTTTCAACTATCTAACTTAACCTGACCTCTACTTTCACAGTCATTACAAGCCACGAGAGCTCACCTTTCATTAGCCAAACCTTAACCCTTGAATAGGCATCGAATATGTTCAAAAGGCCATCATTGTTCGTCCAAGTGACACTTGAACGATGGAACGTGATTCGGTCAGGCTTCGATAAGGAGGTTTGGTTAAACGTCCGTTGGCTACGAATGGGTATTTCATTGAGGCATTGAATGGGTTAGAGAGAATATATACGTATGTATATATTAATACATTTTGGAAATGCGTTGAATACTATGGTGAGGGAAAAATTGTAAGAGAACCTACCTGTTCTCGAACAGGTAATGTTAGTGCTTGTAAATGGCAACATGGCTTACCACCTGTCACGTTGAGTACTGACTGACTACTTTAGTTTCATTACGCTGAATAATTGTGTGTACTTACTCCGTCGTAAGCAAACTAAGCTCATTCGATGTGGCTTCAAGCTGTTTGAGACAAGGCCTCGTTGTTTCACGCTGTATGGTGTTTATAGAAGCTGACTAGGTGCTTTTCTTGTCTTCTTAAAGGAGTGTAAAAATCGGTAAAGTATTACATACACACATACGCTTCAGGAGTTGTGTATACACACTCCCTTTTTTATTATGGTGGGGTAGTCAGAGGCTTGAATGCCGATCTCCGAAATTTCGAAGGAATGTTAGGTATGTGTCATTCGATGCCCGCGTATCACTAGATAGACAGCACCCAACGTGATAGGTAGTGAACCGTATCACCGTATATAGGTACTGACAAATACCTATCCTGAGGGATAGGCAGTTTTCCTCACGATGTTTTCCCTCACCGTAAGCGACTGTATATTAATATATTATATTATTATTAGTTTTAATAACCTTCCCGGTCGTATATAGAAAATCATAACTTAAATATTCATGCTAAAAAGTGACTTTGGAGATACTATCGTCTCCAAGGTTCTGTCCATCCCAAAGGCATTACAGGACGTAAATGTATATGCTTCTGTTGTATCAGGCAATGAAAACTTTGATTAAGTTGATACTTTTAAACACAAACACACTCAAACCACTGCCTACCCTACACAGATAAAAAGCTATCTCAAGAAACATCCAAGGTCAATTGAACCTTAGCGAAATGGACCTAAGATGGAATGATCCTAGAACTAAACATGACAAACAAATTTATTATCATTATTTGGCCACTAGACGGTCACTAATGGTCCTCTCGATTTATTTGTCTGCGTCTTGATCGATAACATATACAGGGTGGCGCATTCAAAACGGTCAGTATAGGGAAGTCTGAAACTATAAGAGATACGAAGATTTGTTTTTAGGAACCATGTCACCGATTTTGATAAAAATAAAAACTGCATTCATACTTTCTTTGTAAAAACGACTGTAACCAGGACGGGAATCGAACCCGGTTTCTTTAAAAAAATTAAACTTGCCCTTTTCACTTTTTCTTTTTAAATATCGATTGTGTAGGTCTTAAGCTGTAAATGTCTCTATGAAACATGATGTCCAAAATGAATAAAATGCATTGTTTTGGTATACTTTAGTTTATCATATTAGTTTACATACACCGTTACAATACTCAACAAGTTCCGAGATGTAAAATTGTCTCTATGTCTGTTTGTAGTTTTGTACCTCTCTACTTGTTACATACACCATATCATGTGGCATAAGCATTGCATTAATCCTTTTAGAAAGTTTTGTTATCTACAGTAATCAAACACTAACAATCTATTGAAAAGTCCACTTAAAGTGACGTGTTAAACCATATTTGAAAATTTCTTGTGGGGTTGCGTTAAGAATAAATTTTACAAAACAAGCTATGACACCGTTGAAGACCTAAAAGTAGCAATAGAGGTAAATTAAACGCAAATTCACCACATGAAAATACAAAATTCAATAGTAAGGTCTTTACCTAAACGTGTTGAATATTGTATTGAAAACAACGGTGGTCATTCAGAACACCTACTATGATAAATTAAAGTATGCCAAAACAATGCATTTTATTCATTTTGGACATCATGTTTCATAGAGACATTTACAGCTTAAGACCTACACAATCGATATTTAAAAAGAAAAAGTGAAAAGGGCAAGTTTATTTTTTTAAAGAAACCGGGTTCGATTCCCGTCCTGGTTACAGTTGTTTTTTCAAAGAAAGTATGAATGCAGTTTTTATTTTTATCAAAATCGGTGACATGGTTCCTAAGAACAAATCTTCGTATCTCTTATAGTTTCAGACTTCCCCATACTGACCGTTTTGAATGCGCCACCCTGTATACATATGTTGTAGAATAGTTGTTAGTTATGTGATCAGATCTAGTCGTTGATGTTCCGGCTTCGCACGAGTATAAAATATATAACCACTATTTAATGGATGTTATTATACATATAAACCTTTATCTTGAATCACTCTATCTAATAAAAAAACCGCATCAAAATCCGATGCGTAGTTTCAAAGATTTAAGCATACAAAGGGACATAGGGACAGAGAAAGCGACTTTATTTTATACTATGTAGTGATTTTTCTACTTTATATTATGACGCAAAATAGTAAAAGCCATAAAGTGGTACGCTCAGAGAAACCCGTGAGAAAATACTTTCTCGAGCCCGTTTTATTGCAGCTTCAAACAGGTACAATTCAATAAGGAACTGCACAGTGGTTCAAAGAAAATATATTCAAGGAAATAATAATTTCCAAGGGACTAGCTCTAGCTAATATAAAATTGTATATCATCCTTTGTTGGATAGTCACAGATTCGTTATATCATCATCTCAAAAATACTGAGGTAGTAATTCTATGACTATCGCGAAACCACGTGTTTACCAGTCAGTCAATACTCAATATGACAGGTCAGACAGCTTTGTCGCCATTTATAAGCAATGAGGATTAGATAGGTTTCCTCACGTTGTTTTCCCTCGCCGTTTTAGTCCGTGCACTTCGCTTTTTAAAGATTTATATTTTTAAAGTCTACTTTTCACTAAATTGTAATTGTAGCACTTAAACACAGATATTCAAGTAATATAATAAGTTTCCTTACGACGCGTAGTCTGTGGAGGTTATTTTAAATACATTTAAGTTTTCAAAAGAGCGTTTTTGGAATTCATTTGGTTAGCCTTCGTGGCCGGGAAAGCAAATGTACTATTTCATTGTACGGACTAAATACTGCCGCATTTCATACAAATATCTTTGGCAGGTGCCCAATAGGTTAATTCTACTAAATGAATATATAGTCAGAAGTGTATAAATGTATTTTCCAGTGCAGGAAATACACTAGAATCATGTGCTTTGAGTTGCAACCCTTTTATTGTGATATTGACATTTACACAGCCTTGGTTAAAGGTTAAAGTTTTCTAGGAAATCTTTTGTGCATGTTATGTGAACAAACGCTTATTAATGTTTGAGTTCTTGAATTGAACGTTTTGGAGTAATCAGATGTAAAAGTGCCATTTCCATGGTTGCAAGGGAATTGGTTTATATATCATGCATTTATTTAATCACGCGGCTATCTCTAATACATGTAAGTAGTTTTTAAGATTGTAATAAAATATGTGAAGATAATTATGTAATATACGTATAAAAAAACAATATAATATTATGTGCTAACAAATTAAAGCTATGAATTCAGGTATAATTATTAATTCTAAGTAGCAGAATCAATCGATACAAGTTCTATCTCGTTTACGTATTTCAATGACTTTGCGATGGCTAACCTAAACGGTCGTTTTAGAGGAAGAAATGTACCCAGAGTATTATTCTAAGGCATTTTACATCGTTCCCAATTTTCCTAGCAGGTAACATTGAATCGTATTAAAAGCGGCTGTGGCCCAGTGGGTAAGACCTCAGACTTCGTATGAGAAAGGTCCTAGGTTTGAATCCCGACTCTGGCATGTACCAATGAATGAAATTTAAAAATATATGTTTTTCATTTACGTACATAATTTACAGTCGCTAACGGTGAGGGAAAACATCGTGAGGAAACCTGCATATCCCTCAGGATAGGTTAGTCAGTGCCTATATACGGCGATACGGTTTACTACCTATCACGTTGGGTGCTGTCTATCTAGTGATACGCGGACTTCGAATGACCCATACCTAACATGCCTTCGAAATTTCGGAGATGGGCATTCAAGTCTCTGACTACCCGACATAATAAAAAAGGGAGTGTGTATACACAAGTCGTGAAGCGTATGTATGTTTTTTTATGTTTTAATAATATTCTAGTTATTTTTAAACACAGATTTATAATGTACCAGTATATACACTTTTATATATATATATACTTTTAGAATGAATATTAAGGTTTTGATGTTATAAACTATATGAGACCGGGTCATAAGACGAATAATATATAGTTATCATATCTTTATTAATTTATCGTGATATGACCCGGTCTTATATAGTAAATAATAATACTATACTACTAACAAGCATACGTAGACAATGTTCCATATAACATCACAACTCGAAAATTCATGCTAAAGTGACATTGGAGATATTATCGTCTTTAAGGTTCTGTCCACCCCGAAAGGGATTAAAGGACGTGAAATTATATATATTTATACATAGAGAATATTTTATATATAATTCTCATGATCATAACAAAGTGCATTTAACAAAATGTTTCGTAAACATTTCGTATAATAAAAAAATATTCTTCAGACACTACCTATTAATTACTATGTACATTATTGTACTATGCATAAGAATAGGATCGTGACAATACCCAGCTGTATCTCTAGATAGGCAATAGACAAATTTAAATGAAATATTTTGAACCATTTCCGATTTTTATTCATTGTACAAGACAACGGGACTTATCGCATTTATTTTAATACTGATTTCCTTTACAACCCAATTTTTGGCCATGTTTTGGGCTTTGATCACAATTAAATAAATATGAAATTGGGTCTTATATACTACCTGTCTTAGTGTGTACTAGTTTTCGCATTGAAACGTTGTCTTTGAACAACCAAAGATGCTCCTATATTGAACTTCCTAGATAACTGATGTATCTATCATACATGTTAGCCCTAACAGCATTTACAAACAAGGCTTTCGTGAGACAAACGCGTTCACGACCATTAACCCTTGCGGGGTAGTCAGAGGTTCAGGTGTCCATCTCTGCAATTACGAAAGTAGTTTCTCACGATGTTTCCTTCACCGTAGTATTCAACGCATTGTGTCAATGTATTTTTATTACGAAATTCATTAAACTTCATTTCCATTGGTACATGCTCAAGCGGAATTCGAACCCTGTGCCCACTGATACAGAGTCAAGCCCCAAACAACTGAGCTACGTCGAATTTCTACGCCGACGTAAGCTGTAGCCAGTAATTTCATATCAAATCTCCAGAGGCAAAGGGAAACAAATAACAAGCATTCGCTATCGGGTTTGCTTCATTGAATGGTTTACTGAAGCGCACACTCGCCCAGACACAAATTCAAATGGACACAGATTGTAAATCAATATTTACAATGCACTTGCACGTAAATGGAGCATATTTCTGGTTAGTTTCTGTTTTGTAGAATACTGCGGTTAGAGAGAACGTCCTGAGGAAACCTATTCGTTCACCAATCAGATTATAGGTAGTTCTTTCTTGTACTGGCATTGAGCGAAAAATCCTGAAAGCCGGAGTTTTTTCTTGGTTCTTCTCTGAGCCGGGGCTTCCGAACCAACGGTAGAATTTCAATGTTAAGAGACAACCAGTCTCAGGCAAATGTTTTGACTTTCAATGAATGTACAGTACTTGTACTTATGTTGAATAAAAACGTTAGGGTTCGACATTGTCTGGTGACACTACTAAAAACTTGTCACGTTGATTACGCACTTCGAGATTGCCATCGAATTATTTCCTCCGCAATTGCGGAGATGAACAAACGAAACACAAAATACTCCGCAAGGGTTATTAAATTTTTTTTCCTCTGTTTTGCAGCACTAATTTATAAAACAAGTGGAAAGAAAATAAGGGACCATGATTGTACAGATCATTTCAAAAATGCTGAAAGAATAAACTTTTATATAAGGGGACTACCCATTTTACTACTCTCTAGCAAATAAATTTTATATTAATAAAATAATCTAGAAATTTTGTAGTATTCGTTATTACAATAAGGGCACAAATAAAGTATTTTATCTTGATTTACGACGACAGGGGTATTCAGAGAACTTTAAGCTCGGCTTAAATATTCCCAATTATATTCGTTTGAATTCAACTGTACCACAAACAAGATTTATTGGGTATAGTCTCTATCTTTATAAAAAGTTTAAGACCGTATTTTCCTAATAGATGAATAGTATAAAGTCTAAAGCTTCAAGTATTAAGTCTTTTAGACAGAATTGTGCAATAATTTCAGCTAATTCGACAATTTCAATTATTCGGACAATTATTAATATTAGTTTAGGTGGGTTACCAATAGATCGCTTTATAAAAATGATTCAAATAGACATGTACTTACATATGTATATTTATGTATATATGTAAGGTTATTGTTCTTAAGGTAATAATAAGTTTAATTTGTGAGTCTAAAACAAGTAAAAAATGACAAGATTCATTAAGTGTTCGATAGTCTGCCTACCCCATTCGGGGAGTAGATAAATGAATATATATGTCTATGTTATGTGGAAATACACTTACGTTTTATTCCAATACCATACATACACACTTACATCATTTTATCCCTTCCAGGGTGGACATAACCTCTACGACTGTTACATCAGATGAAACATTGATGACAGGTTACAAGCCCATCGTCCAATAGTTTTTATTTTTTTCCTACATAGGAAGAACGGCAGCTAGTTAGCTGTTTTCTACATTTCTACAGTACGGGGTACTAGTCAAGCTAAAACATTCTATTTCCTGCATCGTTAAAGCAAGCCTTTGTCCTAACAGCTAGCAGCCTGAATGAACTAAGTTTTCCTTTACTAACCTAGACTTCATGTTAGCCCTAGGCTTTCTATTCATATATAACATATTATTTAGATGCCTTTGAGTATATCGGGGTGGACGAAATCTTTGAATCCGCTCGGTGACGTATAGATTACGTATTACGTATAGACATTGATATGGAATATTGAAGACAGTTTGTTGGCTCTTGCTTAGAACATTCTTCAACATATCTAGAAGAATGGCATATAGTTAGCATTTTATAATCGTCCCATACTAGGTATGGGTTGCTCAAATGAAATGTTGATGACTAAGGTGGATTTATTATTGTGCGATGGACTAACAACCAGACTTAAACGTTCAATATGAATGTCGTCACAATCGAATTTTATGTTAAAAGTGATCAAGGAGATGTTGTCACCGAGTTTCTATCCACCCGAAAAAGGTTGAAAGACGCGAATGTTTTAAGAATAGGTATGTATTATTAATGTTTTGACTTAAAAATAGTGTGATAAGCTAACGTTGCGGTTTGAAAGAAGATGTAGTGACCAAGATTGAAAAGGGCATGCTGCGATTGTTTGGATATGTTATGTGGATGCCTGATAATAGATTCACCAAAGAAATATATTATGTGTGAAAAGTGTAAGAGCAGTTCCGTAGAGGGTGGCCAATAAGACATATTGACAGTCAGGTTGACATCATAATGAAAAATAATGGTGTTATAAGTACCTAGTAACTGCCTAGTTTGATTGAGGACATGTATGAGTGTCAATAAAGCGAAAGTGGTTTGTCAGGATTGGGACAAATGGGGCTCCGTGATCTATGCCTACAACTCTATAGAAAATGATTTATACTAATACGTTCCAATTCATCCACTCATTTAAGTAGACAAGAAAAGCACCCATTCACCGTTTCTATACACCATACAGCCTGAAACAACGAGGCTTTCTCTCAAACAGCTTGAAGCCACATCGAATGAGCTAAGTTTGCTTACGACGGAGTAAGTACACACAATTATTCAGCGTAATGAAACTAAGGGGCTTACTACACAACTTTGCCCGTTTAACCTCCTGACCTCACCTGCGTTCCTGGTACCTTATATTGCAATACATACGTCCTGGGCAGTTATGAGGTAGACAGGATCGCGAAAACATCAATCTACTTGGTAATAAAATACATATACATTCAGACATATAACAGTCAGATAGACGCTATATTGAAAAAGGGTGACGTTAGGAGTAGGCGTGACGCCGAGAGTGTATGAGAAGATGTATGAATGTCAATGAGGCGAAAGTGGTCTGTCAGGATCGGAACAAATGGGAATCCGTGATCTCTGCCTACCCCTCTACAAGGAATCAGGCGCGATGTGTATGTATAAATACATTCACGCCCTTCAATCCCTTAAGGGCAGAACCTCGGTGACAAAGTATCCAAGGTCAATTTTGGCATATATATTAGGGTTGTTATGTCATATGAAATATTGGTGACAGGTTTAGGCGTATCGCCTAATTGATCCCACCTACCCCTATTCGCCTCCGCCGGAAAGAACAGCAGCTAGCTAGCATACATCTAAGGTCCCAGACCAGCACGGGACCATGAAGGGATAAGTTAATAAAATAAGGGTGGTTATATTAAACTATTAAATAATATTTGTATGATCAAACAAAAGCTTTAATTAAATCTAGTGGGAATCATTGGATTATAAATTAAATACATCTAGAAATTTGCCACTACCGTTGGAGCGCAGAGTGCCCAATATGCTGGCAGCATCCCCTCTCTGAATAGCCAGACTGACCATCTATTGGAGGAAGCTACCAGCCCTGCGATCCCCACTGAACTCTATCACATTCATATAAATAAAAAACTTCTATCAATCAGCTTATGACAGTCCACTGCTGGACGTAGGCCTCCCCAAGGTAACGCCACAAAACAGGATCACTCGTGGTCCTCAGCCAACCACTACCAGCGACCTTTTTCAGGTCATCGGTCCATCTAGCAGGGGGGCGTCCTACACTACGTTTACCGAGACACGAAAAACTTACTTAAAATTAATTAGTTAACATTCCCGACGGGACTCAAATACTTAGTCTATTACATAAGACAGTAAGATCTAGTCCACTCTACCAAGCTAACCATTAAGTGCCGAAAAGTAATTCCACTTGATTACTCTTGGCATTGGCTATCCCATTGCAAAGCTTCAAACCCACTTACATGACTACTTCAACCAATTTTGAGAAGTCGACAGTTATTACTTAGTTTTGGGTGACGGCCAGATAAACAGTATTATACTAACTCCATGACTTTTTTCCCTTGAAGGATAGATAGAGGTTCCACGTCAATCATTGTTGTTGTTATATTGAACAAGAGTGACGTTATGAGTACTTATAATCGCCAAATGTGCATGAGTGTCAGTGAAGAGTTAGGATTAATCCTTCAGTCATATTTGGGTAAAAAGCCGTTATGATTATAATGTATATATATATATATATGTCGCAAAATTGTTTGATACATCGGGTTTTTGCTAAATACCACGGCAGTTTACGAAAACACGGATATTTAGACAATTGTGATTATTCCTTATCCTTATTACGTTACCTATCAATAGAAATTTAGGTATTTTAGGTTGGTTAATGCATAGGTTTTTTGCAAAAACCCCAAACATCAAATTATCCTACGACATATAAGCAATTGAAAATTTGAGTTAAATCTAGAAGTAAATATATTAATAACTACGACATTAACTATTTAATTAAGGTAACTATCGACTATTGATAATACGCATTAAAAAAAAGTTTCGACTTCAGAAAACCTATTCTTTGGAAGATCTTAAAACTTATGCCTAGACCAACAAATGTCCTAGGTAACCTAATAGCAACCTTGAACCCTAAACCCTTGTTTCGTAACACCCCTGGGCATTTCGATTTCAACTCCCTAAATAAGACAAATGGTGTCACTTCTCAAGCTTCAAAGAAAGAGCTTAAGTTTATTTATGCCATGAAGGTTGAGGTTTTATAGTATTTTGTTATCCATTTTATTTTGATAGAATGTTGGACATGCGTGTTATTGCCATTTGTAATAGGCAGTGATATAATGCTATATAAACGAAAACCTGCCAATCCCTTGAGATAGATAATAGTCAGTGCCTACCTATATACGGTGGTAGGGTTATCTACCTAATTAGCGAAATGCGGACTTTCAGTGGCTCATACTCAACATACCAAGACTAGAGTCGCTAAAATATACACAATAAAAAAGGAGTGTGTATTCATTAGTCTTGAAGCGTATGTAATGTTATGTTCGATATATTGTTTAAAATTATTTCAATCCTTGATATTAAAGCATGTCATATACATGCAGATTGTTAACATTTGAACGGAAAGCTCGTTATTACAAAAAGACAAAGACAAACGCGTTCGCGACGATTAAACCTTGCAAAGTAGTCAGAGGTTCAGGTGTCCATCTCCGCAATTGCGAAGGTAGTAATTCTATATCCACCTCGAACCTACGTGTTGAGCAGGTAGTCAGTACTCAATGTGACAGGTGGTCAGCCATGTCGCCATTTACAAGCACTAACTATTACTAGTTATTACAATATTCATATTTATCCATCCCTTCAAAGAATTCTTTAAAACTTACCTCTATATAATTTTACATAATATTATCTAGTCTCTTAATCCCCTTTGACAACATACCGAAAAGAATGGTAGCTAGTAGCATTCTAATCTCTCTACAGACTAGGACAGAATTCATGAGCCGTCAAGTGTAAATACTCGCGTATCAAAACTTTCATTCAAACTCTGAGTTCAGTAATAAACAAACAGCTTTATGTTGTTAGTAAGAGTTTCTACATTACGTCGAACGTTGCCAAAAATGTTCCGATAATCAATTAATAACTTATCCAACAGTGTGAGTGAGATTTGGCTCAGTTGATTTCGTAGAATTTTATATGAGCGATTCGATGGAAAGTTTTTGTTTTGTTGAAAGTACGACTGTTTGTGTACATTTACATACTGTACATACTTTATAACAATTAAACGTGCTGTTTTTTCTGGGTATGTCATGAGATACGTATTGTTACTATATAGGCAAACCATTAATTAATCATTATTAAAGTAAGAAAATCTTATTTTTCTTCAATTGCGTAACGTAATTCGACATAGCTCAGTTGTTTGGGGCTTGACTCTGTGTCGAGGGTACAGGGTTCAAATCCCGCCTGAGCATATACCAATGGAAATAATGTTTGATGAATTTTTACGTACATTTTGTAATAAAAATAGATTTAAGGAATTCATCGAATTAATCATTGAGGGAAAACATCGTGAAGAAACCTACCTGTTAGCCAAACAAGTAAAAGTTAGTGTTTGTAAATGGAGACAGGACTATCTGGCCAACACGAGGGTTCGACGTGACCATAGAATTACGACCTTCGCAATTGCGAAGATGGACACCTGACCCTCTGACTTCCAATCATGACAAAGGAAATAATGAACCAATTCAAAAGATATTACTTCTCATAACTTAAACCTTTCTTTAGCAAGTTTGAATGGCAGATACTTACATAATTTTAATCCTACACCAGCAAGAACCTTAACTTTCGATCATATTTTACTTCTCCAGCGAAGTGTGACAAAATACTGCCCAAACGTTCGCTTATTCGAAGATTAGGAAAAATGGTCCTAGAACACGACGGCAATTTTTTCAAAACTCAATTGGGCATCAGTCTTGATAAAAGCTGATTTATGTTTACGCACAAATTATTGCGTTAGGCTTTCAATGAAACAATCTGGCATTTTATTTGGTGTTCGTAGTCAATAATATACTTTTTTTTTAGGTAAAGTGAAGTACGCCTAGTAAAATTCGAATCTTATTTTCTAACTCTTATTTTGTACTCAAAAAAGCAAGAATACTTTGAAACAAATTATAAGAGACTAGATGACTTGAGTGACTCTACATTTTTGTAGAAAAATCTTACCATATTTGCTAAAAAAAAAAATATTTTTCATCACATATTTTACCAATAATTATTAAAATTTTGATGATCTCCGTGGCGCGATCGGTTAACCACGCTACGTCCCGGGTTCAATCCCGGTGGAGGCAGAGTTAAGCACTAAGCTTTTATTCGGCTTTCCAGTCTGATGTTAATTATAATACTTAAATATATCTTGACTAGTACCCTTAACAAAACTTAAAGGAGATTTTGATATCATCCGAAAAAAAAATTTTTATTGGGTATTGCCTTAAATTCAACATATAACTAATGGTTTTGACAAACTAAAGTTTATTTGTTGTGTTTATTTTTCTCTGTCTGTGAGTTGGGTTGCAATAATTCTGCCAAAATCACGAAATGAACGTGTGAACTTATTATCTCCTATCGTATATTAATTCTTAGTTAAACGAGAGGTTAGTTAACGTGACTACAGTTGTTTTGGTAAGTTCATTTGTTTTCGATACAACCCCTCACATACTATTCGATACGAGAATGCTTCATTAAAACTGTAATTTGAAAAACGAATTGAATTGGCCGCAGCAATACCTCAACTGAAATAATTGCAATGTAGTTTAATGCTACTCAAACGTTAATTTGTAATACTATTTAATCGTTACCGATTAAATATACACAAATACTGGAACACATGTATTGTAGGAGTAACAGTGCATGTAATGAGTGTTTGCAATCATATGGAAAATAAAATTTACATTTACGTACATTATTCCTGAAAGCTCGTATAGAATTTTACGTTACATATGGCCTGATTTCGAGTGCATAATTTCACTTATATACCTTGCACGACCGTACAACTTATTATATGTAGGTAGAGGTTGGGTTAAATTTTGTTTACGAAATGCCAATAGTTCAATTAGATTTAAATAAGTTTTTTTTAAGATTATCTAATTTTAAGGACATTTTTTTAAACCTTATATTGAATAAAAAGGATTTCATTTCACTGTCCACCATCAACTTAGTTTTTATTATTATATTCATTTATAAGTCTACGCTTATAATACTAACAATAACGTCTTAAACTTTCACAATAGCTTCCAAATGTTCTAAGGTTTGAATTCCCAACAATAGAGCAATCTGAAACTCGGTGGCTCTCTGTCATTTACAAGTTCACTTGTTAAGTTATTTGCAAAATTTACATAGTACTAACCCGTGCAAGTTTGGGAGGTAAAAATCTAACTAGCTGCCGTTCCTTAGTCACCTTATCCATTTTATATACGTCCTAGCTTGTATAGTGCAATGTAGTAACTAAAATAAATTCATTTGAACGCTTCAGAATATTATGTTAAGCACGTACTGAATTTTGAAAATGGAATTACTGTTAAATGTTGTTCCAAATTCGAATTGCATACTATTAGCCAATCAGCGTCGTGTTTGGTCAAATGGGTTTGACAGATACAATT
This sequence comes from Leucoptera coffeella, assembly GCA_030578115.1. Classification (NCBI taxonomy): domain Eukaryota; kingdom Metazoa; phylum Arthropoda; class Insecta; order Lepidoptera; family Lyonetiidae; genus Leucoptera; species Leucoptera coffeella. The sequence continues at coordinate 45,580 of JAMBLF010000054.1, read as the reverse complement.
ATAATTTACGGTAGCTAAGGATTGGATATGGTATAATATGCCAATCAATAGATTGGATAGGTGAATGGTTAGTATTTTTACTTGAGTATCGGGATCGAATCCCAACCGGGGTACTAGTGTAAGAAAACAAGATTTTTAGATTTATTGCATGCTTTCTGGGGTAGACAGAAATTATTACTTTCGTCACTTTTATATATTGTTATTACGATTTAATAAATGTAAATTATAAGGTTCAATGGAATATCGTTTAATGTATATTTTACTCCAAAAATTAATAAATCTTTAATTCCTTCACCACCGCTAATAAACTTCATATAAAAACATACAAAATTTCATACCAAATAACAGAATTTTAAACGAAAACATAAGTCCCAATCCAAAACCCTTTCGGTATACTATTTCTACTCTGTATTTCATTATCATTTAAAAATGTTCTATTACAAAACACCCTAGTAATAGCTACATTATAATAGTATGGATATTTTATATAGTTAAACTTAATAAAATCTCCATACTCCCGAAATAGGGTTAAATTTCTGAATAAAGGGTTCAATTTTTAAATAAATAACTATAACCTTGCCAAAACCACCTTACATCAACTCCTATTCCTTAGTCACATCTTACGACTCAAAGATTTCCAGGAATTCCTCATTAAACTTTCACTGAAACACACGCTCAGGGTCCCAAGTCTACTAATGCGTTTTAGCACAAACGCAGTTCAATATCAGATCAGTAATATTGTGAAGTTGGTAGTGGATAAACAAGTGTCAAATTTCACCATTGAAAACGCCAAAAGAGTAAAATTTCAAAAATTGCTTTTAAAATGGCAAAATTTGTCACTAATAAAATCGGCGAGAGTCAACTTTCACTTTAAAAATGGCGAAATTGGCACTTTTGCTAATCCACTACCAACTTCACACTATTAATGATCTGATATTGAACTGATATTTTGCGAAAAGCATTATTGGAATAAGGGCCCAGCTTGGCAAGATTATTCGTGAATATTTAATGGTCTTACACATACCTTGAGAACTTTGATTTTTAAGTTTCTCCTTTTAGTACTTTCTTTATGTTTAAGGAGGTGTGAATTTGAGAATGGCAGTGAGTTTTGCATACTGTTTATGTTTTGGGTGTATGTCTTTTATATATACATACATTTGTATGTATATAGCGTTCACGACCATTAACTCTTGCTGGGTAGTCAGAAGTTCAGGTTTCCATAGCCACCTCGAACACATAGTCAGTACTCAATGTGTTGACCAGATAGTCAGTACTCAATGTGACAGGTGGTAAGCCATGTCACCATTTACAAGCACCGAATATTTCCTGTTCAGGAACAGGTTGGTTTCCTCACGATGTTTTCCCTCACCATAATATTCGGTGCATTTCACAAATGTATTTTTATTATGAAAATGCACATAGAAATTCATTAAGCTTCATTTCCATTGGTACATGTTCAGGTGGCATTTGAACCCTGTGCCCACTGATACAGAGTCAAGCCCCAAACAACTGAGCTTCATAGAATATAATGCTAAATAATACCTTCTTATAAATTCAGAACTAAAATCGGTGATTCAATTGACCTAAGGGTGTTGTTTGCAAATCGGTAGGGAAAATTTTACATTTTAATTCTATTGACTTTATCTTTAGTAGGTATTTTTATTTATTTTCCTTCGCCTTACTTACTCAAATGGAATCAGATACTTCTGAGTAAATACTCGCAGATAACCAATGCAAATAGAAATCCAATCCTAAATCTTATTTCACTACCTTTGATCTTTCCCTCGGACCCGATATTTAGTTTAGGTATTCACGGCTCACCCTAAAATAGAAAAGGGTAGACGAAAATTTGTTGCCGGAGACTAATCTCTAAGAAAAAAAAAAGCTTTCTAAGTACATTTAAGAGCGTTTCGACCTCCGTGGCGCGATCTGTTAGACACCTGAACGCTAATTGTGAGGTCCCGGGTTCGATTCCCGGTGGAAGCAGAGTTAAGAACTACGCTTTTCTACTGCTTTCCAGTCTGGTCGTTGATTATATATGCTATATATGTATTTAGCATTTCTTGCATATACATTACTGAAATATACGTTGACTAGTATCCTTAACACAAGTCTTAAATGTACCTACCAAGGGGCTAGTTCAATTGGTGTAATAATGTCAAAATATTATTATTATTACTAAGATTTGTGTTAAGAGTACTAGTTATATTTTTGGGTAAGTAAAATTGGTAATTTAAAGTTCGTTCGAAATTTCAAAGTTGGGCACTCAAGCCTCCGATTACTCCGCCACAAAAAAGAAGTGTAAATACAGAGGTCGTGAAGTGTATGTTTTAATTTAATGTATATTTAAAATATATACTTTTTAAAATAAATTAATGTATATAGCATGCATGTATAATATACATGCTAAAAAGTAACCTAGCTAATATATCCACGAGGTTCTGTCTGTAACGAAAGCGATTGAAGGACGTGAATGTATGTGTATGTAAAGTATAATATGTATAATCAACAATCAGAAAGGAAAACAGGAGAAAAATTTAGTTCTTCACTCTGTCTCCACCTGTATAATCTGTAAATGATTTTTTTTTTGTCACGAATATTCAAATACATGATTTAATCAATCATGTTCTAAAAACACTTTTATTGGAAACATAGCTTATTGGCATTTTACACTATTGAAATATTAATATATCATTTTTTAATAAAGATTCTTGAATCTCTAAATTTATGTACACTGCCATCTGTCAATCAAAATTATAAAAAGATTTCAATATATGTATATTATTATCATTGGTTTTGGGGATCAAAATTCTCTTCCAATTTCTTTTTAGCATGTTGTTGTCTTCCTATGGTAAGTAAGTATGGTAAGTTTTCTTTTTAGCATAAGGAGGTCAAAAAGGAATTATGTTTACGCAATAAAATCCCCTTACACCTAGTGTCTTAGTCCACTCCTACTACTTGCTGGATAGAAAAGCAAAATACACTAAGTATATTTAGGGCTTAAAGTGCCTCTGGCGTAGTGGCTAAATATTAAAGTTATATGCATCAAAATGTTTAGGATAGTTTAAGAATGATCATGAGATTTTAATTTGAATCTGTTTTTTTACTGACATTTCGTGTCGTCACGGCGTGACTACTTAATTAGGGACTGTAAATTTATAAATAAAATACCTATACATATACACATAAATTCCTGAACTATAACTGAAGTAATATAAAAAAACTGCTGTTTCGGAGATGAAATCTTCAATCTCTCACTGCCCTGTAAGGTAAATTTGTGTATGTCAATTGTATATTTGTGTACATATAAAGTATATTACAATTTTGTTTTACTTTTTTACATCCGTAATACATTATAACTCACTTAGTACTTTTTATGTAATTTTACAATTAATATTACATTACATTATGTTTTTCCTATCCTGAGAAAAGTAAAATTAGCAATCATAAACCAAATTCTTTGACACTACACATTTAAAAGCATTTATCATGTATCATTTAAAAGCCAATTATTTCTAATTGTTTATTTACAAGTAGAGAGAGCGTTGTCATGGCAACGCATCTGCAATTGTGGTGCAGAATCCATTGGAAAGGTTCCAAGATTACGGTATTACATTCGAGGCGGCTCGGTTTAGTATGGCAACTGTTACCTATTGTCCTGGCCTAGTCTGAGAGTTAAGTAAGGTAAAATTGATGCCAAACTTATCAAGCTACAAAGAGATTCTAATGTTGATTATAAAAAGAGATTTTTATAAAAGCACGTGCTGATGATTGCATTTCTTAGCGTAGAACTTAAAAAGAATGTAACTAAATGCGTTTCTCTTTGCCTCGTTGGTATAAATGAAATGAACTATAGTAATATAAACAAACATACATAAAATACATGTTTTAATAACGTGGACACAACCTCGGAGAGATTATCATATATCCTAGGCCCTTTTTTTAGTCTGAATATTAAGGTAGTGATGTCATATGGAACATTGGTTACATGCTAACCTATGGTCCAATAGATTCCATTTATCCCTTACAGTTTATTCGCCTCCTACGCAATGCTGGCAAGAAGGGCAGCTAGTTGGTATTCTTTTTAGGTCCCAGCTAGCATACGCTAAAAAACTAACGTCTATATTTAATATCAATACAGTTACATTCCAATAGCTTAGATACAAGTGACCTGAAAGATATTATGAGTGTCTTTATATTTTTTAATAAAATGGAAGGAAAATTTAATGTGTTTGTATTGTACTTAATATTTCGTTTCCTTTGCAAATAATCGAAATTATAACTCACTTGTAGCTTAATTTTGTAAAAGCCTTATTTAAAATAAAATGATGAGTACAAAAGCACTTTCCGGTAGAATTAACTTCATTCTTGATTACAAATTAACGTATTTCTGAAAGCAAATATAATTATAAAAATGAACGAATGGTTTCATACATTAAAGAAATAATCTTCATTTTTAAATTATCTGTGTAAATCTTATTTACTTTCAAACATTCATTAACTAAATATCCTTAGCGCTTTCTATATTAATAGTGACTAAAATAACTGTTTATTAATTCGGTTCGATCATAAACTAAAAAGCATTAAAAACATATTTTAAAGTTCTAGCGTTGTTTATGACAGGAAATTATATTTTGTACTGTAAACTAGTAAACTAGTCGTCTATGGTTCGCCAACGAAGTCAGCAGCTCAGTAAAAGATGAAAATATAAATAATTTAATCAATTGTGCTGCCAAACTGTTTAAATATGTTTGCTTCGGAATTATATTTGGATCTCCAACTGGAACGAACCGAAGAACAAGGAAGAGCCAAATTGGAGCTTCGACTTCGGTTGTAGCGGCTGGCGGTGTTGGTGTAACCATGGCGACGGAATAACAAGAAGTGCAAACGCCGTGGCATCAGTGTTAGTACTTGAACCGTCGTATTCTTAGTGTTGAATGGCTTATTAAAAAAAGAAACTAGTAAACCTTTTTAAAGGCTGGGGCAGCAGTCAACAGTTTGAATTTTAAAATAATATCTATGCTACACTATATAGACTCAAACATAACAAAATTTTGCTTCAGTTTTTTTACACATTGGAATTAATTTGCAGGGTGCGATACATAAATAGATATGTAATGTATAAATTTGCATGAGTCATAAAAAATGTAAATAATATTACATCCTCTAATTTATACCAATGTTAGGATAGGTATTCAATTGGCTATTAGACCGTGACCCTTAGTATTCCGCATCAATTCTCGCTATTATCTCGTTGAATATCATGCCCACACACATGTGGTACGACTCAATGTGCTCCCGATATATCCAGAATATCTATAAATAGAACTAAATCATGACTTTCGCATCTGTGAACACAGATGACACAACTAGTGATTTTTAAAACGCAACGTTTTTGTTGCTCAGTTTTATATAAAGTTGTGCACATGGTGTTTTGTATATAAATATATATACCAATGGAGATAACGAATATATCCTTATTCTATTTTTATAGGAATCGAAATTTAATCGATTTCCCTAGTAAAATATGTATCACTTATATTTCTTGTGGGATTATCAGAGATTCACGTGTTTATCTATATCTTATTTTTCTACAAAGTAGTAATACTTTAACTCTTTAATAACTATTAAATTAATATTATCAAATTAAAAGTTGTAAAAATACATTAGGGTCAATTAAATGGATAGTAAGCAAAAATATGATTCAGATACAAACTGTTGCACTGTAGTTCTACGACTATACTTAGAAAAGAAATGAGTTTTGAACACATATAAATAGTTTTATATAAATTATGGATATTTTATAGCTTCCATAAATATATATTCATGACATGTTAGGATAAAGGGATAGAGTAATGTGACCAAATATTTATTTTATAAATAATAAAGTAAGTAATAATAATATTATCACAATATTTGGACACTATTACACCAATTGAACTAGCCCCCTTGCTAAGTACATTTAAAACTTGTGTTAAGGGTACTAGTCAACGTATAATTAAGAAATATTTACATATATATAATCAACTACCAGATTGCAAAGCAGAAGAAAGCGTGATCTTAGCTCAGCCTTCTCCGGGAATCGAACTCAGGACCTCACGATTAACGTTCAGGTTGCTACCCCATTGCGCTACAGTGGTCGTACAGACAACAATATTAAAATCATACAGAAATTACAACACAACAGTTAATAAAATAATCATATTTAATTAACACCATCACCATACATCAAAAGTGAAATGTTTTTATTCAACATAAGTACAAGTACAGTACATTCATTGAAAGTCAAAACATTTGCCTGACACTGGTTGTCTCTTAGCATTGAAACTCTAACGTTGGTTTGGAAGCCCTGGCTCGGAGAAGAACCAACAAGAAACTCCGGCTATCAGGACTTTTTTCCCAGTGCCAGTTACAAAACCGAAATAAAACAGAAACATAATGTGTGATGTAAATACATTCATGTCCTTTAATCCCTTTAGGGGTGATCAGAACCTTGAAGATACACTCCTAGGTCACTTTTAAGCAAAATATTAAGATTGCGATGTCATAATGGAACATTTGTGACAGGTTGCAAGGCCAAAAGATCTAGCCTAGTCCCTTAGTCGCCTCAACGACATCCTAAGAAGAACGACAGGTAGTTAGCATTTTTCTACGTCCCAGTCTAACACAAGACTATATTCCATGTGTAAAATATTCATAATATATTAGTATGTTTTTATAAAACCCATAAGAACTCTTTGTGTGATAACATTGCACTCTTGTTGGTTCTAACATAATATCAGCGTTGTGTTTGCCACCAAACGTAACATACCCAGCTGAGTTAGAACCTTTTTGTTTCGACAGTAACATGCACAAGCTATACCCCCTAGTTTGTAAGTTTGATTTGTAAAATATTTGTGTTGTGTATGTTTTTGGAGCTGTAAATAAATGCTTTATTATTATTATTAATATACGTAGCATAATCACAACAAAAATTGTGTGTTAAACATATCATTTACATAGGTTATACATCACTCAGGTACAGACATACACACACATATCATGCCTGATTCCCTGCTGAGAGGTAGGCAGAGATTACCAGTTCCCCTTCTTTCCCGATCCTGATAAACCATTTTTGCTTCATTGACACTTCATACATACTCGGCAGTTATAAGTACTGCTAACCTTTTTCAATATAGCGTCATAATTGTGTCCTATTGGGCCGGCCTCTACGTAACGGCCCTTCCACTTCACCCACATAATATATCCTAACCTAGGTGCTCTCTAAATAACTTTATGTAATTAAATAAACAATAGAATAAAGGAAAATAGTTCTTTTCTGTAATGATTTAGTCGTCATCATAATTTGTGCACTGAAGAAAAGAAGTGACGAATAATTATAATAATTAATAAATATTACTTTCATTTTATAAAATTTTTTACGTTTTGCTCATTGTTTACTGTATATGTTTATTATTATATTTAGATTTATAAGTTAAATTATAATTCCTTATCTTAACGTTTGTATAAATTTAAGACACCATGTCGTAAATCGTTAGTAACCTTATTTTCGTGTTAAAGCGAAAAGCAAGGAAGGGGAAAAGCGGGACCCCTCCGAAAGCTTTCCCCAATTGTGCCAACAGATGTCGTCACTGTGGTTTTTGAATTTGGAAGTTGCAACATTTCCGCATAACGCTTATTATTCCCATGGTCATAGGTATATTAGAAATACAGTCAAGTAAACTTATAACAACTAATTTTGGGAGAATTGTTCTAAACAATATCTAGTAATAAAATAAATATATTGTAAAGTAAAATAATGGTCAAGATAGTCAAAAATAGTAATTACATTTACAAATATACAATTTTTACATACATACATACAAATCACAGCTGTGTCGCTGTAGAGCTGTAGTCAGAGATCACAGATCCCTATCTGTTCGATTGATTTATTGGTCACTTAACGCTCTTACGAACAAACGATCAATAAACCTTCATATATTTTTCAAATTGGAAGGGCGGTTATGTACGTACGTAACAGTCAGATAGACGCTATATTGAAAAAAGTGACGTTAGGTAAACTTATAACCGCCGAGAGTGTATGAGAAGATGTATGAATGACAATGAAGCGAAAGTGGTCTGTCAGAATCGGGACAAATGGGGATCCGCGATCTCTGCCTACCCCTCTACAGGGAATCAGGCGTGATGTGTATGTATGTATGTATGTATTTTTCAAATAAGCCGTTTAGGTACGTTACTTCACAAGAGATTCCATTTTATTTTGGAGTAATTTAGAGTGTTCAGCGCTAAATTCATGGCTAGTAAAATAACAACGAAACTGCTAAAGGATCCTGCTATAAGAACGAAAATTTATGGTCTTCTAGCCCGTAAAGGCTAAAATGTCCCTCTGAATTCAACTTTCGCTAACCGTATAGTGAAGTAGCAAATTGGTCTGTACTATCTTTTATCCCTACTAGGAGAATTTAAGTAGTTTTCTAGTCGATTATTAAAAGCAGACATATACTTAATCTGGGACGTTAAAAGAATGTAAACTAGCTGCCGTTCTTCCTCATATGTTGTAAGAGAAGAAATCATTTCATATAATTTAATTTTCTTTTATACCTTTCGGTGTAGGCAGAGTTATGTAAACATCTTCTTGGATGTGACGTTAGGAGTACCTATAACCGCCGAGCATGTATGAGTGTCAATGAAGTGAAAGTGGTCTGTCAGGATCGGGATAAATGGGGATCCGTGATCTTTACCTACCCCTCTACAGGGAATCAGGTGTATTTTCTTGGACAGTTATTTCCATAAATATTGGTGTTTCTTTTCATATGGTTCATTTGTGAAAGATAACTTCCTACAACATACCGGAAAGAACGGCAGCTAGTTTCCATTATTTTACGTCCCTGATTAGCACGGTACGGTTGGTTAGTTTCTAATCTAGCTCACAAACATTCTAATTTAGAGGAAAAACTCCATGATTTTTTCATGAAGCTTAAAAGTTGGTGGAACTTGAAACCTCTGGCTCAAGTATTTGGTATTCAAGTCACTTAAAACTTCGTTGTTTGACTTTCAAGTTAGGGGTCTGATATCTCTATAGCACTTGAGTATTTGTACCTACGCAAGTATCCGACATTCACTTAGAATCACTTAAGTGTCCTTCATACATAAATTGGGATTAAGTTGAAGTACGCATTTCCGAATATTGATAATAGGTTAATTATTTCCAATAGACGCCGTATTCAAAAAGGGTGATGTTTGAAGTACCTGTAACCGTAAAATGTGTATGAGTGTCAATGAAGCGAAAATGGTTTGTCAGGATCGGGACAGATGAGGATCAGTGATTTCTGCCTCTTTTACAGTGAATCGGGCGTGATATTATGTTTGTATGTATGATAATTAATTGTGATTAAATCTATAGAGAGTCAGTCGTTAGCTTACAATATATTATATAGCTCACTAGTGACCCGCTCCGGCTTCGCACGGGTATAAAATATATAGCCTATTTCACTATTTAATGGATGTTATTATACATATAAACCTTTCTCTTGAATCACTCTATCTATTAAAAAAACGCATCAAAATCCGTTGCGCAGTTTCAAAGATTTAAGCATACAAAGGGACATAGGGACAGAGAAAGCGACTTTGTTTTATACTATGTAGTGATGAAGGTTAAAAAATGTTTTGGTGGCTAAGTCAAATAATATTCTAATGGATAAGACTATTTCTTACCCATAAATATACATAATATTATATAAAGAAACACCTTTTTTAAAACGACTTTCCAGGGAGCTATATCAAAGCGAACCAAATAAAACTTTAACATACATCATAATAAAAATCCCTTTACAACAATAATAAAATACGTACTCTGGCATAAAATAATACAATTCCACGAGAGAGGTTTTCAAATGGATTTACTCTGCCACTTTTCACTAGGCATATAAAAAATAGTTACTGGCAATTAAACGTGACTGGATTAATATTTGCTTTGGCCGAAAATGCATTAAAAAGTAATCCGCACATTTAAAAATAGGAGCCTGCCATTTACACCGATAGTCAGGCACGTAAAAAATGCTGACTAGTTGCCGTTCTTGCTGGCATGTCGTAAGAGGTGACCTAAGGGACTATAAGCCAATAAATTCCGTTGGGCGATCGGCTAGCAACCTGTCACTATTGTTCCATTCTGACATCACAACCATATTCATACTAAAACTGACCTAGGAGATGTTCACATGTATCCAAGGTTCTGTCGACACCGAAAGGGATTAAATGAGGTGAATATATGTATATGTATGTATAGATTTTAATTCTGCCTTTAACAACAGGCTAAATATGATAACAAAAATGGATTATCATATTACTTTAGAAGTCAGCACTTTCCGAAGATACTAAAATGTATTTCCTTTACGGAACTGTCTATATTATTCAACAACTGAAACTAGGCGAAGGATAAAAATGTACTAATGATGTAGCTGAATAATTCATAAGCAGCAAATCAGCTCCTTAGTAATTCATAGTATGAGAGAGGTGCATTCAAGATATATTTAACTTGCTGGCTCCCTTCCCGGCTTATTGTGGAACCTAGCTTAAGGTTTTAGGGTTAATGGAATTTATTGGGCATTTATTTTGCACACTGTCATAAGCTTTGTATATTACTGCTATTACAAATTTTATTTATTTTCGTAATAAAAACACATTTACGAATGCGTCGAATATTACGGTGGGGGAAAACATCGTGAGGAAACTTACCTGTTCCCCGAACAACGGCTAACCTACCTACCTTGAGTACTGACTTTCTGGTCAACACTAGCTTTCGAGGTGGCCATAGGATTACAACTTTCCCAATAGCGGAGATGGAAAACTGAACCTCTGACTACCCCGTAAGGGTTAATGGTTAAACGCGTTTGTCTTTTGTATGTAGAACAAAGGTACAACCTGTAACTTTAAGCTTCGGGTTTGTTCTTGTTAATGTAAAACTTTCCGCCATGTTTGATCCGTGGAATCCATTTTGAAAAGATCGTTAAAAACTTGGGCTCTGTCGCTGTTTTTCTATATAAAAGGCTGGTGTATCTCTTTAATCTGTGAAGATGTGATATCGAACCTGTTTGGCATAAGAATAATGAGAGACTTCTTTTTATGAAACGTTAAAATTCCTCTTTAAAGGAAGTGAAATGAAAGGAAGAATTTAAGGAATTACGGACATGAAAGAAAATATATAATTTTGGATATCTTTAAGCAAATTTCCACAAAACATATTATAGTCGAAAGCATTTTCATTTATTCTTGCTTAAAATTTTATATTAAAGCAAAAATTAAAAGATTTAAATTGGGAATTTCTATAACAAATGTCAGCATGCTAATACATCGCCTATGATAATTCATACATACATAGATACACATCACGCCAAACCTGACAAATCACTTTCGCTTCATGTACACACAAACACACGGCTTTCATAGGTGCTTCTTAGATATTCCTCTAGTCCTTTAATCACGATTTACAATACGCCTGATATAAATACAGGTAGTCACATTATAAGAAGAGTGATAAGAAGTTGTCCCGAGTGACCTGCATTCTGTTTAACCCATAGAAACCAATACCACTTTATCAGTGCAGTGACTAAGAAAAAGAAGTCACATAGACGTATTGACCAGATAGTCATTCAATGAGACAGATGGGAAACTATAAAAAGACAAAACAAAAATGACAAACGCGTTCACGACCTTTGCAGGTCAGGTTCATTTTTGCATCTTCGCAATCGCGGAGGTAGTAATTCTATGGCCACCTCGAACCCACGTGTTGACCAGATAGTACTCAATGTGGGCGTCGGAAAGCCGCGTCGCCATTTACAAGCACTGAATTTTACCAGTTCAGAAACAGGAACGTTCCCTCAAGATTTTTTCACTCACTTTAGTATTCGATGCATTTGGCAAATGTATTTTACGAATGCACTTCATTTTTAAAATCCTCCGAGCTTTGAACCCTGTACCCACTGATACAGAGTCAAGTCTTCAACTATAGAGAAATGATTAATAACTAACGAGACTTATCGCGTATGTTTTTATATAATAAAGTTACCTTTATGAACCCGTCCGCCCGTGACCATGGCTGCTGCAATGTAGCCGAAACGTCGGGTTAATAAAGGTAACTTTATTATATAAAAACATACGCGATAAGTCCCGTTAGTTATTAATCATGAGTGTAAATCGCGAATCTCTTAAAACTATAGAGAAATGTTGAATTTTATAACAGAGTATGAAAGTTCTACTCCAAGTAAATACGATTAATATTTAGATGTTATTAGGGATCAGCGAAATAGCTTAATTAGAAGTTGCTATGGCCACAAAGAAGTTCCATTAACTGCTATTGACTTGCAAAGAATTCCCGTTATTGGGCAAGCCTTATTAATTATATTGTTCCCGGACTATTCAATTACGCTTCGGTTATTATAGAGGCTATTGCTGGTTTGGGGTTTCGTGGAATGTAACCAGCTGTCAGGATTTTTATTGGGCTTCCATTGATCGCCTTTTGTTGAGAAAATTATATTTAAATACAAGTGTTGATGCTAGTTCAGTTATGTATTAATTTAAACTTCAGGTCTTTTCAACATGGCGAGAGATATTTTTTCCTATCCCGTTGGGACGTATAGGCATGATATTTGTGTGTATTGTTTAAAACTTTTACATAAATCGGGTTTCACGATTTCCATATAAAAACAGTCATATAAGGTACATATGAGTTTACAAATATTTACATAAGCAAAAAGTAGACTTAACATTTTGTTCGATTTTATAGTAGTTTAGTTCCAATCATTTTGTTCGATTTAATCAAGTTTCCAGATGTTATTAAATGACTTAAAAATTCATAACTTTACAATACCCTAATTGGAATCGCTATAAAGTTATTCTTGATCAAAGAATTGATTAGTTCGCAATACAGTAGCTTAGAAGAGACTCGATTATCAATTTCTATAATGGCTTCGTCAGGGTTAATGAATGACAGCTTGCAGAGGTTTAAAGGTCGTTCTTTTTATTCCACCCCTTTTGAAACAGAAATCAGAGTCATAAGATAATATTTATACATTTAAATAGATATATTTACATTCACACCCTTTAATCCCGTTCGGGGTGGACAGAACCTCGGAGATATATGTCTTACGTCACTTTTTAGCATATATATTGGAGTTCTGATGTCATAATGGAACATTGGTGACAAGTTGACGCCTAATAATAATAATAATAAGTCTTTATTGGAATCCACTCACACAATTATTGAATAACAATTAAATTTCATAATTAACAAAATTGCATAATCTAACAAAATTTAAAAAAAAAAAATTTAACAAAATTAAGTAATAAATAAAATAAATGAAGCAACCAAACTGTAGCGATTGTATTGTGGGATCCCAAAAGGCGACCAGCTCGGTGGGCGTCTGCTAGGCCTAGGCTGCGCAGAACCACCGATTTTCAGCTGGCAGCACACAGAGGGTTATAGATTAGATAAGATATTCAATACTTAGATATTGCGAAGAAAATTGTATCAAATAATAAATATTAAATATATAAAACTGTGTGACTGTGCAGTGATTAACGAATACATATACTATAATAATAGAACAGTAAGAATGTACATACATATATAGGTGAGTAACTTTCATTGCGGTTGTTGTTTTTGTATTGATAATAATGTGTTCTTCAATTCTTGTCTGAATTTATGTTTATTTTTTGTCAGCCTCAAAGGTGGTGGAATGTTGTTCCAACATTTGGTGGCGGCGTAATGAAAGCCACCCCTGAAAGCCGCAGTGTGATGTGTCTTTAGTTCGAGGGGAGCCCTTACAGCTCTCACTCCGAACGAACCAGCACCTTTCGCGAACTTAAGCCTATTGTACAAATATGGTGGATTTTGGTAATTAATGACGTCAAACACTAAACAAGCAAGGTGTAACTGCCTCCGCGAGCACATCCTCAACATGTTCACCCCATCAAGAAAAGGGCCAACGTGCGAGCGACGTGGCACGTCGAAGCAGTATCGGCAGCACGCATTTTGCACCCGCTGCACAGCCTTCGACAGACCAACACTAATTCGAGGCCCATACACCACGTCACAGTAATTTAGCTTTGACAACACTAGCGCATCGCACAAGGCCACTCGAGACCTCACGGACAACACATCACGCACACCATACAAAATTTTCAAACGGTAAAAACAGGCTGATATGGTACGCTGTATATGTGACGAAAACTGTAGCTGCTCATCAAAAATCAAGCCCAAGTTCCTAGCCTCACACACACGCTCCAGAACATCATCTCCGATTCTTACGACTGGATTTAGCACTTTCATCACCTCCACATTCATCCGGCTGCCTATCATAAGGAACTTAGACTTTGCTGAGTTCAGAACGAGAGCGTTCCGGTCGGACCATTCCCGTATCCTCAGCAAGTCGTCATTCAAGCGAGGCACACAAGTCAAAATCCCCTTTGGGGGAGCACACGTGTATAGTTGTACATCGTCAGCGTACAGATGGTAATGACAATTCCGCACCTCCCGATAAAGATCGGCCGTATAAATAATGAACAGGAGCGGGCCCAGGATTGAACCCTGGGGAACCCCCCTATTCACATCACCCAGCCGCGAGTGAAGTGAGAAGCCATCGGACCTAGTCAACTTGACCATCTGCTTCCTATCACAGAGATACGAATCGAACCATCTCAACGCACCATGATCAAGTCCGTAATATGTCAATTTAGATAATAGCAAATTAATATTAAGACAGTCAAATGCACGAGAATAGTCCAACAGAGTTAATATAGTCCCCAGTCCTTTATTCTGGTTCGTCAAAATGTCGTCAGTCACGTTTAATAGGGTTGTGATCGTCCCCCGGCCCCTCCTAAACCCAGATTGATACTCTGGCAGAATGCCCACGCAATTTACGTAGCACAAAAGCTGGGTATAAACAATCTTCTCCAACACCTTAGAGAGGAACGGTAAAATACTGATCGGCCTAAGGTCCTTCAGCACAGACGCGCCATCGTGCTTCGGAATAGGTGTAACCACCGCATGCTTCCATCGCTGCGGCACCCTGCCGCCAGCGATAGATGCGTTGATGATGTGAGTGATCACAGCGAGCGTCCGCGGCAACGTGCACAGCACCATATATCCCTGCTGATGCCGTCAATCCCCTGAGCATTGGACTTAATAGATATAATAGATGTTACACTAATTGATGATGACTAATAGAATTATGTTATACTAATAGATGTTTTTACACGCTACTTTTTATTGTAGCGAGTTAGTCAGAGGATCGAGAGCCTACATTTGAATCCCGGTTCAGGCATGTCTCAATGAATGAAATTTACGTGTTTTTCTTTGATGTACATAATTTACAGGCACTAGCGGAAAAATATTGTGAGGAAACCTACCTATCTCTTGGGATAGGTAATAGTCAGTGCCTGTATACAGCGATACAGTTCACTACCGATCACTTTGGGCGCTGTCTATGTAATGAAACGCAGGCTTTGAGTGTCTCTCATCTAACGTGCCTTCGAAATTTCGAAAATGGGCCCTCAAGCCTCTGACTACCCGCTACAGTCAAAAGATAGTGTGACAAGTGATTTTGTTAATAGTTCCATTGAAGTTCTGAAATAGTTGGACAACTTATACTATATTGTTCCCAACTATTCACCAGTAAAGAGATTTGATAGTCTTTACTTATCATTCTTAGTATTGCTTTCAAGCTGTTGAGTTTATTTTTACTATTATTCCGCAAAACATAAAACAAGTCACAAACACGACGTTGCAGAGTTTTGAATTAATAAAAACGCCACCTAGTGTAAAATTTGCATAAACTTTCAATATCGAACTTGCTCTCTGTAAAAGACTACAGTAAAAACTACAGCATCAACTAAAATAAAACCGAGTAAGTCATTTAAATTCAGATATCTTAAAAATATTTTATTTACGGTAGCGAAACTTCGTCATCGTAAGGAAATTCTTTTTCGCTCTCTGTATGGTACTATAGTCAGTGTCTGACATACATACATACACATCACGCCTGATTCCCTGTAGAGGGGTAGGCAGAGATCACGGATCCCCATTTATCCCGATCCTGAAAGACCACTTTCGCTTCATTGTCATTCATACATCTTCTCATACACTCTCGGCGGTTATAGGTACACTTAATCCGTATCTGAATAAAATATAATAATAATATTGAAGGACACTATTACACCAATTGAGCTAGTCCCTTGCTAAGTACATTTAAGACTTGTGTTAAGGGTACCAATGTATATTTAAGAAATATATATTTATTATAGATGGATAAATACATATATACGATATATAATCAACAACCAGACTGTAAAACAGAAGAAAAACGGTAGTTCTTAACTTTCGACAAACTCGTCATAATCATTAACCTTTGCAGATGTCAGAGGTTCAGATTTCCATCTCCGCAATCATGGAGGTAGTAATCCTATGGCCTCCTCGAACCCACGTGTTGACCAGATAGTCAGTACTCAATGTAACAGGTGGTAAGCCATGATGCCATTGACAAGAACTATCTGTTACCTGTTCTAGGAAATAGAAGGTTTTCTCGCAATGTGGAAACCGTAGTATTGCTGAATATTAATATGGTCGGAGTTTCCTTAAAGTCCTATACGGAAAAATAAACAACCGAAGCTGCGGGAACAATCTAGAACAAAGAAAGAACAAATAAGAACTCGTAATCACATTTGTGTTAAGCAAGAGATTAATAAGTAAATACGGTTTTCGGGACCAGGAAATGTGTTAGGAATCTCCCCTTATATTATTACTAACTGTGCCTGCGACTTCGCTCGTGTAAGAAAATTATTTAACGCTTGATTCTCCTAGAAAAATCATTTTTTTTTAATTAAATGTTCCTACAAAGACAAAGTTCTACAGAATCAAATTGGAGACATTCTGTCTGTGTACGTAGTGTGAAGAACAAAAGAGCATGTATGAAAAGGTTAATGGGTGTGAGTGAAGCAAGAGAGATTTGTTAGGATCGTTCCAGGTGGCTTTTGATAGTCTCTGTCTATCCCGGTGGGGACGTATAAGCGTGCATATTAAATGTATGTATAAAGACCAATAAATATCATTGATTTTTTCTTCACTTTCCACTGTTTCTTGTCTCCCAATGGTTGCAGCGTCATGTTATATAGACTTGAACCTTCTTTGATAAATGCTGTAGCCAGCTTTTTTAATTCAAACCAGTACTTCCAGATATTAGAGCGTTCAAACAAACAAACTCTTCAACTTTATAATATTAGTATAGACCCAAACTATAATTACTTATCATGAATGAGGATTACATTATTGTAATTACTTGTTGTAGTTAATTCTTTGATAGGAATATTCATGTTAAGCATTAATGTTATCCGTTCCATACTTAGGTCCGTTAGAAACATCTTTCAATAAAACGTGTCATTTTTTTACGTTGTGTGAACGTTGTAACATTCTGGGATATAAATAAAAAGTTAATTTCGGAGAGCGACTAAGGAACTGAAGATTAATACTGGATTAAAGCTTGATTATGATAATACTCTAGGTCATAGATGGTAGTTCACATATGACAGTCAAAGATAGATGCCATTTTGAAATAGGGTGACGTTAGAATTACCTATAACCGCGGATTGTGTATGAGTATCAGTGAAGCGAATGTGGTTTATCAGGATCGGGACAAATGGGGATCCTTGATCTCTCCCTACTCCTCTACAGGGAATCAGGCGTGATGTGTATGCATATTGGGAAGCGCCTAAAGAACTAGCAGTAAACAATGCATTACAATCCATTAATATTTCACATCAATGCCATCTGTAGTACCAAGTAATTCTAAACGGGACCTATGAAATATTACGTCAAAATCTAAAATTATCTATCCCTAAAAATTTATATTCTACAGCAGTTCATATATTTCAGGTTTCACTATGAAGTTTCACAGACCATATAACTTCAGTACTTGATGAAAAGCAGTGACTAGAGTCGCATCCAAGACTGACGTCTTAAGTGCTGCACAACCCTAAATAAACAGGGTTGTCAGCGCTTCTTTTATTTGTCTTCACCTTAGAGTAAAGTTGGTAGACTAATCCAAATTGGGGTCCCGAGGGATTAATACATAAATCCTCTTTGAAAACTCTGGAAAGGTAAAGCTTTCAACATCGAAATTTAAGCTCCATAAAACAAAGATAAGAAATCTTGTTGTGGGTTTAATCGCTATTTTTGGGGTTAGATTATTGGCTTTTAGTTGCGAAAGGTTGTTTTACAAAGACACTAGTTCAATCATGTATGTAAGACCAGAAAACGTACAAAGCTTTGTCATATTTTGGTATATTAATAAAGTTGTGAAGCAAATCTTTATAATACTATATAGAAGGTTTGATAGATAAGAGTTTTCTGCATATCTACTTTTGTAAAATTATGAGTGTGTATGAGGGGATGTACGATGTCAATGAAGCGAAATTGGTCTGTCAGGATCGGGTCTAATGGAGATCCATGATCACTGCCTACCCCTCTACGGGGAATCAGGCGTAATGTCGTATGTGTGTATGTACTATAAAATACTCTACTTTGGAATTATTAAATATATAACCATTAATGTACATCAAACAATAACGAGCATCAACGCAAATTGAAATTCACAGAAATTTAATCTAAGACGTTAAAGACAAACAAAAGCTCACTGGTCGTAAACTGCAATAACTCTTATCCTAGACTAAGATGAAAAGAAATTTGAGCCGACACTTCGAAAAAGCAATTTTGATACGTCTCTCTATTCTCCAGGGTATACTTGAAAGTTCTCATATAAGTAAAAATAGTAGTATCATAATATCCAAGTGAAAACAAAAAGAATGAAATAAATTGGTATAATCATCACAACATACTCGTATGAAGGAAATTAGTGGTTTGAATTACAAACGTTATTTGATGGTATTTAGTTTATTAGTTACTAGTGACCCACTGCGGCTTCGCACGGGTATAAAATATATAGCCTACTCCACTATTTAATGGATGTTATTATACACATAAACCTTCCTCTTGAATCACTCTATCTATTAAAAAAAACGCATCAAAATCCGTGGCGTAGTTTTAAAAATTTTATCATACAAAGGGACATAGGGACAAAGAAAGCGACTTTATTTTATAAAATGTAGTGATACGTCGATACGGTTTACTACCTATCACGTTGGGCGTTGTCCATCTAGTGAAATGCGGGCTTCGAGTAACCCATACCTAACATGCCTTCGAAATTTCGAAGATGGGCACTCAAATCTCTGACTACCCCGCCACAAAAAAGGGAGTGTGTATGTATGTTAGATTAGTTTCACAAAATAGGATGTACCCTTATATATTGTCAGCAAGGTAGAAAAGTATAAGAGCTTGATATAGTTTTATATCGCAACGATTTTATTGAATAAACGGATACCTAGCAGTACCATATTATTCCATACATCAAAATTCATGTAGTGTATAATTCAACATTGTCAATACGTACAATATCAGCGATATTATTACGATCGGAATATAAGGGATCCGTGATCTCTTCCTACCCTGCTTTAGATAGACGGGTATGATGTGTATGTATATACCTATACATACATATACATTCACGCCATTAAACCCTTTTGGGGTGGGGTAAAAATATCTCCTAGGTAACTTTTAGGCATGAATATAGGGGTAGTTCCGTCTTATGAAAAATCGCTACACATTGGTCACAGGTTGTTAGCCCATCGCCCAATAGATTCCATTTACCCCTATTCCCTTAGTCGCTTCATACGACATGCCGGGAAGAACGGCAGCTAGTTATCATTCTTTTTACGTACCAGACTATCACAGGACTTGTATGTATGTATAACCTTCCCATTAACTGACCTATTAATCTTTCAGCTTAATATTGGTTGTGTTCGGGACAAACGTTGTGGACTAATGGCTATGTTTTCGAATAGGAAACCATAAATATATGTTGTTTTGTTCCTAGGTTATCCATTTGTTTCTAGGTATAAGCTATAGAAAAGCTTATATGATTGTTCAAAGTAATAAACGTAGAAACTTCATATCTTATTTACAGAGGCAGAATAAAAGAATCCGTGCATTTAACATGTTTTTTTTGTTGCAAAGAACATGAAAATTAGAGATTAATAGCGATGCAATATATCACTCAAAACTATATAAATTCCTCTAGTCTCCAAGTTGTTTCTTGTCACATATAAGGAAACAAAATTGTAAAGCGGCTGTAGCCCAGTGGGTAAGACCTCGGATTTCGTATGAGAAAGGTCCTAGGTTCGAATCCCGACTCTAGCATGTACCAATGAATGAAATTTAAATGTGTTTTTCATTTACGTACATAATTTACAGTCGCTAATGGTGAGGGAAATCTTCGTGAGGAAACCTGCCTATCCTGCAGGATAGGTAATAGTCAGTGCCTATATATGGCAATACGGTTCACTACCTATCACGTTGGGTGCTGTCTATCGAGTGATACGCGGGTTTCGAATGACCCATACCTAACATGCCTTCGAAATTTCGGAGATGGCCATTCAAGCCTCTGACTATCCCGCCATAATAAAAAAGGGAGTGTGTATACACAAGTCGTGAAGCGTATGTATGTAAGTAAAATTGTAATTTGAATTAGCAACTCAAGTCAGCAAACACCGCCTACTAAATTAGTCATGAATTTAATCGTTCAGAAATAGGGTAATCCAAAATTCTTTGATAACCAAAAGTATTACGTCGACCTTAATCAATAAAATCTATTATATAACACGACAGGATAACATCACGATATTACAACCCCGACATTTATACTACAAACGACTGACGACCCATAACATTACATACATATACATTCACGTTTTTAATTCTTTTCGACGTGGACAGAACCTTGGAGACATAATATTTCCTAGGCACTTTTAGCATGAACATTGCTGTTGTGTTGTACCAATGGAAATAGATCGCCCAATAGATTCCATTTAACCCTATTCCCTTAGTCGCTTGCTACGACATGCCGGGAAGAACGGCAGCTAGTTAGCATTCTTTTACGTCCCAGCCAGCACGAGACCATAACATTGTGCAAAGAGAACAATTGTCTAGCAAGAGTCATTTGTTTATTCCCAACCTGTTTCTAGTTTATTACGAGTTGCCTGCGTTACCTTTATTGCAAACGTGCTGTAATCCTACTGCCGGAACAACTTCCATCTCTATATTGCTTCAAATTAGGTAAACTATACGTACTGTTAGGTTTATAGAAGGACAAGGCTCCTAAGATTGTCTTTTTACAAAACTACATACATTTACAGTAACAGAAATGTAAGATATATATCAGGATAGGTAATAGTCAGTGTCTATATTTGGCGATACGGTTCACTACCTATCACGTTGGGTGCTGTCTATCTAGTGATACGCGGGCTTCGAATGACCCATACCTAACATGCCTTCGAAATTTCGGAGATGGGCATTCAAGCCTCTGACTACCCCGCCATAATAAAAAAGGGAGTGTGTAGACACAAGTCGTGAAGCGTATGTATGTATGTAGAAATGTAAGAGAGTGAAAGAGTTTGTCCTGTGCTAGTCTGTGATGTTAAAATAATGGTAACTAGTGACCATTCCTCCCGGCATGTCGTAGGTGGCAACTAAGGTATAAATAGAACCTATTGGAAGATGGGCTAGCAACCTGTCACCAATGTTTCAAACGGCACTACCTGAATATTCATGCTAAAATGTTACCTAAGAGATAATATTGTTGTCTTCGAGGTTCTGTCCGGCCCAAAAGGGATTAAATGACATGAATGTATTATGTTCCATTATGACATCGCAACCCCTATATTCATTCTCATAAGTGACCTTAGGGCTATTATATCTCCAAAGTCATATACTAACTTGTACGAAACTCGTATACTATACATCCATAAAGAGAATATGCAATGTGTAATATTAAAGGACCTTTCCAAATTATATAGATTATTCACAATATGGTGAAAGTCCATTATCGTTCAAATCTTGTTTGCGGAAGCAATTTATATAACATTTTACGCCAACATGCCCGAAATAGAATTTAAGGCTGTACAATGGAGGGTATAGAAAATATTGACAACCTATACTTGAAACCTTTCGTCTAGTACTGGAATGGGACGCAAAAGAATGCAAATTAGCTGCCGTTCTTCCCAGTATTGTGTAGGACGCAACTAAATGGGATTAATTGGACCATGGGTGCTAGCCAATATCCAATATTTATACAAAAAAGTACCTTAGGAGATACAAAATTTCCGAGTATCTTGACCACTCAAAACTGATTGAAGGACGTGAGTATATATGTATTTATAATTGAATACATGCAATTGTTTGTCAGTAATATCCTATGTGTTGCTTATTAATCACAATGAGTAAGACATCATGTTATGTATGTGTATGTTATGTTGCTTTTGAATTTGGTTTTGTAACTGGCACTGGGCGAATCCTGAAAGTTTCTTGGTTCTTCTCCGAGCCAGGGCTTCCGAACCAACGGTAGAATTTCAATGCTAAGAGATAATCAGTGTCAGACAAATGTTTTGACTTTCAATAAATGTACTGTATTTGTACTTATATTGAATAAAGTCATTTGACTAAATAAAATAGAATAAAAAAAACATTTGATTTTGACTATTAATGATACAAATTTCACTTTGACAGTTCGATATACTTGTAGTTATAAAACTTACCCTGTAAATTCGAGAACGTCGGAAAAATTAACCGATTGATATAACAAGATTCATGCATAATCTGTTGCATATTTAATACTATTCCTGTGGGAAAATATACTGGAAATTCCGACAGTTATTTTGGAAATAAAGATAAGTTCAATGTTTACCCGTTTAACAGTACATACTATACACATCACGCCTGATTTCCTGTAGAGGGGTAGGCACAGATCACGGCTCCCCATTTGTCTCCGTTAACAGTATCCAATTAAAAATGTTAATCACAATATTCTCCCTAATTAATACCTAAGTTTTGCTGCATGAAAGTTCATAGACAATTTTCCAAAGACTAACTTTTGCAAAGGCTATTTTTCGCAGAATGGAAAGTTGCGATTCTCTCGTTTTATGATGTAACGAGATGTTGAAAAGTTTGCGGTCACATTTCTGGTCAGCCATTGGCTTTTTGTAAACAAACTTTAATGAGCTTGTGTAACTAAAGAAAATAGATTTTTTTTCTCAGCATAGCTCAGTTGTTAGAGGCTTGACTCTGCAGTTATTGATACAGGGTTCAAAGCACGTGAAATGAAGTTTTCTGATTTAGATGGGTATCTTGAAATAAAGATAGACATATAGTTTTAAATTCATTTAATTTTTTCATTGATTCAATAAACTCTTGTTCTATTTAAATCACCTTAAACAGATATTCCATAAACACATCATTATTTACACGATTGAAATAAGATATACAATAAATTAGCAAAGTCTTTGATACTTGTAACGACAGCTTTTAAAACTTAGGAAGTTTACATCACAAACATATCACAAGAAGGCACATAATTATAAATAAATACTAAGAGATACAACAATAGAGAAATACATAGTATTTTGGTCTTTATTCCTAATACATATAAGTGATAAAGTTCAACACACAGCTCATATAAAACTATTCCCTTATTTAGTCTATCTACATACATCAATTTGCCTCTTATTCAATAAAATTGAGACACTTAAGGCACGTATTTCTTAACATTTACTATCGATATTATTTGTAGAAAAATATTAATTTGGCATGGAATCAAAAATACATTAAATTAAATTATTTAAATAAAACACGTAACCAAATGGCAGTGGTATACAAAATTAAATTAAAATGCATTTTCATTTAACTAAGCCGTTTTAACTCCATTAACTTTTTAAATTGATATGTACAAAAAATACTCCTTTTGAACTAAAATTCGCTATTTAAAACGGAATCAACGTTAAAAGCTAATCTTCAATAAAATTAAACAATAACCGTGCAACTTAAAATCTAGTGCCTTAACGATATACCATTCATATAAGGTTGCAATATCACCCTCCATTCATTTTCACACAAAAACATGCATTTGGCACCATCTATGAAATAAATTGAAAAATAATTATAATAAAACCAATAACAATCCGGTTCTTAGAACCGGTACTCCTCAAATCAGGCCTGAGACGCTTGCCTTCTCTGTCTCTCCAATTCCTTCCTGTGATTCTGTCTCTTTTTCGCAATAAAAGCGACTATGGCTATGACTATTGTAAACGCTATAGCTATGCCTATCCACCAATACGTCGTATAAGCACCATCCGTGGTCGCAGCCTTTTCTTCATTGGTATTTACAACAGGATTCTTAATTTCTAACACCCCTACAGTCGATGTTTCGACGCCTTGTTTGTAATGAGTTTCATCACCAACATCGATGATGTTATCTTTCGCTTCATCCTCCGTTTCTACTACTACCAGTTCAGTCACTTCTGGTTTTTCACTAGGTATTTCGTTTTCTTCCGGTTTCTCTTCGGGCGGAGCTTCATACTCGGGCGGGCTGTTTTCTGTATCGTTTTCGAGTTGCGTGTCAAGGAAGTCGTCTAGTAGTTTGAAGTAATCATAGAGGGCACTGGCATCTATCGTGTTTTCCCGTTTGGCCAGGAGGTCACTTACCATTTCTGGCCACGGGTCGCTGTAACCTTTGCCCATAGTATCTCTGCAAAAAGAGAATGATAAACTTAGCAACTAAGTACCACTGTGACAGATTTTTAGCACAATATTTGATTTTTAATGCAAAAAAAAACTTTCAAAAATAATTATTGTATCAATCAAAATTATTCATGTTTAAATAAAAAAACAAATCAGGATACTAAACTAGAATATGCACGATTTTTGGAACATTATTAGATAGGGTATCACTAGTTTTAGTGACGACGTCACTTGATCATAGGAATCGAATCCAGCTATGTCCAATTACGTTAGATTCAAAGTCATATCCAAACGTTGTTAACAAAAGCAGCTAAGAAGCATTTTGAATAATTCAATAACGTAAAAACGTTAATATAGTTCAATTTAATATCCTAAGAGCTAATGTTACATGTAATACGTATTTTGGAGTAGTTTTCATTAAATTTTAACCAGCTTACAAGACTTTGAAATGTTTTTTTTTATTTTGTGGCAAATCACCAAAAGTGGATTTAGCTGTGTTTAATTCTGTACCCCTAGAACTTACAAATATACAGGAATAATCTGAATCCTAATTGTCAACAATTGTCAATTGCTTATTCTACTGCATTACGAATAAAGGCGTAATATTACGATAGTAACAACTTACACTAAGCGATCGTTCGTTTGTGAGATGTATTCGATAATGTCTCCGTGGTCCGACATTAATTCCTCGGCATATGATTCGAATATTTGATACTTCAAAATCAAGCCCATGTATTTTCTAGAAAAAAAAAACAAGTAAATGTATATTAGTATTGGAAAATACCGCTTAAAAAGAGTTCATTGATATTTGCGTAGAAAAGTTTAGTTTATAAACACATCCTATTTGACATGAGAATGCTTTTAAAAATGCTGCTGCCTGTATCAATGTTATTTTATTAGATTCCAACACTACGGTATTCATATTACTACAAGGTTCATCAGTCAAGCCAATAAATATATGGAATAGAATCACAGAATTCGACGTAGCTCAGTTGTTTGGGCATTGAGCATGTACCAATGGAAATGGAGTTTAAAGAATATCTATGTACATTTTCGTGGTAAAAGTACATTTACAAATTTCATCGAATATTAGTGACAGAAGACATCGTGAGGAAACCTACCTGTTCCCCAAAAAGCTAATAGTCAGTGCTTGTAAAACATGGCTTACCACCTGTCACATTGAGTACTGACTATCTGGTCAACACGTGGGTTGGTCACAATACGGAATGAGTCAAATTATATTAGACTTTTAAGAATAAAAAAAGAATGGTGCTATAACGTCGAAACTCACCCTATGTATGGTTTATTGAATAACACAAAGCTATCTCCAAGAATATCTACATCTGAAGTTTGTATGAGTGAAAATTCTTCTCTGAATTCGCTCCATGTTTTAGTATTATTCTTTCCCGTTATCATGTTTTTCAGCACTTGTAATCTCCATTCGTCTACTGCTAGGTAATAGTTTAATCTGAAATACAAGAATTGGTTGAATGCTTAGTGAATTTAAGGCAGTTTGAATATTCAAAATATTTTTCATTCTCTCGCTTCCTTGTGAATTGCAGAGAATGCATTCGTCTTACAAATATTGTAAACAGGAAAAAATGCAGAGCATAGAAAGAATCTCTCTTGAAGTTAATGACATTTTAACCATAAGTTTTTGGGTAGCTTGTCGTAGATAAAAATGTTTCAGCACCGTTATGTTTTAACTAGAGTTTCTGGTAAAACGTAACTAATAGCAGTAGATGACGTTTTGAATAATAGTGTTTGCTGAAAATTGTCATCCATCCATTGTATTAGAGAAGTATGTAAATATTCAAAATAATCATAATGGAAACTGAAGTCTCTTATAATTAACGTATTATCTAAGTTCTGATTTTCTATGTACATTTTCGCAAAACATACATTTGAGATATCACCGAATACTAAGGAGGAGGAGGTAAAACATTGTGAGGAAACCTATTTGTTCCCCGAACAGGTAATAGTCAGTGTTTGTAAATGACGACACATCCTACCACCCGTCACTTTGAGGACTGACTGTCTGGTCAAAAGGAGGTTTGATGTGGCCATAGTGTTACTACCTTCGCAATTGCGGAGATGGACACCTGAACCTCAATAACCCGGCAAGGGTTCATCGTGAACGCGTTTATCTTTTTATCTAAGTTATCATAATTGTTTACTCGGTAAACGTAGTGTAGGACGCCCTGCTAGATGGATCGACGACATGAAAAAGGTCGCTGGTAGTGGTTGGCTGAGGGCCACGAGTGATCGTGTTTTGTGGCGTAACCTTGCTTTACGTCCAGCAGTGGACTGACATAGGCTGATCGATTGATATCATAATAGCAAGTGAACTAAGTAACTACTTACTGAGGTAAATCCCGCAGAGCTATAATCATTTGCAGGACCAAATAGTTGTAGTTGGCATTGCTCCTGTAGTGAAACCTTTCAACTGGATAAAGATCAGCTCGTGACAGCGCGTGTGGAGCCAGAGACAGCAATGAAGCCACACCTGGTATGGCTTCGTATACAGCTGGAAAATATGTGGCCTTATTTTCTGACATACATTTATAGGAACAGATACAAGGATTATATAAGAATGTGTGTGTGGGTATATATATATACACACACACACACAAATACATACATATATACATATTATATATACATGAGCGTGTGTGTGTATATAGAACGTCGGGGTGGGCAGAACCTTGGAGTTAAGAAAATATCTTCTTGGTTACTTCTTAGCATGTATTGGGATTGTCATTTGGAATCTTAGTGACAGGATGTTAGCCTATCGCGCAATATTCCATATGCTGACCTCCGTGGCGCGCTAATCGTGAGATTTGGGTTCGATTCCCGATGGAGGCAGAATTACGAACTACGCTTTTCTTCTGCTTTCCAGTTTGGTTGTTAATTATTTATACTATATATGTTTATTTAGTATATAAAATATGTATATATTTCTTAAATATACGTTGACTACTAAGGGGCTAGTTCAATTGGTGTAAGAATCTCTATTATTTTACCCCCGATCCTTTAGTCACCTCCTGCTGCTGAGAAGACTGACAGCTAGTTAGCATTATTTTTACGTCCCAGACTAGCACGGGACTCTAACGTGTACCAAGAGTTCCCGTACTAATCTGGCACGTACGGTTTCCGAGTATCTGTCTACTCCGATAATTCCTATCAGGACTTGAATGTATACAGGTACCTTTTTAATATATTGATTGCAAACTACGTCTGAATTTAGCTTGAACCCAGGAATTTCCAATTATCTTTAAGAGGCTACCTACACTATACCAAGAATAACAGGAATAGTGTTTCACTCTAATTGCCTCTCAGAGTATTGATACTTAATTGTACATTAGCATATAATTTTTTTTTAATTCTTTATTAAGCCATTCAACATTAAGGTTATGTCGGCTGAAGTACAAACACTGATGCCACGGCGTTTGAACGTCTTGTTATTCCATCGCCATGGTTACACCAACGCCGCCAGCCGCTACAACCGAAGAAAAACGAAACCGTAGCTCCAATTCTTTTCTTCCTTGTTCTTCGGTTCGTTCCAGTTGTGGATCCAAATATGATCCCAGTCGCCTATGGATTGTCAACAAAGTCAGCAGCTCAGTGAAAGTTTAAAATACAAATATTTATTTTCGCCAGAATATTTAGTCAATTGTGATGCCGAACTGGCTAAATACGTTCGCTTTGGTTTTATATTTGGATCTTCTATTGGAACTGACCGAAGAACAAGGAAGAGAAGAATTGGAGCTTCAAGCTCGTTTTTCGGTTGTAGCGGCTGGCGGCGTTGGCATAACCATGGCGACGGAATAACAAGAAGTGCAAACGCCTTGGCATCAGTGTTTGTACTTTTACCGACATAACCTTAGTGGTGAATGGCAAATTAAAGAATTTAAAAAAATGACTTACCTGAATATCTAATAGGATCTCTTAGTACATAAGTATGATTACTATGGACCGCTGCCACTTCTTTGTGTTTCACTCGCATGACAGTATCATGGGAGTCCATGTAGCTATTCAAACTGATATCATCGCAGCCGAATATCTTCATTTTGTTGGGTAAACATGAATCTACCACTATTCCGGGACAAGTGCCGTTGAATGCAGAATCTGCCCATATTTGACTCTCTAAGGGTCCGAAATTCAGATCTTCTATTAGTCGGGCTGCTGTCTTGTATATGTCGTGACCGTTTAAATACTGGAAGAAACGGTCTATATTAATATACCTCATTCATATAGGTAGTCAAGAGAACGAGATCACCACTTTTTCGACAAACCACATTTTCATAGTTTTAAGAGATTCGCGATTTATACTCATGATTAATAAGTCCCGTTAGTTATTAATCATGAAAAACCACTTTTTCGACAATTACATTATTACATTTGCACCTACTCATAAACACTCGGTGGTTATAAGTTTTTCTAAAGTAAACCTTCTTCAGAATATTGTCACTTTGATCCTTATAATAGTTAATAGTCTCTAGTTATTAAACATTGTGAATAGAAGATTAGTATAATATACAGAATTGTATCATTGTCTTAGCTAAATGAAATCATATCGTCAGTCCAACTTAGTGATGGCATGAAATATAATATATATGGGTAATACAAATATAGTTTCTTTCATAGTAACAGATGGCCTGAAAACTTCCTAATAAATACCCTTAGACCTAATCTCCTAGTCACCTTTAACGACCCGAAAGATCAACAACTATAGGATAAATAACTAACGGGACTTATCGCGTAAGTTTTTATATAACAAAGTCACCTTTATTAACCCGACGTTTCGGCTACGTTGCAGCAGCCATGGTCACGGGCAGACTGCGATAAGTCCCGTTAGTAATTAATCATGAGTATTAATCGCGAATCTCTTAAAACTACAATCTATAGGATACCCAATATCAGACTAACAAGGGATCTTACCTTTGATTTTAAATTGGCAACGATCTTCGTATAAACATCGCTATGCTCAGGCAATACCTTTTCCACAATATTCAACCAATTTTCACCTGTTAGGGATCCTGCAACAAAAGTTTTTATTAGATAATATGTTGATGGGAAGACGTTCTGCGCAGGTTGGCCGGCATCGAATGGATGCGAACGGCCACTGACAGGGAGAAGTGGCGTCATTTGAAAGGCCTATGTCCAACAATGGATTGATGCAGGCTAATGATGATGATGTTGATTTTGGAAGATCGAAAAAACACAGAAAGATCGTGAAGAAAGTTACTTATTGTAAGTAATACCTGGTCAGTACTATTATATATATAGCTAGTACGAAGCTCAAGTGCATAATATAGTATAAATATGCAAAGGAGGCATGAGTTCCAGTCTGGGCCGCAAAAGAATCCAAATAGCTGCTGTTCTTTCCGGCTTGTTGTAAGAGGCGACTAGGGTCAGGGGCAAAGGAATCTGTTAGGCAAAACGACTAGCAATCTGTCACAAATGTTCCATATAACAATCCTAACATTCACGATAAAAAGTAATACATCAAAACCCTAATATAATATTCAAATAGTTATAAATTTATTTATTTATGAATTTTATGGGTACAACACCTAATACTATTGATATTTCTAATTTTGTTTAAATAACAGCCATATGTACTCTATTAATTTACTAAAATTACACACAACTATCTCTCTAATGATATTCTTATCATATGTACATATATTTAACTTACTGAGTAAATGAACAGGTAACGGTTTCCCAATATATTCTTCTCCCCGAAGCTTCAAATTGACGTATCTATGTAACTTTAAATAAAGTGGCTTCACACGGTCCCATAGCTCCCTCGCCTTTATAAGACCTCCTTCGTATTCTCCCAGAGAGTCCCAGTAATCTTCTACTGTTGTGAAATCTGGTAAGAATAAAAAAACACACATGCATAAATCATAATACCTTCATTGAGACATCCACAGCAATAAATACAATATTCAACAAACAATAGAATTTATGATCAATAATTGGATTACATCACACATAAAAATTACGTTTCATTTAAATACACGCGTATGTCTATTTAGTCTTTTAGAGTACTTTATTAACAAAATTAAAAACTTACTATATTCCGCGGTAGCTTTTAGTACGAATGGTAGAATTGTTTTCTGGTATTCTTCCAAATTTGGTAGTTTCCTCTCCCATGATTCTTTAAGGCGTTTTAACTCGTTCATGTCTGATTCAGACGCTAATGCCTTTTCCAATCCTGAAAATAATGTTGTCCATGAATAATAGAATAGAAAATTAAATAATGGAGTATGAAAACGTTAATAAATTCAATGAAAAAGCATATAAGAAAGAAAGAAAGAAAATTCATTTATTCACTACATTTACAAAATCATAGTTTTAAGAGATTCGCGATTTATACTAATGATTAATAACGTAATAAATTAAACGTCGGGTTAATAATAAAAAAGTCCCGTTAGTTATTAATCATTTACAAAAACACAAACATGTAAAAAATAAATTCGTAGAAAACCGTTGATGCAGTGAAAAGGTGCTGTCTCAGTATAAGATGCAGCTAGGCTGCATCACTGGTCCTCCGGCAGCACCCGATTCAAACATATTTAAGACTACTATACCTTACCCCGTAAATTGATATGTGTATAATACTGTAATAATAATAATAAGTGTCAATGTAGTGAAAGTGGTCTGTCAGGATACGGACAAAAGGGGATCCGTGATCTCTGCCTACCCCTTTACAGGATATCAGGCGTGATGTGTATGTATGTATACCTTTCGGTGTAGACACAGGTTTACTTGTCCATCTCCGCAAATACGGAGCAAATAATACATTGGTTACTTCGAACCCACGTGTTTACCAGATTGGTACAGATAGACAGTACATAAATTATAGATATTACTATACTAATACTACGGTGAGGAAATAAATACTTCGTGAGGAAACCTATCTGCGCCCCGAACAGGTAATAGTTAGTGCTTGTAAATGGCGACATGGTTTATCACAAGTCACATTGAGTACTGACTATCTGAATAACACGGGGGTTCGAGGTGGTCATAAAAGAACTATAACTATTATAGCTTTGCAATTTCTGTACTGGAAACCTGCGCCTCTGACTACCCGCAAGGTTTAATGGTCTTGAACCCTTTGTCTTTTATAGATACTATAATAGTAATAGTCTTATCAGTACCTAGTAGCTCGCTAATAATCGCTTTAAACTAATCCTTGCTAAGTACTAGCTTGAAAGCAACTATCGATAACTTTAAATTAGTCCAAGATCCCAGAGCTCCCAGACGTCACTTATTTTCTGATGGACAAAATATATACGAGTGAGTAGTGGTGGGGTGTACTATGATCATATGACTAGTTGCTACCTTGGCCAGACGGCCATTTTTCAGGTAGCAAATAATCAAGATACATAGAAACACTGCTCACCTCACTTAAATTCTGATAGCTGATTTTAACATGTATTTCACACAATATCGTTAAATATCAGGATTCATTACTCCCAGACACATGCAGTCGGTGGTTTTACCTTACAGACGCTTTAAAGCTATGCAAAAAATTAATTGCAGTGTTCGAAAAAATATAATGGCTAACTTGTTAAATTGCGTATTTTGCTAATTTGTTAAATAAGTGACCTTAATCTAGAGATCTTTTTTCTATAGTTCCTTATAAATAGTTTTTCTTACCTTTAAGAGTGCAATTTGTTCCACCACAATCGTAGTCGGTGGAAAATTGTATATTATGCACGGCAAGGCCTCCGAATGTCACGAACTGTATCATAAAAAGAGATAAAGG
Source organism: Leucoptera coffeella (assembly GCA_030578115.1). Classification (NCBI taxonomy): domain Eukaryota; kingdom Metazoa; phylum Arthropoda; class Insecta; order Lepidoptera; family Lyonetiidae; genus Leucoptera; species Leucoptera coffeella. Next base: position 13,127 of record JAMBLF010000054.1, on the reverse strand, counting down.
TTACATGGTAATGGATTTTCTACGTGATCTCTGTAATGACACAATGAAAAACAATTTAATATAGTTTAGTGGGTAGAAAAACGGTTTTGTAATGTGCTTGTATTATATTATTATTGTCTCTACTTCCGTAACGAGACAGTGACTATCAATCGCCAAGGTAACCAGTCCTGAAAATGATGTCTTGCTTAACTAACACCCTTGTGTGTATCAATCAATCAATTCATCAGCCTGTATTAGTCCACTGCTTGACGTAGGCCTCCCCAAGGGTACGCCACAAAAGACGATCTTTCGTGGCCCTCATCCAGCCACTATCAGCAACCTTCTTGAGGTCATCGGTCCACCTGGTAGGGCAGCGTCCTACACTACGTTTGCGGAGACGTGGCCTCCACTCAAGAACCGCTTTACTCCAGCGGTCGTCGGTCCTACGACAGACTTGGCCGGCCCACTGCCACTTCAGTTTACAACAGCGATAGACTATGTCTATCACTGTATTATGTGTATGTATGTATGTTATTATTTGAATTGTAAAAAAATATATACTGGACATAAATGTAGTAAAAAAAAATTGAAAAATACTTTGTAATATCATTATTAATTTCAGTTTGGTCAAAGGCACTTATTGTAAAATAAATAACATCAAATTAATAATTACAATTAAGAATACACTATAACATTGCTTTAAACACTTTACCCAGATGTATTAAAACAAACAGATCCGCAAAACGTTCATATTCACCAGTACCACAGATAATATAATACTACAGTACTAACGACTGAGTGCATTAACTGTATGTTATCTGATTATTCCGAGAGCTCTGTTATAAATGACACTAGGAAATGCAACTGGCGGTCCGCTTTTATGCGATCAAACTCTATGGTACATAAAGCTGTATGGAGAAATAATTAAACAACATTTTTTCATACAAAGCACAGAAGTACTACATACATACATAAGACACTGAACTCAACTACATATATACATAAACTCACGATCTTCATAACGTCGGGGTCAATCAATCAATCATTTTAACAGTAGGTTTTGTTTTGCTATGGGGATTGTCATGACATGTTACATATATGGATTAATGGTTACAAGTTTTAACTCATCGCCAACTAGATATACACTTTTCAAATTTACCTCTTTTGCTTTAATCGTCTTCTATTACTTACCAGTATTAATATTTAATAGATGAGCATTTTTATATGCATAGACATATATACATACACGTACGCGGTCACGACAATTAACCCTTACGGGGTAGTCAGGGGTTTAGGTGTCCATCTCCGCAATTGCGAAGGTAGTAATTCTATGGCCACCTCGAACTCACGTGTTAACCAGATAGTTAGTACTCAATGTGACAGGTAACTCAATGTGACATATATATGTATATCTGTTTATATATGGTCGTACATGGTACATGCCTATTAAATATTATAATAAGTAATAACATACTGATAAGAACAGAACTGTAACTAACAATAATGAGTCTTGTTAATTGATATTCTTGTTACTTTATATTCATTCATTCACTCATAAACAATCATGTCTTTATACTGAGATATACTCATACATGTAAATATGAGTATGGTATAGCCTGCATACTCAAACTATTCAGTTAGACATCTGAACGCTAATCGTGAGGTCCCGGGTTCGATTCCCGGTGGAGGCAGAGTTAAGAACTACGCTTTTCTACTCATTTCCAGTCTGGTCGTTGATTATATATGCTATATATGTATTTATCTATATATTATACGTATATGTTTCTTAAATATACGTTGACTAGTACCCTTAACACAAGTCTTCAATGTACTTACCAAGGGGCTAGTACAATTGGTGTTATAATGTCCAAATATTATTATTATTATTCAACTGATACTTCTTCTCACCTTAAACCATTCTTTAGGCTCAAGGACCACTTCTCCAGGCTGCAGTAGAAGATTGACCTTCCTCTTGAGTAAAGTATCTTCTGGGCCCAGCAATTGCGAAGGGACATTACTCCTAATGTCTTCTACTTGGGTCTTTGCGAACACTCCGAAGGCTTTCTCCTGTTCTATCTGAGAAGGGTAATGGGTATTAATCATAATCATAATATTTGCACATTATTAGACCAATTGAACTAGCCCCTTGGTAAGTACATTTAAGACTTGTGTTAAGGGTAAATAAGATATATACTTATTATATATAGATAAATACATATATAATCAACAACCAGACTGGAAAGCGGAAGAAAAGCGTAGTTCTTAACTCTGCCTCCACCGGAAATCGAACCCGGGGCCTCACGATAGCGTTCAGGTGGTTAACCAACCGCGCCACGGAGTTCGTCTATTAATATGTATGTTAGAAATGAAATAGAATAGCATTTATTAATAGATACATAAATGGACAGATTAAAAATGTATGTACATTATTTAGCACAGGACGAGTCTGTTAAGGCCGGTCCAGACGCTCCGTTTTGCACAACGTTTTAAATCCGCGCAGTTTTAAGACGGAATGAAACCGTTGCAACTTTGAGCGTCCAGACGGTACAGTCTTGACGGTGCAGTCTTTTATTTTCCGCTTATTTTGTGTGATATCGCCATGGAGTGTGCATCTGGATTGAGGGCCACTTTTTCAAATATTGGACAATCGAAATGAAACTCACAGGGCATTTAGTAAAGAATTAGTAAAAACTATAGCATCTATTCTTAAATTTCTTAAACTTGAAACAAAAAAGTTATTGTCAAAAAACTGTGGCCCTCAATCCAGATGCCAGCATTTTCTAGATCTCGGAAAGTACGAATCCTGGGATAATGCTGTTTATTCGAGGATTTAGTAAAGAATTTCTTAAAAAAATTAAGAAAAACTCAAATCTCAAAAATGCGTTTAATATAGGTTTAGGGCGATTTTGCTATGGCCCTCAGTTCAGAGGTCGCTGTCTTTTGGAATCATCAAAAAATGAACATTTCTATACAAAAAGACTAATGTAACTTATATTATCTTGAAGCTCCATGGCTCAATGAATTAGTAATGAAGAAATAACGATACAAAAGCGAATAGTTTAAGAGAAAATGAAATTTGAATTTTCATCTGACGTACAAACTGAGAGCCCTAAACTTTCGACGATATTGACTAAACTAAGCCATCTACACTAGCGTACATAAGGATGACTAATTTTACTAATTTTTTACTAAATCCGTGCAATATTTACATGCCTCTAAATATCACACTTTAAGAGGAAAATGATTTTGAATATTTATATAGGAGAAAATTCTGTAGGGTGACTATGTTATGTGTACATAAAATATGTATATGCAAGTATTTGACGTGTTCTTGTAGTATATTGTAGCACAGATGGATAATTGGGGGTTTATTACGCCTAAATATCCCATTGTGGACACTCACTGCGGGACTAGCCCACAAATTCAAGGTCGCTCAGCGTGCTATGGAGCGGAAGATGCTCGGGGTTTCTCTGGTAGATCGCATCAGAAATGAGGTGATACGCCAGAGAACTAAAGTTACCGACATTATGAAAAGAATTAGCACGCTGAAGTGGAGTTGGGCTGGTCACGTATGCAGAAGGACTGATGGTCGCTGGAGCAAAAAAGTCCTAGAGTGGAGACCGCGTCTCAGTAAACGTAGTGTGGGGCGCCCCCCGGCAAGGTGGGAAGACGACCTGCGCAGGTTGGCCGGCATCGAATGGATGCGAACGGCCACTGACAGGGAGAAGTGGCGTCATTTGGGGGAGGCCTATGTCCAACAGTGGATTGATACAGGCTGATGATGATGATGATGATGATGATGAAATATCCCATTCTAGCAGGGACGAAAAAAGAATGCTAGACTGCAGCCGATATCCCTGGCATGTTGACTGAGGGGCTGGGTATAAATGCAATTTATTTGACGACCTCCGTGGCGCGATTGGTTAACCACCTGAACGCCAATCGTGAGGTAAAGTTAGGTATGTTCGAAATGAATTGTCTTTTGTTTTTCTTACACGCCGTGACAGGGGTAATCTTTTTTAGTTCATATAGATCTATATCAATTGAGAATCGTTTACACAGAATTTTAAATTCTCAGCAATTTTCTTTTTGTATAGGGTGTTTTGTTTTTGTTCATTGTCGTTATATTGCTCTAAACAAATGTTTACAATATTCTCAAAAATTTATTTAACCCATTGTTTTAACCATTTAGAAATTGACGCTGCATTGTGTGAATATCTTTCTTTTTCATTTATTCATTGTGTGATATTGTGTGAATATCAGGCCATAGAATTTGTAAATAATTATTGTTTTTATTACTTCAGACTAGTTACAAGAAATTTTGTTTTTTAATATGGTATTTTATATTTCAACCTTTCTGTAAATTCGACGTAGCTCATTCATTGATGGATTGATTCTGTATCAATGAGTACGAATTTCAAAGCCTGGAACATGTACTATTATGGAAATTAAATTTTCTATTTGATTGTTTGTGTTGTATTGTGATTGGATAACTTGTGCTCCGCAATTGTAAAGATGATTACTCGAACCTGAAAACCCTGCAAAGATTAAAGTCACGAAAGTGTCTGTATACTTTTATATAGTTTACTATTAATTTATTTGGTGATTCCGGTTTATGCGGCGTTACAGATAGTGTGTTGTATTGTAGCTAATATCTTTGAATGTGGTTATTGTCAATAAAGTGCTAATAATCTATGTTTATATTTCATTAATAACATTTCTATTTATTTTTACGCAACAAATAAAACCGTAACATATTCGTCATATACCTTGTACATACCCTCAAAGACATGATAATATTTCATAGGTCAATTTTTAGCATACATAAATATTAGGGTTGTAATTGACACATTACAGAACACAATATTTGAAGTTTTCACATTGACTTTCAAAGAATACATGAATAAATAGACGATTGTCACACTGATTCTACTTTCAAACGGACTGATCACTATCTCCACCATAGATAAGTGTTTGATGACTTTGCGTAGGCAATTTAATCTCCAATCCTAGCTTCTTTGGTTCATATGTATCTTTGTATTTGGTTCGGGACGTCGAATACTTTTTTATATTTACACATAACATAGTCACCCTACAGAATTTTCTCCTATATAAATATTCAAAATCATTTTCCTCTTAAAGTGTGATATTTAGAGGCATGTAAATATTGCATGGATTTAGTAAAAAATTAGTAAAATTAGTCATCCTTATGTACGCTAGTGTAGATGGCTTAGTTTAGTCAATATCGTCGAAAGTTTAGGGCTCTCAGTTTGTACGTCAGATGAAAATTCAAATTTCATTTTCTCTTAAACTATTCGCTTTTGTATCGTTATTTCTTCATTACTAATTCATTGAGCCATGGAGCTTCAAGATAATATAAGTTACATTAGTCTTTTTGTATAGAAATGTTCATTTTTTGATGATTCCAAAAGTCAGCGACCTCTGAACTGAGGGCCATAGCAAAATCGCCCTAAACCTATATTAAACGCATTTTTGAGATTTGAGTTTTTCTTAATTTTTTTAAGAAATTCTTTACTAAATCCTCGAATAAACAGCATTATCCCAGGATTCGTACTTTCCGAGATCTAGAAAATGCTGGCATCTGGATTGAGGGCCACAGTTTTTTGACAATAACTTTTTTGTTTCAAGTTTAAGAAATTTAAGAATAGATGCTATAGTTTTTACTAATTCTTTACTAAATGCCCTGTGAGTTTCATTTCGACTGTCCAATATTTGAAAAAGTGGCCCTCAATCCAGATGCACACGTCAATTTTCGCCTGCTGTATTGTAAAAAAAAAGATTGGAACACATCAGAGGAACCGTACGTTCAAAATGGTCACGGAAATGAGTTTTAAAAAGCCGGGACTTTTCCCATATAAGATTATTGCGTGACGAACCTAATGATTGGCGAAACTACTTGAGAATGGACATAAACACGTATATTTACTTATTGAAATTAGTGACACCGCATATCAAGAAAGAAAATAAGAGCAGCAATATCTGCGCAAGTCACGGTTTTCAGAGCTCACGAGCTCAGTTATCGCTGCAACTGTGCAGTCCTTCCGACGGACTCAAAACTGCGTAGTTTTCCGGTCCACACGCAACGTTTTGCCTGCAACGTCTTGAACTGCGCAGACAAAACGTTGTGCAAAACGGAGCGTCTGGACCGGCCTTTAGAGTCGAATAAATTATATAAAAAGCTTCATTTTTCCATGGTCATCGCTGCTGCAAAGAAGCCGTAACGTCGGCTTAGTAAAAGTAACTTTATTATATAAAAACCTACGTGATAAGTCCCGTTAGTTATTAATCATGAGTATAAATCGTGAATCTCTTAAAACTTCAAGAAATTTAGTTCAGTTTTATATTTATATAAAATCAGTAATGTAGTTATTCTTAAAGTACATATATACAATTTTAAAATTATTAATAGAATTTTCTACTTGGCTTAATGTAAGAAAAGTAAAAATGAACTAACTACTACCAAATATCAGTGACAGATCTTTATGAATTATTTCCCATACAACCTGGGGACGCCAAATTTTATCTAAACTTGCAAGTACAAAACTTCACGTCTGTATACCAACTAGTGCAACGGACAAGTTGGTTCCAAAGTTTCGTATTGTACCTTCACTGAACAAAACCCACGCGAGGATGAATTTATATTGTGAGCCGAGTCCCAATAGAAAGCTTTATTCTTTTTGCAAAGTTCCCAACTCGCCGATCGGCCACTTTTGCGAGAATAGTTCGGATGTTTTAGTTAACTTTCTATTCTAAAACGTCTATGCAATATGACTGCAGTTATAATAACAGTGGCCGCGAGTAGTTATAAGTTCTCGAATAGATACACGTAAGTTCACGTCCCCTAATCCCTTTCGACAGACAGAACTTCGTAGATACATAAGTACATATATTTACGCCTTTACATACGCAATGGGATAGGCAGAGACTATCGATCGCCACCTGAAACCATCCTGACAAAACTCTCTTGCTTCACTTACACCTATTAACCTTCTCATACATGCTCTTCTGTTCTTCACATTACGTACTAAACCTTGGAGATATATCTCCTTAGTCACTTTATTAGAATATTTGGATTGTGATGTTGGAGACAGGTTGGTAGCCCATCGCCTAATATAGATTTTAGGTAAGCGTACTAGTGTTGTATTTTTATATCTGTGGCTTATACTGTTTATGCATCGGTGTTTTAGGTTGAGATTGATCTTTTCTTTCTGATCAAAGAAGTTCATCAAATATTTGTTCTGTTCTGAACATTTTTATATGAAATCTTTCCGAGAAATACGTCACACTATTTCAATAATAGTTCTTACTTCTGTAGTATAAAAGTATCAGAGACAGTATTTATCTCAGCCCATATATTAGTCGATGAAAATTGGATTCGATTGGGCTGTACACAATTTACTCCTCTACTTTTTGGCATCCGCCAAGACTCAAGCAGAGCTCTTAACTGGAATGATTGGCAGACATCCAAATATCTTGTCACGACTACACCCATTTGTACAGCTATCCATTGTAATAGACATGAATAACATACATAAATATCGTTTACAATTCTAGCACTTTAGTACACAATAACGTAACATTTGCAAACCCAGCAATTTAATGCAAGCCATATGTTTGATATGTGAGTGTAAATGTGTTTATTTGTTAGCGTGTATGAATGTTAATCAAGTTTGGACAATTTATGATTACACATATTTACGTATACACATTTTTTCATATTAACATTTATTATTAAAGGATTTAGAAATTGAGCAATATACAAAGTCAAACGCGTTGACGTTATACAGAGCCAACCAAAAGTTTGGCATCGCAAATGACCGCAGCTATATAGTTCTATGTATGTAAGTGGAAAGTAATTAATTTAAATGGACATAAAAAAGGTTCACGACCATTAACCCATGCTGGTTAGTCAGTGGTTCAGGTATCCATCTCCGCAATCGCGGAGATACTAATTATATGGCTACCTCGTACCCAACGTAAGTATTCAATGTGACAGGTGGTAAGCCATGTCGCCATTTACAAGCACTGACTATTGCCTTATGGCAGGTACGGGGGACAGGTAGGTTTCCTCACGATGTTTTCCCTCACCGTAGTATTCAACGCATTGTGTAAATGTATTTTTATAACGAAAAATGTACATAGAAAATCATTGAGATGAACACCTGAACCTCTAACTACCCCGCAAGGGTTAATGGTCGTGAACGCGTTTGTCTTTTGTTTTGTTCATTAAAAAACTACTTACCTTTATATACAAAGCATCTTGATCTCCCATAAGTTCTTTCCAGTACGTTTGAGCGTGCTTATCACAGTGGTCCTCATAATCCAGTTCTATATACTCAATTAGAGTCTCAATCATACGCTTTTCATCGTGCCTGTTAATCGTGGTTCCGTAGCAAGATATGAAGGTTAGGAGAAACGTCGCTAACACCGCCGGCCGCATTTTTCTGTAAAAATACACATAATTAATATATACACATATATAATATATACATTAATATATACAAATATATATTAATTAATTATTATTATTAATAATTAAGTTATATATATATATATATATATACATATACATACATACACATCACGCCTGATTCCCTGTAGAGTGGTAGGCAGAGATCACGGATCCTCATTTGTTCCGATCCTGACAAACCACTTTCGCTTCATTGACATTCATACATCTTCTCATACACTCTCGGCGGTTATATTAGACGTTGTTTATATATATGTGTGGGATTTTCAGAGCATAATATATATTCCTCACATATTATATATTATATAATATGCTTTGAAAATCCCGCATAGAATCTACAATATGATGAGCGAGGAAACGCTTAACAATATTCCATTTGGATGCTATTACAACCTCGATTTTATACTACGTTTGTTTCAGTTCCAAGCTGTTTGGGGACGTAAAAAGAATGCTAACTAGCTGCCGTTCTTCCCTAGGACTAACTACAATAGGGGTGATCGGCTAACGTGTCATCAATGATTCATATGATATCACAACCCTAATATTGATGCTAAACGTGAGCTACGATATATTGACATATCATCAAGATGTCTTCAAGGTTCTGCCCACCCCGAAAGGAATGTAAGGACGTGCATGTATGTTTATATGTATGTTTTAAGCAGTAATATACAAAACAACGTTTTCGGTACTATTCGAAAGTCAAAATACAATTTCTCTACGACGATTCTATAAGTACGATCAGAACATGATCATGTTTGTAAACTAAGCAAAACAGTCTAATTCAGTCAAAAGACCGGATTCAATCGGATTTGGTGACCGAACTAGAGTGGATAAGCCATTAGCAATCCTCTATACATACGTTTATATAGAGGGTATTATCTGTAAATGCACTTGAATGCATATGGCGGCGACAAAGGCAATTTATGTAAATCACAGAGCTTGTCCTAAGAGATAGGCGGGGCTATATACTTGTATGAAGCGACTGATGTATGATTGGTTAAGACGTTGTTTAGTATCTTGTATTGGACTGGGATTGAACTCACGAATCAAATATAAAGAGAACCCGGCGTAAGGAGCGGTCCCCGTTACGCGGTGCGGAGTAAAAATGGCGTGTTTTAATTGGTGCGGAATCTAAAAATGTGTATTAGAAAGAATATACGTTTCACCCCGCGTAATGCCACACTAGTTTCCATACAAATATTGCGTAAGGCTCATTCCTCTTATTAATTACTCCATGGATTGAACTAGATGTGACTAGCTATCTGCTCGTAGTACAAAAGTGAGAGGTTTTTTATTCTAATGTATAGGCAGGATTCTTAACGATTTTCTGATTGTGGAATATGTCTTATATTTTATTTAACATGTCTCTACTATAATATTTACAAAAAGTAGTTTAAAGTTAGGGAGACTCAAATATCATAAAAAGGAATTAACTTCAAACGTAAACAACATCGTATTGTAAATGATAAAAACCTTTGTTTAAACTGCCATTTTCCTGAAAGACTAAATTAAAATTTAGTATAGTATCCACTCAAGCTATTGCCATAACCGTATATAGGTATAAAATAGACTCATAATATGTCCAGTTATTAACTGCACCCCACTTTTTTACCCGATAGCCTTACTTACAGATTAATACAAGAGAATAGCGACATAAATTCCGCACGCTGTCACAGTGACTTTTCAATATATTCCTTTATTAAAGTTCTCGTAAGCCCGCCTTACCTAGTTTTCCAATCATTAGACGGAGTACGGAGGTAGGTATTGGATCCAAGGCACGTAATATGTGACGTGACAAGAGCACTATGCCACGAGAATTTCTTATTTATTCTAATGAAATGTGAAGCATGCATATGGAGAATTGTAACAGCGTTATTCGTTTATTATATTTGCGTTGACATGGATCTGTTTTGGCAGTGGTTTGTATTGTATGAATAAGGAAGAAACTTGCACTGGAAGTAATATCATTTTGATGTCTTAATAAGTCTGTTATGGGAAAGATAAAATATATAATAATTGTTTTTTTTATTCGGAGACCAAACAAATAATCTAAACTGACCTTATAATGAATCAACTATAAATTATCAAAACTATAAAATGTTTAGTTGTCTTAACATATCTACATATGTTATCTTATGCCCATATCTAAAATAGTATAATAAAGAGAAGTGGCATACACATGCATAGAAAATCAAAATGTAAATAAACTTTTTTTCATAAATATCAATAATACACATACAAACATATTCACACTTTCGCAATTCTCTAAATTCATACAAACATCGGATCGATCAGGGCAAGAGGATACTGATGATGTTTATCCTAATTTATACATAATTACATCTATAACCCAAAACAAGTAGTTCAACCATTCGGGTATTGGAATACCACCTTAATAACAAATATTCGAATTTAATTAAGCTATGAAGAATGTGAGCGTTGATTCCCGAACGTCTCATAAAGGAATGCCGTTCGAGAGATGTACCTGCACATTTCCTTCAATAGGACTCGAAAATGGGCCATTTATGTGCTAATACAGTGGAGTGTACATGCCAAAGGGTCCCAATATACATATACGTTTGTACATATATATTACTCGTTGCGACATCTGTGATTGGTAACGGGAATCTCCTCAGTTACATGTAACAAAAGTAATTATATAGAACTACGTAGTTTAGGTGAAAATAAAAAGTTTGTACATTTGGTAAAAGTTTGCTAGCAAGTCGTCGTATATATACCAAAAACCCCTTATTCATATTAAATATGCCAGGAAAAGAGAACTTTTACAACATATCATTGTAATTACGCCTTACACAAGATAAACAATACACATATACATAAACAAGTTATTTAATCTATATAGGGGTGAGCTGAACATTAAACACATAAAATATTCTTCAACACGATTAGCATTAGTAATATTATTATGGTTGTGGTGCCATGCATACAATTCACCTTTAGCCAGTCTCTTAGTACCCTATAGTTTTAAGAGATTCGCGATTTACACTCATGATTAATAACTAACGGGACTTATCGCGTATGTTTTTATACAATAAAGTTACCTTTATTAACCCGACGTTTCGGCTACATTGCAGCAGCCATGGTAACAGGCATACTGCTAACTTTATTATAACTTAACGTAACTTTATTATTTAAAAACATACGCGATAAGTCCCGTTAGTTATTTATCTTAGTAACCAAAACTGGCACTGGGCAAAAAATCCTAAAAGCCGCAGTTTCTGGTTGGTTCTTCTCCGAGCCAGGGCTTCCGTTGGTTTGGAAACTAACGGTAGATTACAATGCTAAGAGACAACCAGTGTCAGGCAAATGTTTTGACTTTCAATGAATGTACTGTACTTGTACTTATGTTGAATAAAAACATTTGACTTTGACTTTTTTTTAATATTCCAGCACATGTCGGAAAGAAAGTTAGTTAGTTAGCTTTCCGCATCTCGTCTAACACTAGATAAACATTATGAATGAAATGAAAATAGTATTTATGATTGCTCTCGTACCAAGCGTAACGAATGTATGTTTCTTAGCACCTCGAAAGGCGCTTTCCGTGCCGAGTGGAAGCGAGATTTATTTATTAATCCCATGAGATATAAATCCAGATTGCCTCAGGATCTTTATTCCTTTTATGGCGATATGAAAAAGCATTTTATGCTTTTACGACTCGGCTATTGTGTGTTTTATTCAAGTGTATCGATTATCTCAAATTTTATAAGTTGATGTTCATTATTTACACGTGAACATGTAATTGCAAGGTTATTATTCGTATTGAGTTTATGTATTTATATTAATACATGATTGATTATAATGATGAAGAATAGAAGATCATGTATGAAAAGGATAATGGAGATAAGTGAAGCAAGAGAAATCAGTCTGAATCGTTACAGGTGGCGATCGCTAATCTCTGTCTATTCCCATAGGTGAGTTGAGGCTTTAATACTTGCTTTCTATAATAATATATATGCACCGTTTATCTAACAATGATTGTCCTGAAATATACAAATACAGTGACGTTCATGGACCTTGAAAGAATGAAAAGAACAATAAAGTCCTAATCTTCTTTTCATTTCGCAACGGTTTTTTTTTAATAGATAGAGTGTTTCAATAGGAAGGTTCATATGTATAATAACATCCATTAAATAGTGGAGTAGGCTAAATATTTTATTCCCGTGCAAAGCCGGAGCGGGTCACTAGTAACGTATAATGTCTAAAGTATGACTCTTTCAATTTACTATTGTTCATTCGCATAACATGTCCAACCATTCTCAATCATAGTCACTATAACTAATTCCAAACCGCTCATCTTTTATTATCAGACTATTTTACTACCCATACGGCATCCGACCATTAAATTCAACTCTCATACCAGCTGCAAACCGAGCTAAGCACTAAAAAGCGCACTATCTGTGGCCACGTCACGTCCATCCATCTTGGCAGCCAAACTCATTCTGGAAACGCGAACTATCAACAAAAAGTATTTAGCGAAATTTCGTGACACAAATAAATGAGCCTGGGGCCTACTATGGAATTTTTAATACATAAATCCATAAAAGGAATATATATTAGCGAAGTGGAAGTGGAGTGGTTACGTAGGGGCCGACCTAATAAGACATATAACAGTCAGATAGACGCTATAATGAAAAAA